>CM035154.1:134836943-135158753 GCA_020205615.1 Panax quinquefolius
AATATTTTAGCAAACATTTATTTAATTAATTACCAAAATAAATTAGGTCTTATTTTAAATTGGTATCTCCCACTATTTTCTTCAAACTATATTACCCTCATCTATATATTTCGGCAAAATCTAATTAAAGTTTTTGCTAGTGAGAATAAAGATCTCATTTCAAATATATATAGCCTTGTGGTGACACAAAAAATTATATATAAATAAATAGGTAGACAATTCCTTGTCAATTACATCATCGTGTAACTCTTTATGTTTTACCTCTTGGATTATTTTGATCAAGTAGTGGCACATCCGAATCAAAATTATCTAAGTTAAGTCCAACCTAGCATGCACTTCCATATATTCAAAAAAGAAAAATATTATCCTTGTGGTGACATAACAAAATAATATTGTTCAATTTTCTTTATAAGCATCAAATGTGATAAATTAACATCTTAAATACTTAATACTTTCCTTATGGTGAAACAACAAACTCATATTAAATATTTAATACTCTATTAATTTTATCATGTTAGAAGGCGACGTTCGATATTCTAAATATCTTTGAACACTTAGGACTTAATATAATTCGTTTAAGGGGTTTGTTATTATTTTTCTTATCTTGTTTAGCACGCATACACACATATATATAAAATACGCGTCATATTATTAAACATGCGAAGCATGTTTGTATAATATATAATATATATATATATATAATACTAGCATGCATATTATAGAATACTATATTGTACCTGGATTGATTATGAACTTTTATTCTAGTTTGGTTCACTAGAGCCACCAAGTGAACCAAAAGGTCAAACCCTAGGGTGTAAGAATAATTAATATTTAAATATAACTATTACATTTAAACCCGGGCTCCATTACAAACGGGTCTTCGAGCGCTCCTTTCTCCTTGATCTCCGGTTCTTCGAGAAATTCTAACTAATCCTATTACATAAACTATTTAATTTAAATAGAAACCTTGATCAGCAGTCAAGGGGAAGTACATAGGAGAGAGATAGAATTTACATCAAGAAGAAAACTAGAAAAGACGAGGTACGCAAACCCCATTTAATAAAACTCATTCATTCAAGCATCTAACAAAAATAAATTCAATCACATTGGTCAATAGTGCATAATCAATCCCATTTATTATCATATATATCATCATATGTATCCATAAATAAAACATTCATCTCATGAATAAAATCATTCTATATATATATATATATATATATGAGCATCATTTAATAGGTATTTTTAAATTGCATGAAATTCAATTTCAAAATTAAAATAAACTATTTATTTTAATTATAAAATTATTAAGATTCCTTCGATTAGTATATATATATATATATATATATATATATATATATATATATATATATATATAGTGTTAGGTTTGTAATATTCATGAAAGCAATCAAATTGCACAAAATAAGCGAAAGCATGGAAAATCAGAGTTTAAAACATTTACAAACCATATACCCGGATCATCTTTTATGCTCAATTATTAATTAAACGAAAAGATAAAGAACAAAAATCATACCCTTGAAGATTCGAGCTTTCTCGGGTACAAGTTCACCTCCAAATCCTTTCGCGTTCAACTTGAATCCACCGGGTTTGGTTCCTTCCTTTGATAAACGTTAGCCACCCAAGTGTTTGGCCTTTAGAAGTGATCCACCAAGGAAGAAAAAAGATTCAAGAAGATGGGTGTTTGACAAAACCCTAATTTTTCTATATCTCATAGAAAAAGCATACTCTCCAACAATTGGAATCACGTCTGTTGTGAAAAAGTCAACAACCCACACATATAATAAGACTTCTTTTATTTATAGATGTAGGCAACCCTCCTTAACAATTAAGGAATTAGGTTTTATTTTAATTAATTAAATTTCTTTAATTAATTAGGCTCACAATATTATTAGGAATAATTAATTAAACTCTTTTAATTAATTAGCCTCCTAATCTTATTAGGATATATGAGAGTAATTTTATTAATTAAATCTCAAACTCCTTTAGGAATTAAATAATAATAATAATAATAATAATAATAATAATAATAATAATAATAATAATAATAAGATCATCTATTAATTTATATATTTTAATATTTCTAAAATATTAAATAATAAATATTAAGCTATGTAATTTATTCTATCACCATAGATTAAATTAAATATACTTAGCTTATTATTACGATTATGCCATTAACTTCTTAAATAATTATTCTTCCTTTTATGGTGTGACCCTTTAGGTTCTCCATATTAAACCGGTTGTGAATAAATCAATTAGAACAATTCAAATTTTATTTAAATAAATAAATAAAATAATTAATTTATTTAAATAAATAATAATTATTCTACAATAGGGATAAGCCTCCCTAGCGATTAACGACTTTCCAGATAATATAGATTTCAACATTAATCATAAAAGAACCTTTGAGTAAATAGTTACCCTACAATTCAATCCTTCCACCATACAATGTTCTAATTAAATATAAGACATGAAATTACTGTAAAGTCTTATTTTATTTAATTATATGTATTTCGACTCTTAAATGCATAACACCTAATAATGCAAATTAGAAACTCTTTTCTAATTTCATTTTGCCTTGGCCAAGGACTACTGGGTTGTCATTTATCGAATCACATAGGACATTTCATTTCTTTTACTAGAAGCGGTAGATTTTTTATTGATCATACATTATCTCCATGTACAAATTATTATACCCAAGCATACCCATATACAATAAGGGTATTAAGGAATAAGTCAAAGTATAATTCATCATACACAAGATACTATGATGATCTCAAGTCCAAGGATCACTTGTACTACTATCACTACAGGAATTCTTATTAACATGCAAGTAAAACTCCATTAGGTATTCCTTAGCGAGCCACGTTCAGTGAACTTATTCTCTAATAAGCACTAACATACTTACTTTAGTGTCTCCACATAAATGATCATGAGATCAATCATCCTCATGCAATGAGCAAGCAACGTATGTACCAATCTATCTGGATTCACTAATCCCCAATTTAGTAATCCAACGATTTAAAACTATTTTAGTTTTAAGCTTTCTAAGAATTTAGATCTCATTAGAATGATCATCGTTTTTATTCTAAAAAGCATTACTTAAAACTATGGGTTTATCACATATTATAAAATAGCATCATGTAGATAATTAAAAGTCTTTAATAAATTAATACTTTTTTATTAATAAATGAATAAGATTGTTACAAAGTATATGTTTTATCATCAAACATGATTGACTTGTGTCCATACTACTTTCATATAGTAATCATGCTATATATATATATATATATATATATATATATATATATATTAACTGAATCAATGCACAGGGTTGGTCCTGAGTTTTTAAGGGCTTAAAGTGACAACAAAAAAATGGGCCTTTTACGAATTGCTATTAAGATAGGCATAAAAGAAAATTATAAGTCTTTCATTAAGATTTGGGCCTATTTCATTAAGTAAATTTTTTGTGGGTATTTAAATTTAAACTGACGTGGGTTGGGCTCTTTTGTTTGGGTATATATATACCTAACACAAATACCTCTTGGGGGCCCTAAAAATTTGTTAATTTTAGTGGGCCTAAACCCCGGCACCTTGGGCTTTAGCCCAAGGTCGATGCTGTCAATGCGGACTTAGCGAAAGTAAAGATAACATTTTTTTTAAACAGGTTTCACGAATTTTTTTTCTTCACAAAATAAATTTTATACATCAAAGTATACCCAATAAATTATTCTAAATATATACCCATACATATATGGAATCAAAACAATTAATAATTCACATAAAGTTTGGCTCTGATACCACTGTAAGGTTTTTTGAAAATCATAGACGCAATCAAATTGCAAAATTAGCAGAAGGAAAGTAAAATCAAATTTTAAAAAATTTCACAAACTAATTATCCAGGTCATCCTTTATGCAAATTATTAATTAAAACGAAGAACAAGAAGTTATGGAATTATCATACTCTTGTAGATACGAGCCCACACGCATTTAAAGTTCAACTCCTATTTCTCCGCCGATCTCCTCAATTTCTAAGTAGATTCCTTTCTTCGATCAATGTTAGCCACCCAAGTGTATTTCTCTCAGAGGTGATCCACCAAGGAAGAAGAATATTTAAGAAGAATGTCAGACGACTAAAAACCTAGTTTTCTATCTCTATATAAAAAAGAGCATACTCCAATAATCGAATTTCAGATATTTGATATCCGATATAAGACTCCTCTTATAAAGATATCGATTAACCCTATTTAATTAAAATAAGGTATTATTTATTTAATTAAACTCCTTTAATTAATTGGGCTCCCTAATCTTATTAGGGATAATTAATTAAACTCCTTTAACTAATTTTGCCTCCTAATCCTATTAGAAATAAATGAGAGTATTTATATTAAATTAATTCCTAAACTCTTTAGAAATTAAAATAATAATAATTATAATAATATTAATAAGACTCTCTTATTAATTTATATTTAATATTTCCAAAATATTAAATAGTAAATTTTAAGCTATTTAATTTATTTTATCACCATAGATTAAATTAAATATACTTAACATATTATTACGATTATGCCATTAACTTCTTAAATAATTATTCTTCCTTTTATGGTGTGACCCTTTAGGTTCTCCATATTAAATCGGTTATGAATAAATCAATTAGAATAATTTTAATCTTATTTAAATAAATAAATTAAACTATTAATTTATTTAAATAAATAATATTTCTTTTACAATAGGGATAAGCCTCCCTAGCGATCAACGACTTTGCAGATAATATAGATTTCAACATTTATCATTAAAGAACCTTTTAGTAAATAGTTATCGTACAATTCAATCATTCCACCATACAATGTCCTAATTAAATATAAGACATGAAATTACTGTCAAGTCTTATTTTATTTAATTATATATATTTCGATTCCTAAATGCACAACTCCTAATGAATGCAAATTAGAAACTACTTTTTAATTTCATTCCACCTTGGCCAATGATTCTTGGGTTATCATTTATCGAATCATATTGGACATTTCTCTTCTTTTACTAGAAGTGGTAGATTCTTTATTTATCATTCATTATCTCTATATATAACTTATTACACCCAAGCATACCCTTTGATATACTCTAAGAGTCTTAAGGAATAAGTCAAAGTGTAATTCATTATATATAAGATACTATGATGATCTCAAGTCTAAGGATTATTTGTCTTTACTATCACTACAGAATTCCTATCGACAGCAAGTAAAACTGCATTAGGTATTCCTTAGTGAGTCACGTTCAGTGAACTTATTCTCCAATAAGCACTTACATACTTGCTTTAGTGTCTCCACACAAGTGATCATGATATCAATCATCCTCATCCAATGAGCAAGCAACGTATGTACCAATCTATCCAGATTCACTAATCTCCTTTTTAATAACCCATTAATTGAGAACATTTTAGTTTTAAGCTATCTAAGAATTTAGATCTCATTAGCATTATCTCATCATGATTCTCAAAGCATTGCTTAAACTATGTGTTTATCACATATTATTAAAACAACACCATGTAAATAATTAAATGCCTTTAATAAATAATTCTTTTATTAATAAATAAATAAGATTGATTACAAAGTATATGTTTTATCATCATACATGATTGGTTTGTATGCATACTACTTTTACATATTAATTTCAAGATGATGTATTTATAAAGTAGTAGTATTATGAGGTATGTTATGTTATGTTGATTGAAAGATCAATCTTATAAATGCTAGGTCTTTCATAAGAGATTAAACTAGATTGCATAGCAGTAATCGACCAACAAGACAAGTTTCCTAACTCAAACTCGAGTTATTATGTTTCAAGCATGCTAGTGGTTTAATTATTGTCAATTATTCCACATCTATGATACGTCTTAATTATTTGCACTTAGTGCAAGTTTGATATGTTTATCAGGTATGAAAGGTAGATCACCTTGATTATCAAAGTATTTATTTATAGTCATTGTTGGCCACTCAGCGTTAATGATTCAGTTATTCATTTATTGAAATTGATTATCGTTCTTTCACAATTATTATATATTGTTGAAAATTCAAAAGCCTATTCTTTTTCAATCATGATATATCTTTATTGTATTTAAAACTTGCTGAGTAAAGTACGTAGTTGCTCACCCTTGCTATATCATGATAATATTTCAGTTAAATCTGAGTGTTCGAAGAACAATTCTATATGAACGTTTAACTATTACGTTTATGTAAAATGATAATGTAAACCTTTTGAATTATTAAGGTATATATTTAGTTAAGGTTGTAGGACCTTGGGAAATGATGAAAAACCTTTTGTATTAAAAAAATTATGTTTATAATTCAGCATTAGTTTATAGAATATGTATGAAGATGATGTATCACGAAGCACCAGTTCTGAGGTTTAAGGGACCTGAATTTGGGGGCGTTATAATCGAACATTAAAATTTGCTCATATTTGAATCATTTATATTTCGAGTCGAGTTCGAATAAAACTTTTAATCAATCGAGTAAGAATCGAGCCTGAACTGTTTGCTCATTTTAGATCCTGTAAGAGAGAATGGGAAATTGGGGAAAAATTCAAAGAAGGCGGAGACAGTCCAGAAGGTGAATGTCAATCGGTGTGTTATTCGTCGCGATGAATCTACTGAGAATAGAGCACAGATTTAACATAGAACATATCATAGTGATGAATTTATAGAACATATTTTCCTTTTTATTTTTTAGATTCATCTTTGAAAAAAGTTGACAACCCTAATTTAAATTTGTAGAACACAATACTGGAATTGGAATTAAAATTGAAATTATGAAACCTATCAATTGTAGGTGTGTGTATTACAGAAAGAGAATAGAGATTACTACTCTTTCTTTTTTCCTTGTTAGCCTAAGGGGGTGTTTGATAAAAACTGAATGAATCTGAATTTGAATCTGAATCTAAATCTAAATGAAAAAAGTTATTTGATAAGTGCTAATCAAACAGCCCCTAAGTTTTTGTGGGGTTGGGGATCGATGATGGCAATAGTGTGGCGGTGAAGCGGTGTGGCGGTGCGGTGATGATGTAGTGGTGCAGTTGTGGCGATGGTCGCGATGGTCGCGATAGTGGCTGTGACAGCCTGAGATTTTGGATATCCTTGAAATTATATTTTTTGAGGATAATATCTAATAGATAAAATTTTTATTGATATATATTATAATATGCAAGGTGATTTAAGTTGATTAATGACCTAGTCATATGTTATGTGAATTGGTAAGAGAATATGGAGTTTTTGGGAGAAAGTAAATTTTTTGAGAAAAACAATTATAAACGTTCTTTTCGAGAATTTTAAATTTTGTCGTAGTGTTTATTTGAGGTTGGGAGATGTAATAAAAATCAACGAAAGAAGTTTCGAGGTTTTTGTATGTTGAACGAGTTAGGAAAATCTAACTATAAAGCAAGCGGGTGATCGACTTAATTCGGAAAATAAACCCTAAGCAATTATATAGAAAGGCAAAAAGAACTTTTTCTAACTTAAAGGAGCTATGCGAGTTAATTAATGAAGTTAAAGGAGAGTAATGCGAATTAGGAAAACCTTAGGGGTAAAAACTTTAGGATTTAAACTTAAGAAAATATCTTAAGGAATAAAGAATATTCTGAGAACAAGAGAGAGAAAGAGAAGGCCACAGATGGAAAGGAAGGGAAGGAGGAGGAGAAGGCTAGCAAGGAGATCAAGCATAGCAAGATCAAATCAAGATCAAAGCTAGGAAAGAAGGAGATCAAGAACTAAAAAGGTAAACTTCAAATTTTTTAACTCTTTAGTTTTCTTTAAGAAGTTTGATTTGTTTGTGGTTGGTTAGTTGGGATCATGATGGATAATAAATAATAAGGAAGGATATGAAGTAGATTTCATGTTTAATCCATGTTATAATTGAATCTAAGGTTAAAAATCATAAACCTATGCTTAAGGATCGAAAAAATATTTAGAAAACTTAAATCGAACTTAGAAAAGTGTTGATTGTGGATTGATTTATGAAATTCTGAAAGATAGATAATGAAATTATTGAAATAATCCAATAAGAATGGACTAAAAATGATTTAAATCAAAGTCATGGCAAAATTTTTGGTAAAACATGTTAAAAAGAAGAAAACATAGTTTTGGGGGACTTTTGAGCTAATTTCCTGACAATTTAATGAATCTGTAAAATTATAAATTCATGGGAGTTTTGTGCAGCGTGTTACAAGCTTTCCATAGCCTTAACAACGGACTAATTCCGATAACGGATGACCGAGTTATGAAGATTTCAAGTGTGCGTCAAAATAGGCAAAATCTGGAAATTTATGACATTAGACACTGAGGTTCTGGTGGTTGGGTGAGGGGCACGCCTGACTAGCAGTAGGTTGGACTGCTCGGATGTCCTTTAGTAAAACAGACATAACTCTTTCGTTTGAACTTTGATTGAGGTGATTCAGGATGACTCAGAAAGATAAGGAGTAGAACTAAAACTTTCATTCTTTAAGTTTTTAAATTTGAGGTAGGAAACAAGGGCTAAAATGGCCATTTGTGGGACTGGTGTGCATTCGGAGGCAATCGAAGGATGTCCGACATGCTCGTATGCAACGGGATGCTTCCGACGATAAAGGATGTTTTTCTAAGTTATCAAACATGAACATTAGGAAATATAATGATGATTAACATTAATCAATGATATATTAGACAAGTTGTATAAGCATGCTAAGCATACGCAAAGGAGGCGAATCGGACGTGTGACGTATGAACATCGAAATGTCGTTTCAAGTGTTAATGAACTTAAAAAGTGTTTTAATTCAAATGAAATGAACATTATAAGATATGGAATGTGGTTAATATAAACCAATAAATATGGATGATTATGAGGGTCGTAATGTGTCCTAACGATGCGACGCTGAGAGATATTTTGGAGTTAATTAAAATATAATGCGCTAACGATATGAAATAAGAATTAATATAAACCAATTTGAGCGTCATTAAGTGACTAATTGGTATGTTCTACATTATTGATATATGTAGGTTATTCGAAGAGCTATGTAGCATAATCGGTAAAGAAACCGTAAGGCAAGTTTCTTGAACTTTATCAAATTTTATTGAGCAAGTCTTCTAATGTCAATTCAAATTGTTGAATCGAATGCAACTTTCATGTCTTTGTGCAATTGTATTATAATTGTGCAATGTGTTTAGCTATAAATTTTGTTGTTTGCCAATATTTTCACTTATGTGATTTTGTGAAGTATTGTTCTATTATTGAACTGTTCAGATTATTAAAGTTCTGATTTATTCATGAACTATGTGCAGAATGAGCTATGTTGAGTATTAAGGTAGAGCAACATAGGTTGATATCAAGGTGCCTTATATAGAGAATGATTTTGAGTGAGAATCTTTGGGATTAGATAATTAAGATAAATGATGATTGAGAGTAATAGGGATTTAATTCATTTTTGTTCATTCGAGTTGCTTCTTAACTATTATTTTGTTGATGAAGTTTTCAAAGAATATTGATTTGATTCTTGATTTTGTTGTTTATTCAACTGCTTTAATTTGTTGGACAATTAAATACCCACTCTTGTAAAAACTCTTAACCTTTTTGCAGCTAGAGCGGACGGACTTGAGTAACCAAATGGTGTGCAAAGAAAAGAGTTTATTATTAGCTGTTGTAAATTGTTGTATTACAGATGGTAATATACTGGAGGTTTTTAATTATAATATTTGAATGATGTAATATTCGTTAATATTATGATATGGAGATGTAAAGGTAATAGAACTTGGGATTAGAAGTAATATGTTATAATAATGTAGTAATTACATTTATGTATTAAGTTTATGATAAAAGGTTAGCATTGTGGAATGCTGAAATCCGATTTTAATGATATATAGATCCGGATTTCGAAGTTGTTACAGTGGCGATGGTGGTGCTATAGTGATGGGTGAGGTGCTGCAGCAATGGAGAAGAGGATGAAGTTGGTTTTTTTTTTTAAATTAAATTTCACCTTGCAAATAAGTATTTTTATAATTTTATTTTCTTCACATATCCACGTAAGCACTTTAGATATACCACGTTGTCCTAAAATGTGGGACCACATATCCACCTCATCTCCATGTGTTAAACTGTTAGCCATGTAAGGATGGCTGTTAAATAAATCGGATGGAATTCTTCAATTCTACTCAATTGAAATATTTTTTTTGTAGTTTAGTTATGTATTTGAAATAAAATTCAGTTTAGTAACCAAAAACATAAATTAACCCAGCCCTTGACATAAAATTATGTTTTGGTGGAGTTAGAAATTTTTATCAAGGTGAGCAAATACATTTCACATAGATTTTTCAAATTTACGGTGGATAAAATTATGTGTTATATTTTAATATTTTAAAAAAAAATTTATCATTTGTCCAGCTTTTCTTCAAGTTGAATATACATTGGTCAAAGGTAAAATTTTGACCACTATGACCTCACAAATAAGGTTGCAAATAACTTGGGTTGCTTGCGGGTCGATCTGACTCGATGCATTTAAGTTTGAATTTAATGTTATTGAATTTTTTGACTAAATTTTTCTTATGACGGCTTTGGATGTATGGCTCCATGAAGTTGCGTTCTTATTTTTTTATTTATTTCTAATCAATTATCAAAATTAATATATAAAAAGGAGAAGGGAAAAAACTGACGAGGACGACAATATAATTTAGATAATTTACGATAATTATAATTGTATTAACTAAAACTTAATTAATTTATGAAGTTTAATTTTTTTTGTAAATTAATTTCAAAAGTGTAAATGATAACAGGGGACAACTAATCCAACTTGATATTGTAATATTGATTATGTTATACACAAATGAAACAACACAAAAATAAATTGCTAGGTGAAATAATAGTTTAAGAAATAGACTTTAGAAACATTTTAAGACTCTTTATTTATCTTGCATGCTTGATTACAATACAAATTTTACAAATTGTTTGGAATAAATAATTAATGAATAAAAACAACATATATAAACTGATTATTGCATTAATTAAATGATGAATGAAATCATGGAAATTAAGTTGATATTTTAGGTTCAACATGGTGGCATGTCTGGTGGTGGTGGCAACATTTTTTCTCGGAAGCGTTTCCCATTTCTTACTATGAATGTCATCTCCATTCCCCAACTTATGTGACGCTCAAAATGGCAATGCATCAACCACACTCCTGAAAAAAATAAAGGTTCAAGATTTCATGTCTACAAAATAATAATGATAATGATAATGATAATGATACAATAACAATAGCTATTATTATTATAAATAATCCAATAAGACTAAATCACAAATTATACCCCATAGTTTAGAATTGAAATCAATTAGTTTCAATCAAAACACTCATCTTTGAGCGTTAAATCAATGCACTCTCTGCGTGTTAGGGTGCAAACTATTTTGATGCAGAGGGTGCAAATTTTAAAACGCTCAAAAGTAAGGGTTCAGCTAATCCAACATAAAGTTTGAAGCATAAATCGAATTTGACCCTAAATAATAGGGCGCAATTTATAATTTAGTCATCAAATAAATAGGACTAATAAAATTTACCTGGATTGTCTGCTTGGAATCTAATAGCTGTCCAGCCATTCCTAGGGACTATAATAGTGTTCATCAGAGGAGGATCGACAAGATTATAACTCCTTGGATCTTTCTTTTTATCAAAATTTCCAATTCCCCAACCGACAACGTAAAAACTATATCCATGCAAATGCATGGGATGTTCTATCCCTGAAAGCAAGTTTGTTCCTTGGAAAACAAGTTCCACCGTGGAATTAAATTGAAGCACTCTAACTTCCCTCCCTCGCATCGGCCTTCGGAGTTCAAAAGGAAGAAAATCCGCCGTATAGTTAAACGGCAAAGGCGGGACACTCGGAAAATTGTCCCCGAATACACCATTGATGCCTCTATAATAAGCCTCGAGTATGTCAACCCTAGGGGCCACAAATGAAATATTGTTCACACTTGCTGCAAATCGCGAATTATTTGGTCCCAGACACGTACCATTGTCACATGGAAACGTATTAATAGACAATGTAAAATATAATTTTGTGCTCATTTTTAGTGGCACGTTTATTGGATGATCATTTGTAGCTAAACTTCTGAGCCTAGCAGTGAAATTTAATGCTGTATTCGTATCAGTGATGTTTGGAAGATTAGGTAAAGATGGCGGTGATGAGGGAGTGTAGTTTCCTCGATATTCGAGTATGGCTGTGGTGGTTGTGTTGTCGAATCTAGCCCTACCGGCACCAATAAAAACCCTAGCCGCCATGTAATAGCGGTCAAGGGGTTGGTTTGCTTCTAACAAAATGTCTAGGGTTTGGCCCGGGGAAATTGTGATATAATCAGATTTTAGAGGCTTGGAATAGGCAGCATCGGTTCCTACGACTGTGAGGGTATGATTAGCTATCCCAAAGTAGAAAATGTTGTTCATGCCGGCATTGATCATCCGGAGCATGTAGGTCTTGCCATAATCTACTATCAACTTGAATGTATCTGCATTACAAACATAGTTAGATTTTTGTAGTTAATAATGTGCAATAACAAAACATTAGTACACAAAGGATTATGTTTGAATTGAAACGTCCTCAGTAATACGTTCATAAAAAGTCCCTTATTAAGCTTATGATCTGTCCCTGATCACGCTTATGACCTAATCTTAATGAAAGACCTGGATTAGCTTATATATAACATCACGTTCAAATCTTATTACTTATCAATTAATATGCTTTAGTTCACAACGAAAAGCATATTTATAGTTAATGAATTAAATTACTAAAAAATCCTTTGAAATAAGATTTCATATCCAAAAAGTCAATAAAATAATTTTTAAAAAAATTAGTTAGAAAAGTTCCAATATCAAATTTTCAACGCCCAAAATTTCAAGCCATCTAAAATTTTGGGACAAGGTAGGTGGTGAGGAACATTTCAACGTGAGAGATGGATACTCAATTAATTCACCAAAGTCAAAATGAATTTAATTAGCAATTGATTAGATAAAAACCTGATTTTGAGCATGGATATCGATCACCAGGTTGACCATTGATAGTTAGGGCATCAGAGATATTTGGGTCTCCTCCTGTCCTAAGGAACTCATCCAGAACTTCTTGTACATCACTTTTCCACCAATCTCCTGCATTTCAGTTCGATCAGCATATATTAGCGTAAATATAAATAAATGTGGTTGATATTGTCAAATCAAAAATTTTGTCAGAATAATAAATGTGTGTTATATGTCATCAATATTATCACTAAATATATATATTTTTTAGTATTATCATTTTTATTCTAACAATATCAACTGCCTAATTTAATAGTCATATATATATATATATATATATATATATATATATATATATATATAAGAATTTGATACCTAATATGATAGGTACTTCATTGTCAGGCTTAGGGAATGGATAATTTGTTCCCTTTTTAGGGTAAATAATGATAGCTCCATGGACAGTTGCTCGAGACCAGTCGCTGTGAGCATGCCACCATAAGGTTCCTTCCTCGTCGGATAATATAATCTTTTGGCTGAACTTTGCTCCTGGTTGAATAGGGCATTGTGTTATCAACTCCGGACCGTCGCTCCATGGATTCCTTGGCTGTTTTACTCCGTGCCTGCATAAGACTTATTTAATTTAGTACTACCTCCCCCAGGTTCTAAGATGAAAAATACATTTTAAAACGATCACTTTTAATAATAATTATGTTTTTAAATGTGCCTTTATTATTAGTTAAGAACTTAATATTAATATTGCCATGCAAGAAATGGTAGTAAAAAGAGTAATGAAAATAGAAATTTCATGTTAATTTATTATGTTTATATCTTATTTTGGGAACACCCTAATTAAAGAAAAATATCTTTAATTATGGAATAAAAAATATTAATTACTCGGTCCATATTAAATTCTTATTAAGGAATACACATGCATAGACAAACTTTGTAATTTAAGTATTAATTCAAAGACTAAATATGTTGTTGAAAAAAATTAAGAAAGGCTATATATGGCCAAATGTGTATTTGGTAAACTTTAACGTACAAAGTATAAATAAATTTAAGTATAAATAATATTTTCAAAAAAGTCAAATATTAAAAATGACAATTTTTTTGACATCATGTATAATTTTCTCTCGTACCAGTGAATGGTGATATTTTGGGTGCCATTGTTGAGAACATCCACGATGATCGTATCACCTCTTTCAGCATAGAGGGTCGGACCAGGAAATTGTCCATTAACGGTCAAGATGTTCTTGGTGCTACAAAGTCTTGTATAGGGAGCTTCTTTCACCTGCAAATAATAATATTATAACTACTTTTATATATCCTACCGAATAAAACTTTCATACACGAAGAATAAATGTAAAATACACATAAATGACATAGGCCGTATATTGTAAGAATAAAAATTATACATGTGATGACAAACTTATATTTAGCTAAACTTTTATAATTGTTAATTAGTGATATTTACTGATAACATTATTTTTGCTCGAACAATATGAGCAACCTAAATATATTGATCTAAAAGTTTAATCAAATTATTTATAAACATACCACAAACGTTGTACGACGAACTAGAGCGTCAGAGAAAAATGCACTAATAAATAACAAAAAGCCAAAAAGCTGAAGTACAAAAATTTTCATATTGAACCAAAAAAAATAAATTCTTTCCAATTTTCCTTCAACAAATTGTCAAGGAAATTTACAGGAATTCCTGGTATTTATAGGGGAGATAGTGGCATTAACTTAATCAACAATTAATCTAATTGAAACGTGTTTTTTAATTCAAATTTTGGGTCCATGTATTTTACGTATCAAAAACATTAAACGTGCAAGTTATTCTTATTTTAATTCTACTGTGATTGTTTTGAATATATCCAGAGGCAAGACAACGCGGTTCGTTATATATCCATTCTCTAAGCCTGCGGTTCGTTAGGTAGAAAAATCTTACAAGTCTGCAATTTTTTATGATTTTCGACCTAACATAACTTATACATGCATTTGGACAGGTGATAAAAGGTTTATTTTATAATAATTTTTTTTAAAAGGTGTTTTTTTTTTAAAAAAACACTCGTGTTATTCTCTATCAAAGGAGAACAAGAGAGACCGTGTGTATAGTAGTGATCACAATATTCTAATTGCATTAAAAAAAAAATTAGTTTTGTACAATTACAAAACAAAAAATTCATTACTTTTAACGTTATATAGAGAATAAAATTACATCTTTAATATTTTTAAAATTTTGTAGATAGATGTGACTATTTTTGTGAAATGGAAGAAATATTTTTTTAATCTGCAACTCACTTGTGATGGGATGAGAATTTGATGCATCCACTCTAAATAACTAAGTCCTTAGAATTTTGTGAATTGTGTCTGTTTGAACTTTCATATATATATATATATATATATATATATATATATATATAGACACACACACACAGAGTTCAATCTAGTGCATTATTATTGTAAAGAAATGTAGCCCATATCATCTAATGCGACAGACTAGCTAGCATATTCTTGTATGAATTAATGTCTTCTATCTTAGTAGATATTTAGGGTTTTATATTTGGAAAACAAAATGTCGGTGGCTGTCATTTTAATTTGTTTCATTCTGTTTCATTTTTATGTCTCAGGCTGAGAAATGTGGTGAACATAAATAATTAATGCAAGGTACAGATAAACGAAAAAGATACTTTTAAATATCTTTAATGCAAGGCATTGTGATAAAATTCATTTAATTTTTAAAACAATTTTTGTAATTAGTAATGGTTTGAGGATTATTTAATTACAATATTCACAATTATGTTATTTAAGACTAATCAAACTCATAGTACTTTTAAATTTTCGTAATTAACTTTTAAAAATAAAGGCGATACTTTTTTTTTCCCTGTGGAATGGAGATTATAACCTAGATAGTAGTTGGCAATAATAATCCTAAACAATTAATTCCATGAATAAAGATTAAATAATTGGAGATTATAACCCTGATAAACTGCCTAATTCTAAGTAGCTGGAAATAATAATTTAAACAATTAATTCCACAAATAAAGATTAAATAATCTCTTTCAACAATTATAATTATGTCGTCTCCATTTATTAAACCTTAATAAATTCATATAATATTAAGTTTTAGTTTTCCAAAACTTTACCTTAAAAAAGACGGTTAATATTGGAGTAAAAATAATAATGTCGGAATAAATTAAATGTACATGTAGCGATATCACTTTTGTAATTGTTCAATTGACATTTTAGTGGAACAAACACAGTAACCTTGATACACTACCTAACTAAGTAGTTGGCAATAATAATCATAAACATTTCCAAGTTTGGTAAGCGACATATAAAAAGGTTAAAAGATCTCTTTTGACATTTATGTCTCTATATATCTATTAGTTTTTTTTTTTTTCAACTCTTGGAATCATTAAGAAATATTTGACTTGCACAAGGTAAACTTAACAAAATTTTCCTTCTCTCCTCCCACCAAAAAATAGTCTTAGTTTTATCCGGATTTTGAACCAGACAGCACAAAACAGTTGTATGGATATGACCATTTCTGGGTGGCCGTGGTTTACGTTTATTTCCCTTGAATAACCCACAGTTTCAAGTTTGTTTGTTTCCTCGTATTTCAGTTTCTAAACAATAAATTTATCACTTTTGCATGATTTTTGCCCAAAGTTTATACAGGTATTGACAGTACGCATCAATTGGGCAAAAATGTACATATTTTGTCCTAATACAAATCTTTGGAATTGATATAGACAAACTCACCAGGCGACAGAAACAATGATTTATTATGTTAATTATTAGTATAATCAATTAAATGTAGTGTAGAAATTTTGATTATAATTTTAAAAAGATAGTTGCATTTATTAAGTTATTAAATATTTAATTAAGAAAATAAATTGTTCCATTATATATTGTAAGTTCTTTTGATCAATTATTAAGCTAAATATTTGAATGAAGTGTAGATTTATGTTAATATGATTTTAAGTTTGTAATGAAATTCTATATTTAATGTTTATATTGACTAAATTTGCTTCAAATTTGTATTCGAATAGAACTATGAAACTCAAGGTTTAATAATTTTTAATTTAGTTATGATATTAAATCAGAAACGAATTCAGTATAATTTTCAACTAATTTTATATTTATTATGTTTGAATTTTTTTAAATATATTATTAATATAATTAATTGTGTGATTTGGTAAAATTTTAAGTTTTGATAAATTTAATTTAGTTAGAACATTAATTTAATAATGAAATTCATAACTATTATTAATATAATTAAATCGGGTTATATGTTAATAATTATTTTTGATATTTTAATATCTTGATAAAATTTTCTTACATTAAATTCCTTCTGATATATTTTCTTAATTATATAAAATTATGATAAAAAATCTTTTAATAAAATTGGTAGAACCCAAAACAATTTTTTTAGTTCTTTTCCCATTTAGATAAAAATAAAAAAACATCTTCCTTTTTCTAATATAGGTTAGGGTTTATTTTGAACGAATAAGAAATTTGGATGGTTACAGTTATTATATTTCAAAAAAATTACATAATAATACAATTAATCAAGTGATTTGATAAAATTTTAAGTTTAATGAATTTAATTTAGTTAGGATATAATATAATAATAAAACTTATAATTAATATTAATATAATTAAACCACATGATTTGTTAGGAGATTTTTTATATCTGATTAAGATATCTTAATAAAATTATAATAGTAAATTATCTTACATTAAGTCTTTTAAGATATATTAACAATTAATAATAAAGGTATTATCGTAAAATATTATAAAAATAGATCATTTAAAGTAAATAAATATTTAACTTGGGACTACCTAAAATAGTAATAAAAACTTTTATCTCGGGATGGAGGAAGTATATAAAAGCAAAAGACACTTTCCTTTTTCATAATAGATTGGATTGCTTTTGAATACTTTAAAATTTTAAATAATATTTAATTGTTATAAATTTTTATAGTACTTATATTAATTTAGATAGAAATAAAAAAAAATAAGTCTTGAACTAAAAATTCTATCTAAAAAAATAAGTCTTGAACTAAAAATTTGTAAAATTAAATTTGTGCATTTAATTATATAGTAGTAGATTCTAAAACTTTACGCCACATTTTCGCTCTGTTTCTGAGTTTTAAAATGGACAGAAAAGAAAAGAAATGGACAAAAAAGTTAAATTTTCTTTCCAATTCTTATGTTTACGAGTTTTTTAATAAGCGGAAAAGAAAAGAAATGGATAGTAAAACTTCAACCACTTTTTCAAGAAAGTTTTTCAGTCCAAAATTGGCCTAATTTGGACGGAAAAAAAATTGGAATAAGTAATATTTTTATAATTCTCATATTATCATCAACTTTTAATATAATAAATTTTAAATTACAACTCATGTCTTCAATTTTAAATTTTCTATTTTTTTCTATTAAAAACTCAGAAACAACACAAAGGAAAATTTCAAGTTTTCTATTCTTTTCTTTTCTTTTCTGTTCTAATTTAAATTTTCTATTCTTTTCTTTTCTTTTTTGTTCAAAATTTAGAAACAGAGTGTTCAACACTACAGTTGACATTACCATGGTGACTTTTCAAAGTTGCTGCCTAAGGAACCAAACCTGTGTACCAAAAATTAGAATAAATTAAAAATAAACACCTAAGAATTACTCAAAGTTATTTATAATCCTCTGTAGTTTAAAAGTAAACTTTCGATTGCATGTAATTTTATAAATATAACATATTTTTACGCCACTTTTAACAGTATTAACAAAAGTTAACGAATGGTGTATAAGTACTTAATTTATCGCTCTATATTTAAGTATAGATATTAAGATGTTTCTAATTAAATAAAAATAACTCATAAATGATCTGGTCTTTCATAGACAGTTGCTACTTTTTTTGTCTAGGACTTCAAAAATATGAAAAAATAACAACTCAATTCACAACAAGAAAAATGCCTAATTTTAACAGAATATTCCGTCGACAATTCTATCGGTATTTATTCTGTCAATAATTATGTCGAAACTAAATATTATCGACGGATTTATTGTTGACCGATTGTTTGTCGGAATTAGGGTATTTTTGATGGATTGTCTCCGACGGACGGATTCCGTCGATATAAGGGGAGCACATGTAGTTTATTTGTCCACTCTGGGATAAGGACTAATCCCGAAGGAATATCCATCGAAAATAAATAATATTTCGTCGGACATATGATTTATTAAAATAAATTAATTGCCTATTTTCGACGAAATTTTCGTTGATTTTACCTTATTCCATCGATGTACTAGGACGTAAAAAATCAGTGCCTAACAATTTCTGTAGTTGAATTTTTAAATCCTGAAGTTCAATAGGAGCTATTCGATATGGCGTTTTGGAAATAGGTTTTGTATGTAACGCCCCCAAAATAGGTATACATCACCTATCTTGAGTCGCCAAATACATGGTACAGAATTCAAATACAAACTTAATTATACAACCGCAGTGGGTATAATGCAACGACAAAACATAATGAGAGTTTTAATACGAATATTGTCTTCTAGAAAATATCCAAACTCAAATGGAGTCCTCATTACAATTATTATCACACTCAGAGTCGGCCCTGGGCAAGGGCCACCAGGGCTACCGCCTAGGGCCCACAGTTGAGAAGGGCCCAAATTTTTATATAAGTTTATGTATTTATATGTATAAAAAAAAATAATAAAAATATTAGGAAAATTGTGAGACCCCGAATTTTATGAAATGAAAGTATTCAATTTTCTTATAATTATTCTATTTAGTAAATGGTTAAATTGATAAAAGGTTAAAGTTAAGGGTGATATTTGAATATTTTTTTTAAAGTAAGAAAGTTTTCATAAAATAATCGGTGATAAAAGTACAGTAATACGCTTGGTTTCATAGTAGTACATGATATTGATTATTGATGCTTACGTAAGAAGTCACTCAGTTATACTCAATTATTGCTACAGTAATTGCTGCATCATATCTCTCATATTATTGATTCAATTGTTGTCACAGTATCATCTGTATAATATGTTATATTATTAAATCAATAATTGAGACGACAAAGTTATTCATATTATTATTTGTAATATTAACAATGTCTAGAAGTTCTGTCAAGGAGAGGTTAGATAATCTAATTGCGCGCCAATAAGGAGAAATCCTTATCGAAAAGTCCCCTCTTTCCTGGGAACGACCTGGTTGTTAAATATTGTGAATTATAATATTAATTGTGAGACCCCAAATTTTATGAATAAAGATTTAAATTTCTCGAAATATTTTTTTGAATATTATGGTGTGGATTTGATATAATGTTATAGTTGTGGGTAATATTTATAAATTTTATAAAGTATGCAAGTTGTTGTATTATATTCGATTGGTCGGGGAATATTCTTTTTGTTTGGGAATATCCGCAATGACAAGACAATAATTGGTGGACCCACAAACGGAATTATCATTTCGGATTGAGAAAACGCATAAAAATATTTTTATGAAAATAACGGCGAAAGTTTCTTACCGTTAAACTATTTGAAAAACACCGGTGTTAAAAATACTGATGTCTAATATGGTCAGTTGCATAGTAGCAATACCGGTTTTGATTATTGATGCTTACGTGAGAAGTCACTCGATTTTGTTCAATTATTGCTACTGATAATTCTTTGATAGATATCTCACGTTATTTGATTCAATTATTATCGATATTTTATATATTATTAAATCAATAATTGAGACGCAATTTAAATTATTAATATTATTATTTGCAATATTAACGATGTTTAGAAGTTATGCCAATGAGAGGTTTGGTCACCTAATTGCTCGCCAATAGGGAGAAATCTTTATTGGAAAGCCCCCTCTTTCTTGAGAACGACCTGGTCGATTAATATTGTGAATTATAATAAAGGTGATAAGTTTTGTTTTATTATTATTATAAATGTAGTAAAACAGAATTTTTTTTATATAAAACAGAATACTTTTATAAAGTTATTTGTTTTATTAGACTATAAATAGAATATATTATATTCTATTATGCATAATGTCTGCATAGTGTTTGCATAGTAAAATCTTTTTATATAAAAATGTAATACTTTTTTATAAAGTTATTTATTTTATTAGACTATAAATAGAATATATAATATTCTATTATGCATAGTGTTTGCATAGTACCTACATAGTATTTGCATAGTAAATTTTTTTTTTAATAAAACAGAATACTTTTATAAATTTATTCGTTTTATTAGATTATAAATAGAATATATTATATTTTTTTAAAAGATTTTATTTTATTAGAATATTTTATTAATACTGCATAGTAAATTAATATGGACCGTCCGTTTAAAAATAAATCAATCTGGACCGTTCATGAATTAGTTACTATTCAGTCCATTCTCCTATAAATAGAAGCTCGTTCCTTCATTATTTCTTACGAATTCACTGAAACTCTAGAGAGAGAAACTATAGAGAGAAAGAAGAAAAATATTCGGCTGCTTCACTACTCCTATATCCAGTTTCTTCTAAGGTAAGAGATATTATTTATTGTACTCGTAAGGGGTATTATTTCTTTCGTATTCATGAAGAGAGATATTGTTATTCCATTCCTTATTATTCTGTTGGAATAACCTGTATACGCGGACTACCGTATACATGGTAAAATTTTTTCATTATTGCATTCTTTATTATTATGTTGGAATAACTCACTGTCATGCAATCTTTAATCGCATACACATGGTAAAATTCTTCTATTATTCCATTCTTTATTATTTTGACGGAATATCATGTTTGTGCGTTTATTTGTGACTGGTTCCATTCTTTATTATTTCGTCGAAAATATCCCGCATGCGTGTGCGGCGTTTATGCATGACCTGGTTCCATTCTTTATTATTATTCATTGGAATAACTCGTCTGGCTGCCTATCGCATGCATGGTGAATTCCGTTGTTATTCCATTCTTTATTATTCTGTTGGGAATAACCTGTCTGTGTGGTCTATCGCATGCATGGTGAATTCTTATGTTATTCCATTCTTTATTATTCTATTAGAATAATCTGTATATGTGGATTACCACATGCATGGTGAATGATTCTTCATATTCATATGAATAGTATTTTCATTCAAAAAGGGGTTTCTGCCAGGGGCAGTTTCGTAATTTTTCTGACCCTCAAAAATTCTGGAAAAATTTGAAATGATAGTTTGATGAGTTTTCTAGATTGTGTCTAAAAATGGCGATTTTTGGATGTATAGATTAGGAGTTATGAATTTTATAGAAAAATACTATTTTAAAAGTAAACCCTTATAACTCCTTGTGATTAACTCCAAAATTGGTGAAATTTTTATTGGGAGTACATGTATATAACAGGAGTATATCCTATAAATTTTGAAATTTTTGGATAAAAGTATAATTTATGATAAATGTCTAAATATTCGACAGTTTTAGCCATATGAAAAATAGTAAATGAATTTTAAAAATTCTGATAAAAATATATGTTCAATATGGGACTATATTCTGCTAAATCCCAGAAAAGAAATATTTTTGGGACTGATTTGGTATTTTTCATGAAAATGAACTAGTTATGAGTAAATTAATTAAATATGTTATGTGAAGTAATAAAATTGGAAAATAGGATTTTATGGCTTGGGAATCCTATATAGGATATATGCAGATTTTTGATGAGGGATTTGATCATTGATGATGAAATCTTATGAGTATGACATTTTTGAATGATTAAATGCATTATTTGATAAAGTGTAAACAATTGAAATAAATTGTTTATAAGTTTAAGAAATGATTAAAATATTGTTATAATATTAATGATATTAGATTATGAGATTATTAAGTGATTAATAACATTTGGTTATTTGAGATATTTGGATAAATTGTATTATAAATGTTTAATATTGATCATTTATCTCATTTGATTGATTCTTTATATCATTGTCATTATTCTCATGCTTATATTATGATGAAAGTCATCTTTAGCTTTTGTAGTGCATAGATGGACTTGGTATGATTATGACTGAGGATTATTCAGATAATCATGGCTTACCGTAATGTTACAAATGATGTGGTAAAAGTCCTCATCGCCCGTAGTGCATTGATGGACGAGCTTTTTGGTATGATTATGGCTATGGATTCTCTCTTCGTCAAGGGTGCAAAGATGAATTATTTTATGGCATGATCAGGATCGTTGATGAAAACACGATTATCTTTTGCCCGTAGTGCATAGATAATTCGTGGTCGTGATATTAACGAATATCCTTGGCCTGTAGTGCAGGGATGATTCGATGATATGGATTAATTATTGAGCTGAGTCTCAGCAGTGAAATATTAATTCGTGGATGTGATATTAACGAATATCCTTGACCATAGTGCAGGGGTGATTCGATGATATGGATTATTTATTAAGCTGAGTCTCAGCGATAAAATATTGATAATGTAACGATCCGAAATTTCAAAATGTAATATTAAATATTTATTAAATAATATAAATATTTATTTGGTGTGTCTATTGCTGAATTGATGAATCTAAATTTATTAGAGAATTTTCTAATTTATAATTTAGAGAGCTGTAAAATAACATGAGATGTTATATTGTTGATTTAATAATTTAGATGGTATATTAAATTATTAAATAAAGTTATAATGAAAATTATAATTTTGTGATTTTTGCTAAAAGGCTATATTTAATTAAAATATAGTATGTGATTATAATTATAAACTAAAGTGTTTATTAAAATAAATTAAAAAGGGTTTAAATTAGTTTTGTCAAACAAGGCTTAAAAGTACTTTAATTCTTTAGAATTTAAATGGTTTGCCAAACAAGCCTTAGGGCTTTTGATATTTCTATTTTTTGAAATTTAAAATAAATAATATAAATAAAATAAAATAAATAATAAATATAATGTATTTATGTTATAGACTTTATTTTGATAACTGATGATGGCTATTAAGGCCATATCAGTTTGTGTTATTTTATGTTATGCATTCTAGCTATCAGAGTTTCATTCTAGTTGTGCTAGGCATTAGAGAGAATTGAGAACTTGAGAGAAAACTTGAGAGGATTCTAGAGAAGCTTTGAGAGAAGAATTGGGGAAAAGAAGATTGTTGATCAAAGGGAAAGTTATCATCTTCTAAAACTAAGGTATTATCTTAATTCTTTTATTTTTAAAGTTTTAGTTTTCTCTTCCCAAAATTCTCTGTAAAATTTTTGTAGAGGATGAATTATTTTTTATATATAGTTTTATATGATAAATTAGTTGTTGTGAAACTATTTTCATGAGTTTGTATATGAGTATAGTCAATGAGTTCATGTTATGTATGTAATTTGTGAAGAAAACCTTATTACAATGAGCTTATATGAATATATATGAATATGGCTTAGTTTAAAGTTAAATTAAGGTTTAATTAGTTATTTAATTTATAAATTGACTATTGAAGTTGAAAGAGGATGAATAATCATAAACAAGGTACTTTGAATTAACTACTTTGGTTGAAAAACACAATCACAGTGATGATTTTCACTGAAAATGTCAAAAGTGAAGTTTTAGCAAAATAGTGAAAATTAATGGTTGTAATTTGGATGTTTATGCTGTTTAGATGGCTAGAAACGCGTTAAAAACATTAGATTATGTTTCTGTTAACCTATTACACCTTAGATAGGGTGGTATGGTTGTTAGAAAGGAACTTGGAGGCCTAATTTGGCTTTTCGTAGAGTTACAGAGCATAATTTTGCATTTCGCAGAAGGGACCCCCCCATACCAAGTAAAACCCCCCGGTGGGGGGGTGGCCGATTTTTGAAAAAAACCCGGCAGAATATAGTTTACTAAAATGGGCATAACTTCTTCATACGAACTCCGATTGAGGTGATTCAAAATGATTCAGAAAGAGGACGAATAGGCCTATAACTTTTGTTCTTTAAGGATTTTAATTTGAAATCATTATGAAGGGTCAAAATGGTCATCATCAGGACTGTTGTGTATTTGGAGCCAATCGGAAGGCGTTGGGATGCACGAATGCAAGTGCAATCCTTTGTGTATTAGTATAACCTAATGATAACATGTTAGACATATAATAGGATGTTGTATCAAGTTGTTAATGTGTATGTGGTGCAATGACATGATCACTTAAGTAGTGAAAATAAAGCTAAATAGTGATGTTCATGAAAAGGTGCGATTTTGTTAGTGAGCTATATGAATCTAATGTTAGTGTAACTAATGTGTATTGTCAATACATATGGTATGTGTAGAACTTGTGGTGAACGTGAGTAGTGATTGTTTAACCTACGCACGAGGCAAGTTCTCTAACTCTACTTTTATAATTGTGCAAGCGCTTAACTTTCTTTGAGCAAGTTTTCTAACTCTACATTTACGTTGAGCAAGTTTCTAAACCTTATTTCTTTTACATTGTGCAAGTATATTCTTATTGTTGAGCAAGTTCTTGTATCTAGTTTATTTATGATTTTTAAATCTAGATCTTATTCTGATATTGAACAAGTTATTCTTGTCTTTAACTTGTTATTTAGCATACAAGTTTACATACTCTAATATACTCATGTTGAACAAGTTATATCGTGTAAAGTACTATTTGTTGTGCATGCTTAGTACTCAGTTCCAAATAACCTTGGCTTATCATTGTTCAAGCAAGGCATATTATAATTATTCGATGTTTATGCTGTTAGTTTATTCTTAAAGCATGATCTTAATTTTCAATGTCGATTTAGTTATGATTATTCCATAGCATGATGTTATCAATATTGTATTCAACTAATCCTTAGTTGATGACCGATGAATTCTAAATTACCCTTGAAATGTATCCAAACCAAACTTACTTTGGTGCGGACTTGTATTCTAAATACTGAGATGAACAACCCTATTATTAGGGGTAATTTACGCTTAGCGTTGAAATGTTTGTGCACAATACATTGTACGAAGGGTTGATCCCCCTAAGTACGAGGAGTCCTTATAGTCTTATGACTGTTAAAGTTGGAGTTGAAAGATTACTCGCAACTGTGGACATAGTTCATGGTCTTATGACCCTCAGTTAGATATATTCCATATTTTGGATTCCAGTTTCTGATTATCATTGTTAAGAGTACTATTCAGTTTTGATGAGCCTATTGTTGGCAGTTATTATTATTATTCTCTCTGTTGATTCATTGTTATATTCAGTGAGCAATTGTTTTGCTCACTCTTGCATATTTATATACTCATTGCAGCTAAAGTTGAGAAGGTAGATGAGCCTTCAACTAGCAAAGGAAAGGGAAAAATGTACAAGTGATGAAGACTTGTAATTTTGATTATTGATATGATGTTAGACTTTTTACTTTGATGATAGACTTTTACTTAATGATGTGATGTAATAATTTTATTTCCACACTTGAATGATGTTTAAGGTTAGATAACCTGGGAAGATTTTTATTTAATGATGTAACCCTATTTAAAGGGAGGATTTATGGTTTAAATGTTACTTTATTTGGGTAAGAGTATAAATGTATGGATTGTGAGCACCAAATCTTGTGGGAACGAAGAACCTAGATTTGGGGGTGTCACAGGTTGGTATCAAAGCCTTAGGTTATGAACCTTAGGTGGGGAAAGCCTTAGGAAGTAACCTTTGAAAGATAGTGATGATAAACTCTTATCGAGTTTTAGGAAAGAGAAAGTAATAAAACACTTATGTGCTTATGTGATTACAACTTATGTGCTCGTGAGTGTCGAGTAGTAATGATTAGTAATTAAAACTTAAAAAGTTGGTTAACAGGATGGCTAATGTAGGAGGATCCAGTCAGGCTAGAGAGGAGGAGCCTCGAGATATTCAGGTGATTTGGGAACAACTACTGCCATGGGAAACAGTTTCGTTGGTCACAGTAGTTGAGCAGGAGAGAGTACCTGATGATGAGGATGAGATAGAGACGGATAAGGAGGACCCTGTTGAGCTGCCACAGTCCGGGGATGAGGAGGAAGAGGAGGAAGAGCTTCCACTTAGTTCGATAGCTGCCCGTATGTACGACGAGGTGTATGACCGCAATGTGGAACTTCAAGATACTGTCGAGGAGTCACAAGAGATAGTAGTGAACAATGACCTCGATGCACGAGAAAGACGATGAGATCCAAGATCGGGAAGAATGGTGAACAACGTTGAAGAGAAGTCGGTCCACATGAAGGAGAGAACGAGCGAATGATGGAGAAGATTGCGAAGCGGAGAATAAAGTCAAGGAGGAATCTACCAAAAGGGAAAGAGTCAAGAGGCGCGTAAAGTGAAGTTTATCAACGATAGGAATAGCGAGAGAGAGAGGGACGCACAAGCAAAGAGGAGGAAAATGGAAGAAATGAACAACGTATTCAACACCGTGGTCAATCGAGCTCAAGATCGAGTCATGATTTATCCGATTCAGTTCGAGACGCTACCATCATACGTATTGGATCGCCGAACAATGTTCCAAATTATGGAGGAAGAGCATCGTAAGGCTACGTAGTATCTTAGTAGGACATTGTAGAGATTGTAATTGATAGGTGATTTTGAAAATAAATGAAATGTAAATCCCGGGTATGATAACCAATGGGATAGATGATGATGATGTGGTCCTGCAACTGTTATAGTTCAGGAAAGTAATGTAAATAGCAGTGTTGCTATTGTTTTGATGTTTTTTTTTATGATGAATAAATAAAAGTTATTGTTTTATTCAAAGTGTTAAGTTTTACATGATAAACTGTTATGATGTGCGACTTAAGTATATAATACTTAAGAGATTGAATAGAATTTGATGGGTGTATTTTTTTTTATAGAAAATGGCCTCAAGACGTCAACCACCACGACGGAGAACCACTGAGGAAAACAACAATAACAATGTGGAAGGAAACCCGGTTCAGCAGCTAGTGACGTTACTGACGGGTGCTTTGCAGAATCAACCTCTGAATCAAGGTACTACGTTTAAGGACTTCAAGGCGGCTGGACCACCAGAATTTCGAGGGTCCATGAATCCAGTTGAAGCACAGACTTGGATTATGGAAATCGAGAAGGTTTTTGATGTGGCTAGGGTAGAGGAGAATCAGAAGACTGCTTTTGCAACGTTTATGTTGAAAGAGGAGGCTAGCTATTGGTGGAAGGCCAACAAAACTCGGGAAGGACTAGGAGTGATGACCTGGGATAGGTTTAAGGAGCTGTTCTTCGAGACCTATTTCCCAGAGAGTTCGAAGAGTCAGCTAGAGGTTCAGTTTTTGGAACTAAAGCAGGGAACGATGTCGGTGTCTGGGTATACCGTAAAATTCAACGAGTTGGCGAGGTTTGCGCCATATCAAGTCAGTACAGACGAGCGCAAGGCAAAGAGGTTCGAGCAAGGACTGAAACCCTGGTTGTACAGTAGGGTTTCCCTGTTCCAATTGAAGACATTTGCAGCAGTGATGGAGAAGGCGATTCTCGCTGAAAGTGGAGGCGAGGAGGCAGTAACAAAACATAACCAAGAATAGAGGAAGAAGAAAAGTGAAGGTGAGGCTAAAAATGGTGGTGGTGGTAACGGTGGAAATGGCAACAACAACCTGAAGAGGAAGTGGAATGCGAATGGAGGAGCTGGAAATCAGCAAAGAAACCAGCAAAATAAGAAATTCGAAGCATGTGCTACGTGTGGGAAGTTTCATAAGGGTGTGTGCTTGATGGGGAAACGAGTATGCTTCAATTGTGGCCAGGAAGGACACATCGCCCCAAATTGCACTCAAGCTAAGAAGAATGTGTGTTTCACGTGCGGGTCCAAGGATCACTTTGCTCGTGAATGCCCTAAGAAGAGATCCGTAAAACAAATGGGAGCAAGGAAATTTAGTGGAGGTGCGTTGGCTATTCTTTGGACCTACAACAACAAATAAGCCCACAACCCGGAACCTTTAATATGACGGCAAGACGAGGCACGTGCAATCAAAAGATGTCATGTCAGGTATTATCCCAATCAATGATATAAATGCATATGTATTATTTGATTCGGGTGCTACTTGCTCGTTTATATCTGATGATTTTGCTAAGAAATTAGAAATACCTTATGAAGAGTTGAAATTCCCTTTAAATATAGAAATTATGAATAGGGAAGTGATTCCTGTTAGGTTCATATACAAGAACTGTACGGTGAACATTAAGGGGAATGTTATGAAAGTAGATTTAATCCCGATAAAGCTTGGAGAGTTTGATGTTATATTGGGAATGGATTGGTTATTCAATTATGGAGCAATAATTGATTGTCAAAAGAAGTGTGTAAACCTTATGACTCCGTCAAAGGTAGTTTTTCATGGTAGAAAATCGCCTAGACAAATGAGATGTCTGACAATGATGCAGGCCAAGAAGCTATTAAGTAAAGGCTGTGTAGGGTACTTAGCTTACATAGTTGATACTAAAAAGGAAAAGGGTGTGAAGTTGGAGGAAATACCAGTGGTTAGAGAATTCAGTAGCGTGTTTCAGAAGATTTGCGGGACTTCTTCGACGACCGAGAGATTGAATTCGTGATCGACTTAGCGCTAGGAACCGCTCCGATATCGAAGGCCCCGTACAGAATGGCTCCGGTAGAGATGAAGGAACTGATGGTACAACTGCAAGAACTATTAGATAAGAAGTACATTCAGCCAAGCGTATCACCGTGGGGAGCACCGGTGTTATTTGTGAAGAAGAAGGATGGGTCAATGCGTCTTTGCATTGATTATAGAGAATTAAACAAAGTCACTATTAAAAACAAATATCTATTGCCAAGAATAGATGACTTGTTTGATCAATTGAAGGGTGCTAAATATTTCTCGAAAATAGATTTAAGAAGTGGGTATCACCAATTGAAAGTAAGGAAGGAGGATGTACCAAAGACGGCATTCCGAACTCGATATGGACATTACAAATTTTTAGTAATGTCATTTGGTTTGACAAACGCCCCTGCAGCGTTCATGGATTTGATGAATAGGGTGTTTAAACCATTTTTAGACAAGTTTGTGGTGGTATTTATCGATGATATTCTGGTATACTCTAAAACTCAAGAGGAACACGTGGAACACTTACGTCTGATGCTGGAGACGCTAAGAAAAGAAAAGTTGTACGCGAAATTCTCTAAATGTGAATTTTAATTTGGGCGTATGTACAATTTCTTGGTCATGTAATCGATAAGGATGGGATTTGGTAGATCCATCAAAAGTTCAAGTTGTGATAAATTGGGAACAACCAAGAACTCCATCGTAAGTGAGAAGTTTCTTTGGGTTTGGCGAGGCTATTATAGACGGTTTATTCAGAATTTTTCCAAGATTGCCACTCCAGTTGATTGAATTTGATGAGAAAGTCTGTAAAATTTGTTTGGACGGAGAAGTGTGAAGAAAGTTTTCAAGAACGAAAAAAGAAGCTAAGTGTGCTTTTGTGTTGTCATTACCGGATAATACTGAAACTTTGTGGTGTATAGTGATGCTTCACACAAAGGATTGGGTTGTGTCCTTATGCGTAAGCGACAAGGTTATTGCGTATGCATCAAGGCAACCTGAAAGACTACGAGAAAGGGTATCGACTCATGATTTAGAGTTAGCGGCGAGTAGTATTTACTCGAAGATATGGAGACACATTATCTCTATGGGGAAAATGTGAGATCTACATGCACCATAAAAGTTCAAGTATATTTTCACACGTAAAGACCGAACATGCGGTGAAAGGAGATGGATGGAATTGATAAAGGATTACGATTGTGAGATCTTTTATCATCCGGGCAAAGCTAACGTGGTTGCAGATGCCTTGAGTAGGAAAGGCAGAGAAAAGTTAATGTTGTTAATTGATAAGGAGGAGCTCATTTCAGCAATGGCAAGGCTATAGTTAGAAATCAAATTTCCAGAAGAATCCGATGAAAAATTGTTCCAGATAGAAGCTAGTCCAACTTTGGTGGACAAAGTGAAGAACGCACAACTACGAGATTAAGAATGTAGAAAAATAAAGGAAAGTGTGGTTGAGGTTAAAGAAGTGAAGTACAAGGTCGATACTGAGGGAATGCTAAGATTCGAGGGACGAATTTGGGTTCCAGCAGTACAAGATATTAAAGAAGACATCTTGATAGAAGCTCATAGCTCAAGATACTCGATTCAACCAGGAAGTACGAAAATGTATCAAGATTTACGACATCATTTCTGGTGGCTAAACATGAAAAGAGATGTTGCAGAGTGCATTGGAAAGTGTTTGACATATCAGAAAGAGAAAGTCAGGCATCAACGACTAAGCGGATTACTTCAACCGTTGAAAATACCGGAATGGAAGTGGGAGCATATCACAATAGATTTTGTGGTAGGTCTTCCAACGACTCAGAAAGGATACGACGCGATATGGGTGATAGTGGAGAGATTGACAAAATTTGCACACTTTTTGCCAATAAAGATTAGATTTAATCTTGATCAGCTGGCAAAATTATACGTTAAAGAGATCGTCTCAAGACATGGAGTTCCAGTATCAATTGTATCAGACAGAGATCCGAGGTTCACATCAAATTTTTGGAAGAGATTACAAGAATGCATGGGAACACAATTGAAGATGAGCACAGCGTATCATCCGCAAACTGATGGGCAAAGTGAAAGAACGATTCAGACGCTTGAAGACATGCTCAGAGCGTGCATCATGGATTTCAAAGGAAATTGGGATGATCATCTACCGTTGGTGGAATTTTCATACAACAATAGTTACCACGCAAGCATTGGTATGCCGCCATACGAGGCGTTATACGGCAGAAAGTGTAGAACTCCACTATGCTGGGATGAAGTTGGAGAACATCAACTGTTAGGGCTCAGAATGGTTCAATGATGAGATCATTTGAAGTAGTCAAACTCATCAGAGCAAGATTGGTAGCTGCTCAAGATCGACAGCAAAAGTATGTTGATCAACACAAGCAAAGTCATGAATTTGAAGTAGGAAATTTTGTTTTCTTAAAAGTTTCTCCTTGGAAGGGGAAAATTCATTTTGGCAAGAAAGGAAAGCTCAGCCCAAGATTTATTGATCGTTTGAGATACTACGAAGAGTGGGGGAAGTGGCTTATGAGGTAGATCTACCTCCAGAGTTGGAAAACATTCATAATGTTTTTCACATTTTGGTGTTACGACCGTATAAACCCGATTACAAGCACGTGATCGAGTACGAACCATTGCAATTCGATAAAGATTTGTCTTATGAAGAGATTCCTATCCAGATAGTCGACAGGAAAGAACAAGTGCTCAGAAATAAAGTGATACCTTCTGTGAAGGTGATTTGGAGAAACCAAAATGTCAAAGAGGCAACGTGGGAACTCGAAGCTGAAATGATGAAAAATTATCCTGAGTTATTTGTTTAATCTATGTCTTCGATTCTGGGGACAGAATCTTTGTAAGTAAGGAAGAATGTGACGAATAATTTGTTTGAATTGTGATTCTAGGGACAGAATCCTTGTAAGGAGGGAAGGATGTAACGATCCGAAATTTTAAAGTGTAATATTAAATATTTATTAAATAATATAAATATTTATTTGGTGTGTCTATTGCTGAATTGATGAATCTAAATTTATTAAAGAATTTTCTAATTTATAATTTAGAGAGGTGTAAAATAACATGAGATGTTATATTGTTGATTTAATAATTTAGATGGCATATTAAATTATTAAATAAAGTTATAATGAAAATTATAATTTTGTGATTTTTGCTAAAAGGCTATATTTAATTAAAATATAGTATGTGATTATAATTATAAACTAAAGTGTTTATTAAAATAAATTAAAAAGGGTTTAAATTAGTTTTGTCAAACAAGACTTAAAAGTACTTTAATTCTTTAGAATTTAAATGGTTTGTCATACAAGCCTTAGGGCTTTTGATATTTCTACTTTTCGAAATTTAAAATAAATAATATAAATAAAATAAAATAAATAATAAATATAATGTATTTATATTATAGACGTTATTTTGATAACTGATGTATTAAGGCCATATCAATTTGTGTTATTTTATGTTACGCATTCTAGCTATCAGAGTTTCATTCTAGTTGTGCTAAGCATTAGAGAGAATTGAGAACTTGAGAGAATTCAAGAGAAGCTTTGAGAGAAGAATTGGGGAAAAGAAGATTGTTGATCAAAGGGAAAGTTATCATCTTCTAAAACTAAGGTATTATCTTAATTCTTTTATTTTTAAAGTTTTAGTTTTCTCTTCCCAAAATTCTCTGTAAAATCTTTGTAGATGATGAATTATTTGTTATATATAGTTTTATATGATAAATTAGTTGTTGTGAAACTGTTTTCATGAGTTTGTATATGAGTATAGTCAATGAATTCATGTTATGTATGTAATTTGTGAAGAAAACCTTATTACAGTGAGTTTATATGAATATATATGAATATGGCTTAGTTTAAAGTTAAATTAAGGTTTAATTAGTTATTTAATTTATAAGTTGACTATTGAAGTTGAAAGAGGATGAATAATCATAAACAAGGTGCTTTGAATTAACTACTTTGGTTGAGAAACACAATCACAGTGATGATTTTCACTGAAAATGTCAAAAGTGAAATTTTAGCAAAATAGTGAAAATTAATGGTTGTAATTTGGGTGTTTATGTTGTTTAGATGGCTAGAAACGCGTTAAAAACATTAGATTATGTTTCTGTTAACCTATTACACCTTAGATAGGGTGGTATGGTTGTTAGAAAGGAGCTTGGAGGCCTAATTTGGCTTTCCGTAGAGTTACAGAGCATAATTTCGCATTTTGCAGAAGGACCCCCTTACTGGCAAGGCCCCCCCTAGTGAAAAACCCCCCATTTGGAGGAGGGGGGGGGGGGTAGGCTGCCAAGCCGATTTTGGAAAAAAACTGATAGAACATAGTTTACTAAAATGGGCATAACTTCTTCATACGAACTCCGATTGAGGTGATTAAAAATGATTCGAAAAGAGAACGAATAGGCCTATACCTTTTATTCTTTAAGGTTTTTAATTTGAAATCGTTACGAAGGGTCAAAATGGTCATCTTCAGGACTGTTGTGTATTTGGAGCCAATTGGAGGGCGTTGGGATGCACGAATGCAAGTGCAATCCTTTGTGTATTAGTATAACCTAATGATAACATGTTAGACATATAATAGGATGTTTTATCAAGTTGTTAATGTGTATGTGGTGCAATGAAATGATCACTTAAGCAGTGGAAATAAAGCTAAATAGTGATGTTCATGAAAAGGTGCAATTTTGTTAGTGAACTATATGAATCTAATGTTAGTGTAACTAATGTGTATTGTCAATACATATGGTATGTGCAGGACTTGTGGTGAACGTGAGTAGTGATTGTTTAACCTACGCACGAGGAAAGTTCTTTAACTCTACTTGTATAATTGTGCAAGCGCTTAACTTTCTTTGAGCAAGTTTTCTAACTCTACATTTACGTTGAGCAAGTTTCTAAACCTTATTTCTTTTACATTGTGCAAGTTTATTCTTATTGTTGAGCAAGTTCTTGTATCTAGTTTGTTTATGATTTCTAAATCTAGATCTTATTCTGATATTGAACAAGTTATTCTTGTCTTTAACTTGTTATCTAGCATACAAGTTTACATACTCTAATATACTCATGTTGAACAAGTTATATCGTGTAAAATATTATTTGTTGTGCATGCTTAGTACTCAGTTCCAAATAACCTTGCCTTATCATTGTTCAAGCAAGGCATATTATAATTATTCGATGTTTATGTTGTTAGTTTATTCCTAAAGCATGATCTTAATTTTTAATGTCGATTTAGTTATGATTATTCCATAGCATAATATTATCAATATTGTATTCAGCTAATCCTTAGTTGATGACCGATGAATTCTAAATTACCCGTGAAATGTATCCAAACCGAACTTACTTTGGTGCGGACTTGTATTCTAAATACTGAGATGAACAACCCTATTATTAGGGGTAATTTACGCTTAGCGTTGAAATGTTTGTGCACAATACATTGTACGAAGGGCTGATCCCCCTAAGTACGAGGAGTCCTTATAGTCTTATGACTGTTAAAATTGTAGTTGAAAGATTACTCGCAACTGTGGACATAGTTCATGGTCTTATGACCCTCAGTTAGATATATTTCATATTTTGGATTCCAGTTTCTGATTATCATTGTTAAGAGTACTATTTAGTTTTGATGAGCCTATTATTGGCAGTTATCATTATTATTCTCCTGTTGATTCATTGTAATATTCAATGAGCAATTGCTTTGCTCACTCTTGCATATTTATACACTCATTGCAGCTAAAGTTGAGAAGGTAGATGAGACTTCAACTATCAAAGGAAAGGGAAAAATGTACAAGTGATGAAGACTTGTAATTTTGATTATTGATATGATGTTAGACTTTTTACTTTGATGATAGACTTTTACTTAATGATGTGATGTAATAATTTTATTTCTGCACTTGAATGATGTTTAAGGTTAGATAACATGGGAAGATTTTATTTAATGATGTAACCCTATTTAAAGGGAGGATTTATGGTTTAAATGTTACTTTATTTGGGTAAATAGTATAAATGTATGGATTGTGAGCACCAAATCTTGTGGGAACGAAGTACCTAGATTTGGGGGTGTCACAGATAATAAACTTTTAATTCGTAAAAGATAGTAGATATCATGCTCTACTTGACTCTTCTAAAATACAGTTGTATGTCTTTGGCCTGTAGTGCAAAGATGAATTGTTAATGAATATCTTTGGCCGTAGTGCAAAGATGAATTTATTAGTATGATTATGAGCAGAAATTGTGATTTGGTATAACCATGATTTTTGATGTTTCAGGTGAAGATAGGTGATAAAAATTATCTTCGTCTTGGGTGCGAAGAGGAATTTAGAATCACAATTATGATTATGAGTTATTCATATGATTGTGGACAGGAATTGTTGATTGATGTTACAGGGATAAAATATTATCGGTGAACTTTTAACATAGAGAAGATAATAGATCTGATGGGCTATTTGACTCTTCTAATAGATTGCTCGTTCCTCTGCAACTATGGTTGAAAAGTTTTATCAACTACCATATGTTCTAAATCTCTGATTTATTTCTGATGAAGGCTATTGATGATGTAAATTATCTTTAGTCATGATATTCTTTACTGGGCTAGTTGTGCTCACCCTTTTTGCTTCACAATTTCTTCAGGTAATAAGAGTGTAACTGGGTCGAACGGGGATAACAGGGGAATAGAACGGTGGTCTATAGCTGTTGAGGTTCTCCCTAAATATATAGTATGGAAATAAATTTATTGAGAACTTTAGATAAGTGTGTCGTATTGTATACGTCATTTAATATTTAATTTTGGTGAACCGAATAGGGTGAGGTGAACCCAACTTTGGAAGGGTGTTTTGCCACTATCATACAAGATGTCTAATGACATACAACCTCATGTTATCATAAGACAGGGTTGTGCACATCCACTTGCTGAGTATATCTACGAGCACTACTTATATGATCTTGGAGTCTATTTGAAATATAATTTTCACTTGGAGACAGTGGGGATAGTTTTATGTCAAGAGAAGACTCACCATTGGAAAGAAGATGATAGTAATCTTCTTGTTTTCTTTGGGGTCTATTGGGTCAACCAATGATAATTCTGTGGACATATGATATCTATCATAACCTAAACGCATGGCCTCCCATGTACGAAGGTTTCCTTGAGCACTTCCCAAAGATTTTAATTTCTAAAACAGTTTTTGACTATACTTTTATGTAAAGTATTATTGTAATGTTGTGGTCGAGGCACTATGAGAGTTACATACATTTGTATTAAAACTCACAGTTAACTATGGTCGTATTCTATACGACAGTTCAACAGTTATATAAATGAAGTTTGTATTTGATTTTTATAGTGTGATATCTGGAGACTCAGAATAGGTGATGTATACCTATTTCGGGGGCGTCACATTAATGATGAATAAGTTCGTGTTGATTAAGGATGAAATTGATAGTTCCATTGTGTTGGAATTATTAGTGTTAGTGGAAATCAACATTTATTTCGATAATAATTGATGTCTGGAGGTTATATTGACCAATCGGGTAATTTACCGGATAAATAAGCAATTAATTGCTATTGATTCGCATGATTATAACTATTTGTTCACATGTGTGAACTATTGATTCACATTCTTGTACTATTAGGGGAGGTGGTGCAAGATTGATAATACTTGCATGACTAAGTTAAAAATAGAGGTATAGATGGAGGTACTATACTGTAATTTGTATTTTCACATGTCTAGAACTATTGATTCACATGATTTACTATTAAGGGAGGTGGTGCAAGTTTGATAATACTTGCAGGACTAAATTAAAAATGAAGGAAAAGAGGAAGGTATTATACTGTAATATTTCAAGCCCTAAAATGTGCAATTATTAAAACTATATTTTCCTATAAATAGAAGCTCAATCTTCCTTCATTTCTCACCAATTCACTAAAGCTATGGAGAAATTATTATAGAGAGAAGCTATATAGAGAAAGAAGAAGAGAAGTCTGCAACCTCACTATTCTAGTATCCAGTCTTCTTTTGAGGTAATGGGTATTATTTCTTTCATATTCATGAAGAGAGCTATTGTTATTCCATTCTTTATTATTCTGTTGGAATAACCTGTCTGTGCGGTCTATCGTATGCCTGGTGAATTCTGTTGTTATTCCATTCTTTATTATTCTGTTGGAATATCCTGTTTGTGCGGATTACGCATGACCTAGTTTCGTTCTTTATTATTCTATTGGAATATCCTGTCTGTGCGGATTAAGCATGACCTGGTTCCATTCTTTATTATTCGTTGGAATAACACGTCTACATGTGGATTACCAGCATGCATGGTGAATGATCCTTCGTATTCATTCTTTATTAAATTGTGGAAATGATCTCATCACGCGTGGATTACTGCATGGTGGTGAAAATCCATTTGCGATTTTGTATATTCTATTATACTCGTATGAGATATCATTTCTTTTGTACTCGTCATGGAATATCATTTTCCTTGGTATTTTTCTTTTACGAGTTACTATTCATGGGTTACTATTCACCCGGTTACTATTCACTCTAGTATTATTCACTCGGGTATTCGGGGCACTTTTCGTGCCAGAGTACTATTCATGGGTTACTATTCACTCGATTACTATTCACTCTAGTATCATTCACTCGGGTATTTGAGACACTTTTCGTGTCGGGGTACTATTCTTGAAGTACTAGTCACAGGGTACTATTCACCCAAAAAATATATTTCTTTTTTCTCCAAATTATTTTTGGTACATGAATATTATTCTTGAATTTTACTCCACAAAGCAGTATCATGTTGACAATTTGGATATTTTTAAACTCTGGATAAATTTAAAGTCTTTAATATTTATCCTTAATTTTGTTTGATTAATGCTTATATCATTTTCATCATCCTCAAGCTTATATTATGATGAAAGTCATCTTTGGCTTACGTGCAAAGATGGACTGTTGATTATTGGTTTTATAGTTGTATATCTTTGGCTTACGTACAAAGACAGACAGGTGTATGACATGATCATAACCATTGGTGATAATAATGAATATCCTTGGCCCGTAGTGCATGGATAATTCGATGATGTGATTGGCAGGATCATGACCATTAGTTAACAGTTGAATGTCTTGGAGTGCGTAGTGCTTGATGAGACAATTGATTGGTATGATTATGACCATTTGTTTTATAGTTGAATATCTTTGGTCCGTAGTGCAAAGGTAGACAACTGATTGATATGATCATTGTTATTACATTTGAATATCTTTAGCCTTTGGGATAAGGATATTGAGTAAAGTTCTATTAAGCCTTTGTGGCAAGGAGAAATTGTTTATTTACATGATTATAAAAATGAATTATGGATTTAACTATAATCTTTGGTGGTTCAGGTGAAGACAGGTGATGATAGTTCTTTTTGTCTTGGTTATAACAAAGAACCGTTGATGAGTATTACAGGAATAAAATATTAACGATGGACTTTTAATCTAGAGGAGATAGTAGACATTATGTTCTACTTGACTCTTCTAATGGATTTCTTATTCTGCTGCAGTTAAACTTGATGTTTATTATATTTTATCAGTTTAACACTTTTGAAGGCTAAGGATAATTTATTCTGCATTATCCTTTTCATAATATTTCTTACTAGGCTAGTTGAGTTCACCCTTTTCTTTCACTGTTCTCTTCAGGAAATGAGAATATAGATGGGACGAGTCAGGGAATGGAGTGATGGTCCGAGATGGTGGCTATAGTAGTCCTCACTATTTTTATAAAATAGTTTGATAATAATTGTAATGAGGACTCCATTGAGTGTGGATATTGTCTAGAAGGCAATATTCGTGTTTAAACTCTCAGCTATGTTCTGTCATATTTTACACTACAGTTGTATAATTAAGTTTGTATTTGATTTATGTAGTATGTATTTGGCGACTCAAGATGGGTGATGTATACCTATTTTGGGGGCGTCACAGTTGGTATTAAAGCTTAGGGATATGATCCCTAGCTGAGATGTGAGACAAGAACTAGGAGGGGAGAGACGGGGAATTCCTTCGCTAGTATGACCTGCCTAAGTTATTTGGTATTTAATTGGTCGGTCAGAGTATAGGGATAATATGTTGCATGTCAGTTAACCCTTATTTTGAAACTATATTCTAGAATAATTTCTGAAATACAGGAGATGAGAAATGGGAAAATCATGATAGAGAGGAAATAACCGAGAAGGTACAATCCAAAAAGAAAGCAAGGTATTCTCATCTCTACGAACTACCAGGTACGTAAATTTCGTGGGCGAAATTTTATAAGGAGGGGAGATTGTGAGACCCTGAATTTTATGAAATGAAAGTATTCAATTTTCTTATAATTATTCTATATAGTAAATGGTTAAATTGATAAAAGGTTAAAGTTAAGGGTGATATTTGAATTTTTTTTTTAAAGTAAGAAAGTTTTCATAAAATAATCGGTGATAAAAGTACAGTAATACGCTTGGTTGCATAGTAGTACACGATACTGATTATTGATGCTTACGTAAGAAGTCACTCAGTTATACTCAATTATTGCTATGATAATTATTTTGCATCATATCTCTCATATTATTGATTCAATTGTTGTCACAGTATCATCTGTATAATATGTTATATTATTAAATCAATAATTGAGACGACAAAGTTATTCATATTATTATTTGCAATATTAACAACGTCTAGAAGTTCTGTCAAGGAGAAGTTAGATAATCTAATTGCGCGCCAATAAGGAGAAATCCTTATCGGAAAGCCCTCCTTGGAACGACCTGGTTATTAAATATTGTGAATTATAATATTAATGATGAATAAGTTCGTGTTGATTAAGGATGAAATTGATAGTTCCATTGTGTTGGAATTATTAGTGTTAGTGAAAATCGACATTTATTTCGATAATAATTGATGTCTGGAGGTTATATTGACCAATTGAGTAATTAACTGGATAAATGAGCAATTAATTGCTATTGATTAACATGATTATAACTATTTGTTCACATGTGTGTACTATTGATTCACATTCTTGTACTATTAGGGGAGGTGGTGCAAGATTGATAATACTTGCATGACTAAGTTAAAAATGGAGGTACTATACTGTAATTCGTATTTTCACATGTTTAGAACTATTGATTCGCATGATTTACTATTGATTCACATGATTTACTATTAGGGAACGTGGTGCAAGTTTGATAATACTTGCAGGACTAAATTAAAAATGAAGGAAAAGAGGAAGGTATTATACTGTAATATTTCGAGCTCCAAAACGTGCAATTATTGAAACTATATTTTTCTATAAATAGAAGCTCATTCTTCCTTCATTTCTCACCAATTCACTAAAGCTATAGAGCAATTATTATAGAGAGAAATCATAGAGAGAAAGAAGAAGAGAAGTCTGCTACCTCACTATTCCAGTATCCAGTCTTCTTTTGAGGTAAGGGGTATTATTTATTTTGTATTCATGAAGAGAGCTATTCTTATTCCATTCTTTATTATTACATTAGAATAATAACCTTTACATCTTGCGCTCTATCGCATGCACGGTGAATTTCGTTGTTATTCCATTCTTTATTATTACATTGGAATATCACATCTGTGTGGATTTACGAATTTGGTTCCGATTCTTTATTATTCTATTGGAATATCTATGCATACGGATTACGCGTGACTGGTTCCATTCTTTATTATTACATTGGAATAACCTATCTATGTGGATTACTGCATGCATGGTGAATGATCCTTCGTATTCATTCTTTATTAAATTGTGGAAATGATGCATCTACGTGGATTCTGCATGGTGGTGAAAATCCATTTGCAGTTTCAGTATATTCTATTATACTGTATTATGAGATATCATTTCTTTTGTACTCGTCATGGAATATCATTTTTTTGGTATTTTTCTTTTACGAGTTACTATTCATGGGTTACTATTCACCTAGTTACTATTCACTCTAGTATTATTCACTCGGGTATTCGGGGCGCTTTTCGTGCCGGAGTACTATTCATGAGTTACTATTCACCTAATTACTATTCACTCTAGTATCATTCACTCGGGTATTTGAGGAACTTTTCGTGTCGGGATAATATTCACGGGGTACTATTCTAGAAAGTCTTATTCACGAAGTACTATTCACCTAAAAAATATATTTCTTTTCTATCCAAATTATTTTTGGTACATGAATATTATTCTTGAATTTTACTCCACAAAGCAGTATCATGTTGACAATTTGGATATTTTTAAACTCTGGATAAATTTAAAGTCTTTAATATTTATCCTTGATTTCGTTTGATTAATGCTTATATCATTGTCATCATCCTCATGCTTATATTATTGTGAAAGTCATCTTTGGCTTACGTGCAAAGATGGACTGTTGATTATTGGTTTTATAGTTGTATATCTTTGGCTTACGTGCAAAGACGGGCAGGTGTATGACATGATCATAACCACTGGTGATAATAACGAATATCCTTGACCCGTAGTGCGTGGATAATTCGATGATGTGATTGGCAGGATCATGACCATTAGTTAACAGTTGAATGTCTTTGGTCGTACTGCACTGACAGACAATTGATTGGTATGATCATGACCATTGGTTTTATAGTTGAATATCTTTGGCTCGTAGTGCAAAGGTAGACAACTGATTGGTAGGATCATTATTATTACATTTGAATATCTTTAGCCTTTGGGGTAAGGATATTGAGTAAAGTTCTATTAAGCCTTTGTGGCAAGGAGAAATTGTTTATTTACATGGTTATAAAAATGAATTATGGATTTAACTATAATCTTTGGTAGTTCAGGTGAAGACAGGTGATGATAGTTCTTTTTGTCTTGGGTATAACAAAGAAATGTTAATGAGTATTACAGGAATGAAATATTAACGATGGAGCTTTAATCTAGAGGAGATAGTAGACATTATGTTCTACTTGACTCTTCTAATGGATTGCTTATTCATTGTGATTAAACTTGATGTTTTTGTATTTTATCGGTTTAACACCTTTGTTGAAGGCTAAGGATAATTTTATTCGCATTATCTTAGTCATAATATTTCTTCTTTGGGCAAGTTGAGCTCACCTTTTCTTTCATCGTTCTCTTGAGAAATGAGAATATAATTTGGGACAGAGTCTGGGAATGGAGTGATGGTCCGAGATGGTGGCTATAGTAGTCCTCACTATTTTTATAAAATAGTGTGATAATAATTGTAATGAGGACTCCATTGAGTGTGGATATTGTCTAAAAGGCAATATTCGTGTTTAAACTCTTAGCTACGTTCTGTCGTATTTTACACGACAGTTGTATAATTAAGTTTGTATTTGATTTATGTAGTGTGTGACGCCCCCAAAATAGGTATACATCACCCATTTTGAGTTGTCAATACATGGTACAGAAACAACTACAACTTTATTATTACAACATATAAACTGTGAGTTTAAATACAGATATTGCCATCTAGACAATATTCACACGCAAATAAATCCCCATCATAATTATTGATACATTATTTTACAAAAATGGTGAGGACTACTAAATAACTCTCTCTAGAACCTTCATTCCATACCCGACTAAGTACTCGCTATTTACATTCTCGCCTCCCGAGAAGAAAAATGGAACAACAAGGAAAAGGGTTATCTCAACTAGCCCGGTAAAGAATATTATGACTAAGATAATATACAACAAATTATCGTTAGTCTTCAACAGGAAAAATCTAATAGAATACAATAGACAACAAGTTTTAAATCAATATTCGCAGAATGAAATAATAATTCATTAGAAGAGTTAAGAGAGAATGCAAACTACTATCTTCTATGTATGAATTTAAAAGTTCATCGTCTATCTTTTATCCTGTAACATCAATCAATATACATACGGAATCAAATATTCATCTTTGCACTACAAGCCAAAGATATTCATCGATTAGTCATGTTCATCTAAACACTGTTCATCTTTGCACTCTGAGCCAAAGATATTCATCGAAATCATTCATCTTTACACTACTGAGCCAAAGATATTCAATAATATCATCATTTAAGATCGAGGATGATGAAAATATTTTAAAAAGCGAATCCGGTGAAACAAAATGACAAGGATTAAGGATTAAGGATTCGTACTTTGTTTTATCCATGTCCAAAAATACCTCAAAAATAATCATAGTGGTGTAAAATTCAAGAATGATCAAAACATGGATACAATCAAAGCTAGTATCCGAATAGATATTTTGGGACGAAAAGGAAAATTTTCATTTTTCGATGAATAGTCTTATGATTCGTGAATAATATCAGAGTATCGTGAATAAATGTCGTATCGTGAATAGTAACCCGACACTAAAAGTTCCAAATTTGATTAAAAAGTTCAGATCAATACTTGACATCATGATATTAGAATAAAAAATATCATCATTAAAAAAATAATATCCTTTACCTCGAAAGATCGAAGACTTCAAATTTGAAACACTTAGAATATAGGCTATGACTTGAACTTGCACTTGCGTATAGCAATACTCAAAGTATACTCAAAATACTCACAAGAATACGCTCGATAAAATAGAGAGAGAAAACTTCAATTTCTGGTGTGATTTTCAATTCTAACCTAAGCACCCTATTTATAGGAAAATGCTTAGAACACCAAAGTAGAAAATTTAATATAATAATAATATATATATACAAATTTATCTACACACCTAGAACCATCTGAATTCAGCAACTTGCATGTGTTTAATGAGGATAACCAAACACAAAAACGTTTTTGTTAATTAAAACAATTAAAACTTCCAAAAATCAATTATTTCGGAGCTTCGGAACTTAAATAATTCATAATAAATAGCTCTTTTATCAGAAAAATTCAAAACTTGCAACTTTCCATAGGAAATTCCATTATCTACAACTTTGCAGAAGGAAGTTTTTCCAAATTCCAAACAGAAATTGACCGAAATTTACAAACAGAGCGATTTTCTGGCTATAATCAAATTTGACCAAGAAATGGGGTCCACAAACATGTTTAACATGTTTTAAACATTTATTGTAACAAAAATACTCTTCCTCCTCGTATACTCATATATCCCACATTCGTTGTAAAAATATCACCATTATTATATTATTAAAATATAATAATATATTTAAATAAATTATTTTATCGAGAAAAGATAAAATTTCAATTTTCAACAATTGTCACATTAAAATTTTCTCCATCTATATCCATATAAAATGAATATTTTCTCATCATATGAATCAATAATTAATTATTCACAAATAATATTACGAGAATCACAATATTGACAACTGTGCGGTTCGGAAAGAGGGGCTTTCAATAAGAATTTCTCCTTCTTTGGCGGCGCAATTAGGTGACCAAACCTCTCCTTAGGCAGAACTTTCTAGACATTGCCAATAATGTTATCTAATAATATTATTAGGATAATATGAATTATTGCTTCGATAATGAAAAAAATCGTGTGTAATGACAATTATTGAAACAATGACAATATAAAATATCAACGCGAGCAATTATTAAATCAATAAAATCTTGAGCGATAATTACTCGTAACTATTATTGAGTAGTACCTTCTTTACGTAAGAATCAATAATTGGTGCAATACCATGTCTTCTTGTGTTTTAACCCAAGAGTATTTTAATGATATTAATGGTAACAACTACGCCGTTATTTTTAAACAACTTATATTTGTCATTTTCTTCATCCAATCGCTTTCCGTTATGGGGCCCATAAAAGACTGCGCCGTCGTACGAATATTCTCCGACAATACGAATATTCCACGACCAAACGAATATTCTCCGACAATAATGAATATTTTATAACCACTTGCTTATTCGAAATATTTGCGTATTTTACCCATAACTATCCACATTAATCAAATAGCGGAAAATAAATTTCATTTATTAATAATTTGGGGTCTTACAACCTCCCCTCCTTATGAAATTTCGTCCTCGAAATTGGCGACGCGTGCACTGGTGTTTGAAAAGGTGAGGATACCTCGCTTTCATTTTCGTTTCCAATCCCAGTGTCATTTCCTCTATAGCATGATTCCTCCACAAAACTTTAACTTGTGGTATGACCTTTCTTAGCGTGGGGACGTGCTCCTTCCTATCCAAGATCTTGACAGTACCTCCTCACACGTTAAGTCTTGGCTATCTCGTCCGGTTCTAACTCTATAACGTGATTCGGGTCTTTCACATATTTCTGAAATACAGATATGTGAAACACATTATGAACACGAGACATACTTTGAGGTAACGCGAGTCTATAGGCTACATTTCCTACTCGGTCAAGAATTTGAAATGGACCGATAAATCGTGGATTGAGCTTTCCTCTCTTCCCAAATCTTGTAACTCCCTTCCATGGAGCAACTTCGCAACAATACATGATCCCCTATACTAAATTCCACGTCCTTTCGATGAAGATCGCATAACTCTTTTGTCGATCTTGTGCTTGGTTTGTATCGTTGTCGAATCATTTGGATCTTTTCCGTAGTCATACGTACCAACTCGGGTCCCAACAATGTTGCTTCACCCACCTCGTCCCAACATCTTTGGAGAGCGACATTTTTCGTCCATATAATGCTTGAATGGAGCCACACCTATACTTGCTTGATAAGCTGTTGTTGTAGGAGAATTCCACCGATGGTAAATACTTATCCCAAGCGCCCTTGAAGTCTAGGACACGAGTCTTAATAGATCTTCAAGAGTTTGAATAGTCCTCTCTAATTGTCCGTCCGTTTGAGGATGGTATGCTAAACTGGAATCATAAATCCGTGCCCATAGCTTTTTGCAAGCTAACCCAAAATCTTGAAGTGAATCTTGGGTCACGATCCGAAACTATGGACACAGGCATGCCATGCAACCTTATAATCTCATTCACGTACATACTAGCAAGGCGTTCAAGGAATAAGTCTCCCATGTCGGCAAGAAATGAGCGGAGACTTGGTTAATCTATCAACAATAACCCAAATAGCATTGATGCCTTGAGAAACCGTAGGAAGACCCGTAATGAAATCCATGGTAATGTGTTCCCACTTCCATTTCGGAATCTCAAGTGGTTGCAACGGACCCTTAGGTACTAGATGCTCCGCCTTTACGTTGACAAGTTAAACACATTGAGATAAACTTTGCAATCTCTCTCTTCATATTGTTCCACCAAAATGTATGTCGAAGATCACGATACCATTTAGTACTTCCAGGATGGATTGCAAATGGTGTATTGTGTGCCTCCATCATAATCTTGTACTTCAAATCAAAGTCGTTAGGAACACAAAGTCTAGAGAGTGGACTCAAGTATTCCTTCTTCATCAATTCTCGCCTCGGAATAGCACCTTCTTGTACTTTCTTCTTCATACGCATCATTTCCGATTGGTGGGCGAAAGCAACCTTAACTTTTTCTATTAAAGTTGGCTCTGTCGCTACTTGACATCATCGCACTCATTCCTCGCATATGATCTTCTACTCAACGCGTCGGCTACCACGTTCGCTTTTCCAAGATGGTATTGAATAGTGTGGTCGTAATCTTTCAACAACTCAAGCCAACGTCGTTGCCGCATGTTGAGTTCCTTTTGCGTGAAGAAATATTTGAGGCTTTATGGTCTAAATATATCTCCACTTTCTCCCCATATAGATAGTGCCTCTATATCTTTAGCGCGAAAATGACTGCTACCAACTCTAGATCATGAGTAGGATAATTCCTCTCATACTCTTTAAGTTGTCGCGAGGCATAGGCTATGACTTTCCCACGTTGCATGAGAACACATCCTAACCCTTTGCACGAAGCATCATTTGTAGATAACAAATCCATCCGTATCGGATGGTATTGTTAGAAACAGTCTTAGAAATGAGTCTCCTCTTGAGCTCTTGGAAACTCTTCTCGTATTCCTCGCTCCATACAATTTTGTATCCTTAGAGTTAATTTGGGTTAATGGAGTAGCGATTAGAAAACCCTTCCACGAATCTCGATAATAACCAACTAAGCCCAAAAGCTACGTGCTTGATCCATCGACTTGTTGCTCCCAACTTTGTATTGCTTTAATCTTGGCGGGATCAGCAGATACTCATGTGTTTCGACACCGCGTGCCCAAGGAATGCTACTTCCTCAAGCCGAACTTCGCATTTCTTCAATTTGGCATATAGTTGGTTTTCACGAAGCCTTTGGAGTACCAAACTTCAAATGGTGCTCATAATCTTCACGGCTTTTGGAATATATGAGGATGTCATCAATAAAAACAACAATGAATTGATCCAAATATTCCTTGAATACTCGATTCATCATATCCATGAAATTGCAGGAGCATTAGTCAACCGAAAGACATGACTAAGAATTCATAATGCCGTCATAGGGAGTTCTAAAAGGCGTCTTTGGAATATAAATCGATTCTAATCTTCATTGATGATATCGAGCGAAGATTGATCTTTGAAAAAATTGTGCCCCTGCAATTTGGTCAAACAAGTCATCAATACGAGGTAGAGGATACCTATTCTTGATGGTGACATGGTTCAATTCCGATAGTCAATACAAAGTCGCATACTCCCCGTCTTTCTTCTTTACGAATAAAATAGGAGCACCCCAAGGAGATGTACTAGGCCGAATGAAACCGATGTCCAACAATTTCTCGTAGTTGGACCTTTAACTCTGAAGTTCAATAGGAGCCATTCGATATGGGTTTTTAGAAATGGGCTTTGTACGGAGTTCAAGATCAATAAAGAATTCAACTTCACGTTACGGGGTAGGCAGGGAAGTTCTTCAGAAAATCGTCCAGGAAAGTTAATAACAATGACAGAATATTATTCAAATTTGGCGTGTCTTTATTCAAATCCATAACATGGGCTAAGAAAGCTTGACATCCGTTTTTCAATAAGCGAATAACTTTATGATTAGATATGACGGTGATTGAATTTAATGGTTTAGTTGCTTGAATTTGCATACAACGGGTTGGTTAGGAATATGAAAACTAACAACCTTACGAAAATAATCAATTTTGGCATGATGAGTAGTTAACCAATCAATCCTAAAATCACATCAAAAGCAATTATCTTTAAAGAGATAAGGTCAACGGGGTAAGGTGATGGTGCCAACTTAAATCAAACAAGATTTATAAGCAGTGGATATGATAAAAGTTTCTCTAACGTAGTTTCCACAGATAGGTCAAAGTCTAATTTCTCCCGAGTCAAGTTTAAGCGTTGAGCACAAGCGGGAGAGATAAATGAATGGGTATGGGTATCAAGTAAGGTATAAACTTCGCAAGAATTTATAAATAGCTTACCGTGATCACCTCGTTTGGGTTCATCGCATTTTGACCCGATCACAACAAACGCTCTTCCGAGGCTGTTGACTTTGACTTTTTCGGGACGGTCTTTTGAGTCAAATCCCCATTGAACTAGGTTTTATTCATAATACAATCTCGAGCGATATGTCCTTCCTTTCCACAATTATAGCATACCTTGAACTGTTGTGGGCGGTTTAGATCGATATGTCCCTCTTTCCGCATTTATAGCATATGACCGGTGGTCGTTCTCCTCCCTTAGAACCGATTACTTGCAAGACCTTTATGCGTCTTCTTCATGGTCGTTGTTAAATCTCCTCTTTTAAAATCTCCTCCTCGACTCGCTTCTTCTATTTTCATGGCTATGATTACCACAGTGGTTACCATTTTTGTCCGTCTTTTTCTTTCTCCATTTGGTTATCGTTGTTTTGTTGATTGCTATCTCCGGTATGATCTGATTGTGGTCCCTCGGTTAACTGTAGTACTCGTTATCTCGCTCTAATAATTGAGCCTGTTTACTGAGATCTCGAATAGAGAGAAAATTTATGAGAAATGAGATCTTGGCGGCGTATCGGGTTTCAAACCTCTAAGAAACATCCGCGTCATACGTTCCTCATTCTCCACCAAATGAGGTGCAAACACGGATAACTCGCAAACTTTACCTCGTCTTTGAGACACCGTCATGTTGTTTTGTTCTAATCGATGAACTCCACTTCCTTCATATGACGAAATTTTCGGAAAGTATTTGTCATTAAATAGTTTCTGAAACATCTCCCAAACATCTTGAGTCTTGGTTTGGATGAGGTACGCTTCACAGACTCCCACCATGATACGCTTTCGCCGCCACGGAACATAAAGGTGGCGAATGGAACCTTCGTTCCTCGATGCATCCCAAGACATCGAATATCTTGGTAATTTGCTTGACCCATGTTTCCGCCATGATCGGATCTGGCTTTCCTTAAATTCGTGGTCCTGACTCTTTGAGCGCTTCATTTGTGACAACCCGTGAATTGCTATCATTTTCTCCTGTATTTTGAACACGAGTCTCCCTCATCCGATTTTGCATGAATTGCAAAAAGCTTCTAAACATCCCTCGTTCATCATCTCGCTTTCGATTGGTGTTGTTCATGGGAGGAACATTTGTCACTGTTACGTTCTCCTCGTTGGTGAGTACAGCGTCTCCACGGTCTCATTTCCATTGTTAATATTCTCGATCGACATTCTCAAATCTTTGTCATATATAACAAGGGTTAATTAAGGAAATCAATATATCACATAATATCCCTATATCTTGACCAACTAACAAATAAGCTTAGGTAAGACACACACTATGAAGGATTTACTCGTCTCTCCCTCCTAGTTCTATTCCCGATCTCCGCCGGAGATCATATCCTAAGCTCTAATACCAACCGTGGCGCCCCCAAAATAGGTATACATCACCCATTACGAGTTGTCAATACATGGTACGAAACAACTACAACTTTATTATTACAACATATAAAGCTGTGAGTTTAAATACAGATATTGCCATCTAGACAATATTCACACGCAAATAAATCCCCATCATAATTATTGATACATTATTTTACAAAAATGGTGAGGACTACTAAACAACTCTCTCTAGAACCTTCATTCCATACCCGACTAGTACTATTTACATTCTCGCCTCACGAGAAGAAAAATGGAACAACAAGGAAAAGGGTGAGCTCAACTAGCCCAAACCAAAAGAATATTATGACTAAGATAATATACAACAAATTATCGTTAGTCTTCAACAGGGAAAAATCTAATAGAATACAATAGACAACAAGTTTTAAATCAATATTCGCAGTGGAAATAATAATTCAATAGAAGAGTTAAGTAGAGAATGCAAACTACTATCTTCTATGTATGAATTTAAAAGTTCATCGTCTATCTTTTATCCCTGTAACATCAATCAATATACATCTGGAATCAAATATTCATCTTTGCACTACAGGCCAAAGATATTCATCAGTTGGTCATGTTCATCTAAACACCTGTTCATCTTTGTACTACGGGCCAAAGATATTCATCAAAAATCATTCATCTTTACACTACAGGCCAAAGATATTCAATAATATCATCATTTAAGACTGAGGATGATGAAAAATATTTTTAAAGAAACGAATCCAGTGAAATAAAATGACAAGGATTAAGGATTAAGGATTAAGGATTCGTACTTTGTTTTATCCATGTCCAAAAATACCTCAAAAATAATCATAGTGGTGTAAAATTCAAGAATGATCAAAACATGGATACAATCAAAGCTAGTATCCAGAATAGATATTTTGGACGAAAAGGAAAATTTTCATTTTTTCGATGAATAGTGCAGTATTCGTGAATAATCAGAGTATCGTGAATAATGTATATATCGTGAATAGTAACTCCAAACACTAAAAGTTCTAAATTTGATTAAAAAGTTCAGATCAATACTTCGGCATCATGATATTAGAATAAATAATATCATTAAAAAAAATAATATCCTTTACCTCGAAAGATCGATTTTTAATTTGAAACAGAATATAAGCTATGACTTGAACTTGCAGTATAGCAATACTCAAAGTATACTCAAAATACTCACAAGAATACGCCGATAATATAGAGAGAAAACTTGAGTTAAAGTGTGATTTTCAATTCTAACCTAAGCACCCAATTTATAGGAAAACGCTTAGAACACAAAGTAGAAAATTTAATATAATAATAATATATATATACAAATTTATCTACACACCTAGAACCATCTGAATTCAGCAACTTGCATGTGTTTAATGAGGCTAACCAAACACAAAAACGTTTTTGTTAATTAAAACAATTAAAACTTCCAAAAATCAATTATTTCGGAGCTTTGGAACTTAAATAATTCATAATAAATAGCTCTTTTATCAGAAAAATTCGAAACTCGCGACTTTCTATAGGAAATTCCATTATCTACAACTTTGCAGAAGGAAGCTTTTCCAAATTCCAAACAGAAATTGACCGAAATTTACAAGCATGGCGATTTTCAAATTTATAATCAAATTTTTCGGTAAGAAATGGGGTCCAATCGAGCATGTTTAACATGTTTTAAACATTTATTGCAACAAAAATACTCTTCCTCCTCATATACTCATATATCCCACATTCGTTGTAAAAATATCACCATTATTATATTATTAAAATATAATAATATATTTAAATGAATTATTTTATCAGAAAAAGATAAAATTTCAATTTTCCAACAATTGTCACATTAAAAATTTTCTCCATCTATATCCACATAAAATCAATATTTTCCTCATCATATGAATCAATAATTAATTATTCACAAATAATATTACATAATCACAATATTGACAACCGCATAGCCTTCAGGAAAGATGGGGCTTTCCAATAAGAATTTCTCCTTACTGGCGCGCAATTAGGTGACCAAACCTCTCCTTAGATAGAACTTTCTAGACATTGCCAATAATGTTATCTAATAATATTATTCAGATAATATGAATTATTGCTCGATAATGAAAAATCTTGTGTAATGACAATTATTGAAACAACAAAGAATATAAAATATCAACGCAAACAATTATTAAATCAATAAAATCTTTGAGCAATAATTATCGTAACCATTATTAAGTAGTGCTTTCTTACGTAAGAATCAATAATTGGTGCAATCTGGTGTCTTCTTGTGTTTTAACCACAGAGTATTTTAACAAGATTAAGCAGAATAACTATGCCGTTATTTTTAAACAACATATATTGGTCGTTTTCTTCATCCAATCGCTTTCCGTTATGGGGCCCACAAAAGACTGCGCCGTCGTACGAATATTCCACGACTAAACGAATATTCCCCGACAATAATGAATATTTTATAACCACTTGCTTATTCGAAATATTTGCGTATTTTACCCATAACTATCCACATTAATCAAATCAACCCTTACTATTTCAAAATACTAAATAGAGAAAAATAAATTTTATTTATTAATAATTTGGGGTCTTACATAGTGTGTATTTGGCGACTCAAGATGGGTGATGTATACCTATTTTGGGGGCGTCACAGTTATTATGCATTGAAAATAGTTTGTTAGAAAATATTAAATATAATAGTATTATTGATGATTTTGCATCTAAAAGTGCAACAAGAAGACATTTTAAATAATATTTTATGGTTTAAATTTCATTGGGCAAAACTAAAGAAATACCCACTGTAGTTGGTGTGTTTTACTGATTACACCATTGAACTTTTAATTTTTTAAATTACAGCACTAAACTAATTATTATTTTGAAATTGGGTAATTCCGTTAAAAATAATAAACGGACGTTAATTTTTTATCTACAAAACTAATTAATTGTCCACTGTAGTTGGCACATTTTACTGATTACACCATTGAACTTTTAATTTTTTAAATTACCCCATCAAACTAATTAAAAATATTATTTTAAATATTTTTAAAAATAATTATTATTTTAAGTAAAAAAAAAAAAAAATTTGAAACGTTTTTTTCTTCAAAAAATGAGTAGAGTTTCATAAAATATAGATTCAAAAAAATTAAAGTGATTTTAAATTAAATTAATGTCTACTTAATTTTTTAACAGAATGAGCCATTCTTAATATTAGAATTTTTTAAAAAAACTAAAAATATAAATTAAAACAAAAAAATAGTAAAAGATAAATAAAAAAAAGCTGATTCAATTTTTTCAAAAAAGAAATTATTAATTTTTATAAGTAAATATTATTTTCAAGAAAAATTTGGAAAATTCTTCATATTTTTAAAAATGAGTAAAATTTTATTTTTAAAAAAAAAAAAAAAGAGATTTTTTTAAAATTAATAATGTTTCATAAAATTTTAATTTTTATATCTATATTTTATGAAACTTTACTCATTTTATGGGAAAAATTAAAGTTTTTAATATTTTTTTATTGAAAATAATAATTATTTTTAAAAATATTTAAAATGTTCATTGATATTTTTATTTTGTAAGTATATGTGATTATTCTTTTCTTCGATGACATTTTAAAATGTTCTTCCTTATCTTTTGTAAATTCTTATAATTTTAATAAAATTAATTAGTTGATAATTTATTTATTTTTTATTTAATTTGTATAAAGGGGCACACTTGAAAAAATTTGCCCTGGGCCTTAAAAAACCCAGGACCGGCTCTGATCACACTATTTCATAGAATAGTGAGGACTACTATAACACCATCCTGGACCATCACTATGTTCCCCGACTAACCTCGGCTACGTTCTCATTTCTTGAAGAGAATAATGAAAGCAAAAGGGTGAGCTCAACTAGCCTAGTAAAAAATATTATGACTAAGATAATGCAGAATAAATTATCGTTAGCCTTCAACAGTGTTAAGCTGATAAAATACAATAAACATCAAGTTTAATTGCAGCGTAACAAACAATCCATTAGAAGAGTTAAGTAGAGCATGGTATCTACTATCTTCTACGATTTAAAAAGGTTATCATCAATTTTATCGCTGAGACTCAACTTAATAAATAATCCACATCATCAAATCATCCCTGCACTACGGGCCAAGGATATTCATTAGTATCACAACCACGAATTATTCATACACTACGGGCCAAGAATATTCGTGTTTTCACCAATGGTCATGATCATGTCAACCACTGTCCATCAATGCACTACGGGCCAATGAGGACTTTTACCACATCATTTGTAACATTACGGTCATGATTATACCGAATAATCTCTGGTCATAATCATACCAATCAACAGTCCATCTATGCATGTAAGCCACATATGACTTTCATCATAATATATCCATGAGGGTGATGACAATGATATAAGAATTCAATTAAAAGAAAACAAAGGATAAATTTTTAAATATTTATAATTTAATTTATCCAGAATTCAATAATATCCAAATTGTCAACATGATACTGCTTTGTGGAGTAAAATTCAAGAATAATATTTTATCAAAAATGCTTTGGACCGAAAACAAATTAATTTTTTATCATGAATAGTACCCCGGGTGAATAGTACTCGAGTAAATAGTACCCCGTGAATAGTAATTCCGGAATAGTACCCCGTACATAGTACTCCGACATGAAAAGGTTAAAACTTATTAAGAATGCTCAGAATAATATTTACATGAAAAGATACTAGATGAAGCGCAAAATTCAAGGATATTCTACTAATTTCATGGAGTATAGAAGCCAGAACTTAACAAAATGAGTGTATAATTTTGAATCTGAAATGAAATAATATTCCTTATATACTACAGAGTATATATGGAAGAAAATATTATTTCATACGAATATTGAACAAAAATAATATCCCTCACCTTAAAAAGAAGAGTATTCCGACTGGTATATCAAGGATATTTTTTAAAAAACTTTCATTGTTTTCTACGCTCAAAAATTTCTTAAACTCTAAAGAAATACGCTCAAGATTATAGAAGAAGAATTCTCTGATCCTGGTGTGATTTTCAATTCTAAACTAATCATCCTATTTATAGAAGAATTGGAGGATACTATTTAGAAAAAAATATCACGGACGCACAGTGGGATATCAGATGAAAATTCACAAGCGGAAGAAAAATAACTCAGACGCCCCTTTTTTCCAATTATTAATATAATATTCAATAAAATATAATATATTCTATTTTTCATAAAAAATAAAACTTATTATAATATATATATATATATATATATATATATATATATATATATATAAAGCAAATAGTAAACCACCCGTGACATTTTTCCAATTCTCCCCCAGACATTTCATTTTTTCAAAACATGGGCCCCACCTGTGGCCCCCACCTTTATTATATATATATACTTGAATAACTTTCTACCGATTATTTTGAAAAATATTTAAATGGGGGTCTATATAATAAGCAAAATTTACAACAAATACTTCATAAAAAATTCCCTCAATATTTTTAACAATATTTATTCATCATTATTATAACCCGTAATATTAACAACCAGATCGTTCCCAGGAAAGAGGGGGCTTTTCGATTAGGATTTCTCCTTATTGGCGCGCAATTAGGTGACCAAACCCCTTTCCTCGACAGAACTTTCTAGATATTGTTAATTATGCAAATAATAATATGAATAACTTATCATCTCAATTATTGATTTAATAATATAAAATATTGACAATAATTAAATCAAATATCGTGAGATACTATGCAACAATTACTGTAGCAATAATTGAGCATAACTGAGTGACTTCTCACGTAAGCATCAATAATCAATACTGTGTGCTACTATGCAAGCACGCGTATTACTGTATTTTTACCACCGGGTATTTCAACAGTTAACGATAAAACTTCCGTCGTTATTTTTATAAAAAGATATTTCTGTCATTTTCTAACTCCGACAATAATTCTGTTGTGGGGTCCATCAATGATTGTGTCGTCGTACGAATATTCCCTTTTAAAATGAATATTCCCCGACCAATCGAATATTATATAACAACTTGCTTACTTTGAAAAATTTATAAATATTACCCACAACTATAACATTATAACAAATTCACACCTTAATATTCAAAAATGATATTTATAGAAAAATTCTTCTTTATTCATAAAAGTTGGGGTCTTACAACATCCCCTTCTTATGAAATTTTGCCCTCAAAATTGGTGTACGTACCTGATATGTTGAAGAGGTGAGGATACCTTGATTTCATTTCAGATTCTAACTCCCAGGTCATTTCCTCAACATCGTGGTTTCTCCACAAAACTTTAACTTGAGGTATAACCTTGGAGGGTAGAATATGTTCCTTCTTATCCAAGATTTTAATAGGTACCTTTTCATACGTTAAATCTTCCGCTATCTCGTTCGGTTCTAACTCAATAATGTGGTTCGGGTGTTCCACATATTTACGTAACATGGATATGTGAAAAACGTTATGAACACGAGATATACTTGGCGGTAAGGCGAGTCTATAGGCCACAGTTCCTACTTGATCGAGGATTTTGAATGGCCTAATGAATCGAGGATTGAGCTTTCCTCTCTTTCCAAATCTTGTAACTCCCTTCCATGGAGCAACACGTAACAACACATGATCTCCAACATTGAATTCCACGTCCTTCCGATGAAGATCAGCATAACTCTTTTATCGATCTTGTGAGGCTTTTATACGTTGCCGGATCATTTGAATCTTCTCTGTAGTCATACTTACCAATTCCGGTCCCAACAACATTACTTCACCCACCTCGTCCCAACATACTGGAGAACAACACTTGCGTCCATACAATGCCTCGAATGGAGCCATGCCAATACTTGATTGATAACTGTTGTTGTAGGAAAATTCCACTAATGGCAAGAATTTGTCCCAACTTCCCTTGAAGTCAAGGACACAGAGTCTTAATAGATCTTCAAGGGTTTGAATAGACCTCTCCAACTGCCCATCTATTTGAGGATGATATGCCAAACTAAATCATAAATCTGCGCCCATAGCTTTTTGCAAACTAACCTAAAATCGTGAAGTGAATCTTGGGTCTCAATCAGAAACTATGGATACTGGCATACCATGCAGTCTTACAATCTCATTTATGTAAATGCGAGCAAGACGTTCAAGTGAATAAGTTTCTCTTATAGGTAAGAAATGAGCTGACTTGGTCAATCTGTCGACAATGACCCAAATCGCATCTATGCCTTTAGAAACCTTGGGAAGGCTAGTAACAAAATCCATGGTAATGTGATCCCACTTCCATTCTAGAATTTCAAGTGGTTGCAATGGACCTTTTGGCACTTGATGCTCCGCCTTGACACGTTGACAAGTTAGACACCTTAAGATAAACTCCGCTATCTCTCTATTCATATTGTTCCACCAAAATGTATGTCGAATATCACGATACATTTTGGTACTTCCGGGATAGATTATAAACGGTGTGTTGTGCGCCTCCATCGTGATTTTATACTTTAAATCAGGGTCGTTAGGAATACAAAGTCTAGAGTTGACACGAAGTATTCCTTCTTCATCGATTCTTGCTTCCGGAATAGCACCTTCTTGCACTTTCTTCTTCATATGCATCAACTCCATGTCTGTAGCTTGAGCATCTTTAACTTTATCGATTAAAGTCGGTTCTACTCGTATATTTGACATCATTACATGGGTCCCTGGATTCTTTAACTCTATCTCCATCCTTTGCATGTCATACAAAATGGGCCTTTGCGTTGACAATATCGCACTCGCACCCACATATGAACTTCTACTCAACGCGTCAGCTACCACGTTCGCTTTTCCAGGATGGTATTAAATGGTATGATCATAATCTTTCAACAGCTCGAGCCAATGTCATTGCCATATGTTAAGTTCCTTCTGGATATTTGAGGCTTTTATGATCCATATAGATCTCCACTTTCTCCCCATACAGGTAATGGCTCCAGATTTTATGTGAGATCCCAAAATTATGAAATGAAAGTATTCAATTTTCTTATAATTATTATTTTATTTAGTAAATGGTTAAATTGAGAAAGGGTTAAAGTTAAGGGTGATATGTAAAAATTTTGCAAAGTACGCAAGTTGTTATATAATATTAGATTGGTCGGGGAATATTCGTTGTAAAGAGAGAATATTAAAGACGATGGCACAATCATTAAGTGGACCCCACAACGAAATTATTGTCGAATTGAGAAAACAACAAAAATATTTTTATGAAAATAACGGCGTAAGTTTTACCGTTAATTGTTAAAACACGGTGTTAAAGAAATAAAGAATACGCTGCGTGGTGGTTGCATAAGAAGCACACCGGTATTGATTATTGATGCTTACGTGAGAAGTCACTCGCTTTTGTTCAATTATTGCTACAAAGAATTGCGTGATAGTATCTCACGTTATTTGATTCAATTATTGTCAATATTTATATATTATTAAATCAATAATTGAGATGACAAAGTTATTAATATTATTATTTACAATATTAAAGATGTCTAGAAGTTCTGTCAAGGAAAGGTTTGGTCACCTAATTGCGCGCCAATAGGGAGAAATCCTTATTGGAAAGCCCCATCTTTCATGGGAACGACCTGATCGATTAATAGTGTGAATTATAATAATGATGATGAATTTTGTTTTATTATTATTATAAATGTAATAAATAAGAAAACTTTTTATATAAAACAGAATACTTTTTATAAAGTTTTGTTTTATTTGATTATAAATAGAATATAATATATTTTATTATGCATAGTGTTTGTATAGTACTGCATAGTGTTTGCAGATAGTAAAATCTTTTTATATAAAAGCAGAATACTTTTATAAATTTATTTGTTTTATTAGATTATAAATAAAATATATTATATTTTATTATGCATAGTGTTTGCATAATTACTGCATAGTATTTCAGATAGTAAAATCTTTTTATATAAAATGTAATACTTTTATAAAGTTATTTATTTTATTAGATTATAAATAGAATTTATTATATTTTATTATGCATAGTATTTGCATAATGTCTCGCATAGTGTTTGCATAGTAAAATCTTTTTTATATTAAACATAATACTTTTATAAAGTTATTTATTTTATTAGATTTTAAATAAAATATATATATATATATATATTATAAATATAATATATTATATTTTATTCGCATAGTATCCTTTCCATTCTCCTATAAATAGGATGCTTAGTTAGAATTGAAAACACACCAGAAATTCAAAGAATTCTTATTCTATAATCTTGAGCGTATTTCTTAGAAGTTTAAGAAAGATTTGAGCGTAGAAAACAGTATAAGTTTTTTTCAAGAATATCCTCGCCCTACTAGTCGGAATACTCTTCTTTTTAAGGTAAAGGGTATTATCTTTTCGTATTCATGAAGAGAGTTATTTTCTTTCAATACTCGTAAGGGTTGTTATTCCATTCTTTATTATTATGTTGGAATAATACGCTCATGCCAAGCACCGCATACATGGTGAAATTCTTACGTTATTCCATTCTTTATTATTACGTTGGAATAACTTTTCGTCATATGATCTATCGCATGCCCGGTGAATTTCTGTTGTTATTTCATTCTTTATTATTCTATTGGAATAACACATGCATGCTATTCTATCGACATGCACGGTGAATTCGTTGTTATTCCATTCTTTATTATTACATTGGAATAACTCGTCATGCATGGTCTATCGCATGCCCGGTGAATTCTGTTGTTATTCCACTCTTTAATATTACGTTGGAATATCACATGTCATATGGATTACGCATGACTGATTCCATTCTTTATTATTACATTGGGAATAACTTTCGTGCATGCGGTCTATCGCATGCATGTTGACTTCTTCTGTTATTCCATTCTTTATTATTCTATTGGAATAACTTGTCTATGTGGATTACCACATGCATGGTGAATGATCCTTTGTATTCATTCCTTATTAAATTGTGGAAATGATTTGTCTCACGTGGATTCTTTGCATGGTGGGCGAAAATCCATTTCATAGATTTCATATATTCTATTATACTTAGTTGGTTAAAGTTTTGGCTTCTATACTCCATGAAATTAGTAGAATATATCCGGATATTTGCGCTTCATCCAAAGATCTTTTCATGAAAATATTCTTCTGAGCATTCTTGAATTTTACTCCACAAAGTAGTATCATGTTGACAATTTGGACGTTATTGAGTTCAGGATAAATTAACTTATAAATCTTTAAAATTTATTCTTGAACTTATTTTATTGAATTGTCATCGTCCTCATGCTTATATTATGTTAAAAGTCATCTGTGGCCTGTAGTGCATATATGGACTTGGTATGATTATGACAAGGGATTATTCGGTATAATCATGACCGTAATGTTATAAATGATGTGGTAAAAGTCCTCATTGGCCCGTAGTGCATTGATGGACAGTTTTTGGTATGATTATGGCTATGGATTCTCTTCAGCCAAGGGTGCAAAGATGAATTGTTTTAGGGCATGATCCGGACCATTGATAAAAACACGAATATCCTTGGCCCGTAGTGCATGGATAATTTGAGGTTATGATACTAATGAATATCCTTGGCCGTAGTGCAGGGATGATGTGAATTATTTATTGAGCTGAGTCTCATCGATAAAAGTGATGAAAAACCTTTTAAAGAATAGAAGATAGTAGATTATATTCTCTACTTGACTCTTCTAATGGATTGCTTGTTCCACTGCAGTTAAACTTGATATTTGTTATATTTTATCAGTTTAATACTGTTGAAGACTAAAGATAAATTATTCTGCATTATCTTAGTCATAATATTTCTTACTGAGCTAGTTGAGCTCACCCTTTTTGCTTTCATTGTTCTCTTCAAGAGATTAAAACGTAGCAGGGACTAGTCGTTGAACGGAGTGACAGTCTAGATGATAGTATTAGAAGTCCTCACTTTTCTATGAAATAGTGTGATAATAAATGTATTGAGGACTTATTTTGAGTTTGAATACTGTCTAGAAGACAATATTTGTATTAAAACTCACAGCTCATGTTGTATATTTAAGATTGTATTTGTATTCTGTACCATATATTTGGCGACTCAGAATAGGTGATGTATACCTATTTTGGGGGCGTCACAGTTGGTATCAGAGCTTAGGGACATGGTCGCTGGCGGAGATATTAGTCTAGAACTAGGAGGGGAGAGACGAGTAATATACTTTGCTAGGGTGTGACTTACCTAAGCCAAAAATTTTACTTGATAAGTTGACAATTTGTGATATGTCAATTAACCTTTAATTTGAAGATATATTCTAGAATGATATCTGAAATACAGGAGATGAGCAATGGAAAAATCATGATACAGAGGATATAACCGTGAAGGTACAATCCGAAAAGAAAGCAAGGTATTCTCATCTCTTTGAATACCAGGTACGTACGTAAATTTTGAGGGCGAAATTTTATAAGGAGGGGAGATTGTGAGATCCAGAAATTATGAAATGAAAATATTCAATTTTTTTATAATTATTATTTTATTTAGTAAATGGTTAAATTGAGAAAGGGTTAAAGTTAAGGGTGATATGTAAAAATTTTGCAAAGTACGCAAGTTGTTATATAATATTCGATTGGTTGGGGAATATTCGTTGTAACAGGGAATATTCGTACGACGGCACAATCATTGGTGGACTCCACAACGAAATTATTGTCGGATTGAGAAAACGACAAAAATATTTTTATGAAAATAATGGCGGAAGTTTTACCGTTAACTGTTGAAACACCCGGTGTTAAAAGTACAGTAATACGCGTAGTTGCATAGTAGCACACGGTATTAATTATTGATGCTTACGTGAGAAGTCACTCAGTTTTGTTTAATTATTGCTATAGTAATTGCTGCATAGTATCTCACGTTATTTGATTCAATTATTGTCGATATTTATATATTATTAAATCAATAATTGAGATGACAAAGTTATTAATATTATTATTTGCAATATTAACGATGTCTAGAAGTTCTGTTAAGGAGAGGTTTGGTCACCTAATTGCGCGCCAATAGGGAGAAATCCTTATTAGAAAGCCACATCTTTCCTGGGAACGACCTGGTCGATTAATAGTGTGAATTATAATAATGATGTTGAATTTTGTTTTATTATTATTATAAATATAATAAAACCGAAAACATTTTATATAAAACAGAATACTTTTTATAAAGTTTTGTTTTATTTGATTATAAATAGAATAGAATATATTTTATTATACATAGTGTTTGCATAAAATGATTGCATAGTGTTTTGCATAGTAAAATCTTTTTATATAAAATGTAATACTTTTATAAAGTTATTTATTTTATTAGATTATAAATAGAATGTATTATATTTTATTATGCATAGCGTTTGCATAGAGCTTCATATAGTATTTGCATAGTAAAATCTTTTAATATAAAATGTAATATTTTTATAAAGTTATTTGTTTTATTAGATTATAAATAGAATATATTATATTTTATTATGCATAGTATTTGCATAGTGTATGCTGATAGTGTTTGCATAGTAAAATCTTTTTATATAAAATAAAATACTTTTATAATGTTATTTGTTTTATTAGATTTTAAATAATATATATATATATATATATATTATAAATAGAATATATTATATTTTATTGCATAGTATCATTTCCATTCTCCTATAAATAGGATGCTTAGTTAGAATTGAAAACACACCAGAAATTAAGAGAATTCTTCTTCTATAATCTTGAGCGTATTTCTTTAGAGTTTAAGAAAGCTTTGAGCGTAGAAAACAATATAAGTTTTCTTCAAGAATATCCTCGCCCTACCAGTCAGAATACTCTTCTTTTTAAGGTAATAGGTATTATTCTTTCGTATTCATGAAGAGAGTTATTTTCTTTCAATACTCGTAAGGGTTGTTATTCCATTCTTTATTATTATGTTGGAATAACTTATCTATGCGAAGTACCGCATGCATGGTGAAATTCTTCTGTTATTCTATTCTTTATTATTTTGTTGGAATAACTTGTCTGTGCGGTCTATCGCATGCCTGGTGAATTCTGTTGTTATTCCATTCTTTATTATTTTGTTGGAATAACCTGTCTGTGCGGTCTATCGTATGCCTGGTGAATTCTGTTGTTATTCCATTCTTTATTATTATGTTGGAATAACCTATCTGTGCGGTCTATCGCATGCCTGGTGAATTCTGTTGTTATTCCATTCTTTTATATTCTGTTGGAATATCCTGTCTGTGCGGATTACGCATGACCTGGTTCCATTCTTTATTATTCTATTGGGGATAACATGTCTGTGCTGTCTATCGCATGCATGGTGAATTCTTCTATTATTCCATTCTTTATTATTCTGTTGGCATAACCTGTCTATGTGGATTACCACATGCATGGTGAATGATCCTTTATATTCATTCCTTATTAAATTGTGGAAATGATCTGTCTACGTGGATTATCTCATGGCGGGCGAAAATCCATTTGCAGTTTCATATATTCTATTATACTTAGTTGGTTAAAGTTTTGGCTTCTATTCTCCATAAAATTAGTAGAATATCTTGAATATTTGCGCTTCATCCAGTATATTTTCATGAAAATATTCTTCTGAACATTCTTGAATTTTACTCCACAAAGCAGTATCATGTTGACAATTTGGACGTTATTGAGTTCAGGATAAATTAACTTATAAATCTTTAAAATTTATTCTTGAACTTGTTTTATTGAATTGTCATCATCCTCATGCTTATATTATGTTGAAAGTCATCTGTGGCCTGTAGTGCATAGATGGACTTCGTATGATTATGACCAGGGATTATTCGGTATAATCATGACCGTAATATTATAAATGATGTGGTAAAAGTCCTCATTGGCCCGTAGTGCATTGATGGACAGTTTTTGGTATGATTATGGCTATAGATTCTCTTCGGCCAAGGGTGCAAAGATGAATTATTTTATGGCATGATCAGGACCATTGATGAAAACAAGAATATCCTTGGCCCGTAGTGCATAGATAATTTGTGGTTGTGATACTAATGAATATCATTGGCCGTAGTGCAGGGATGATGTGGATTATTTATTGAGCTGAGTCTCAGCGATAAAAGTGATGAAAAACCTTTTAAATCATAGAAGATATTCTCTACTTGACTCTTCTAATGGATTGCTTGTTCCACTGCAGTTAAACTTGATGTTTGTTATATTTTATCAGTTTAACACTGTTGAAGACTAAAGATAAATTATTATGCATTATCTTAGTCATAATATTTCATTGGGCTAGTTGAGCTCACCCTTTTTGCTTTCATTGTTCTCTTCAGGAAATGAGAACATAGCAGGGACTAGTCGGGGAACGGAGTGACGGTCCAGATGATAGTATTAGTAGTCCTCACTATTCTATGAAATAATGTGATAATAAATGTATTGAGGACTTATTTTGAGTTTGAATACTGTTTAGAAGACAATATTTGTATTAAAACTCACAGCTCATGTTGTATATTTAAAATTGTATTTGTATTTTGTACCATATATTTGGCGACTCAGAATAGGTGATGTATACCTATTTTGGGGGCGTCACATTTTAAGCGCAAAAAGTACCGTTGCCAACTCTAAATCATGTGTAGGATAATTCCTCTCATATTCTTTGAGTTTTCGTGAGGCATAGGCTATGACTTTCCCATATTGCATGAGAACACATCCTAACCCTCTGCCTGAAGCATCATTGTAGATGACAAATCCCTCTGAACCAGATGGTATTGTCAGAACAGGTGCTGAAATAAGTCTCCTCTTGAGTTCTTGAAAACTCTTCTCACATTCCTCGCTCCAATCGAATTTTGTATTTTTCTGAGTCAGCTGAGTTAATGGAGTAGCGATTCGAGAAAACCTTTCTACAAATCTCCGATAATAACCAGCTAAGCCGAGAAAGCTATGTTGTAAGACCCCAACTTTTAGGAATAAAAATGAATTTTCTATAAATATCATTTTTTTAATATTATGGAGTGAATTTGATATAATGTTATAGTTGTGGGTAATATTTATAAATTTTATAAAGTACATAAGTTGTTATATAATATTCGATTGGTCGGAGAATATTTGTTTTAACAGGAAATATTCGTACGACGGCACAATCATTGGTGGACCCCACAACGGAATTATTGTCGGATAGAGAAAATGACAAAAATATTTTTATGAAAATAACGACGGAAGTTTTACCATTAACTGTTAAAACACCAAGTGTTAAAAGTACAGTAATACGCGTGGTTGTATAGTAGCACACGGTATTGATTATTGTTGCTTACGTGAGAAGTCACTCAATTTTGTTCAATTATTGTTATAGTAATTGTTGCATAGTATCTCACGTTATTTGATTCAATTATTGTCGATATTTTATATATTATTAAATCAATAATTGAGATAACAAAGTTATTAATATTATTATTTGCAATATTAACGATGTCTAGATGTTCTGTCAAGGAGAGGTTTGGTCACCTAATTGCGCGCCAATAGTGAGAAATCCTTATTGGAAAGCCCTCACTTTCCTGGGAACGACCTGGTCGATTAATAGTGTGAATTATAATAATGATGATGAATTTTGTTTTATTATTATTATAAATGTAATAAAACAGAAAACTTTTTATATAAAACAAAATACTTTTTATAAATTTTTGTTTTATTTGATTATAAATAGAATAGAATATATTTTATTATGCATAGTGTTTTAATGTATGCTGCATAGTAAAATCTTTTTATAAAAGCAGAATACTTTTATAAAGTTTTTGTTTTATTAGATTTTAAATAATATATATATATATATATATATATATATATTATAAATAGAATATATTATATTTTATTGCATAGTATCCTTTCCATTCTCTATAAATAGGATCTTAGTTAGAATTGAAAACACACGAAATTAAGAGAATTCTTCTTACATAATCTTGGCGTATTTCTTTAGAGTTTTAAGAAGCTTTGGCGTGAAAAGCGAGTATAAGTTTTCTTCAAGAATATCCTCGCCTACCGATGGAATACTCTTCTTTCTAAGGTAAGTGGTATTATTCTTTCGTATTCATGAAGAGAGTTATTTTCTTTCAATACTCGTAAGAGTTGTTATTCCATTCTTTATTATTATGTTGGAATAACTGCCATCTGTCACAATACTGCATACATGGTGAAATTCTTACATTATTCATTCTTTATTATTATGTTGGAATAACCTATCGTGTGGTCTATTAAGCATGCACGGTGAATTTTGTTGTTATTCCATTCTTTATTATTTTGTTAGAATAACTTTATGCATGCGATTCTATCGCATGCTCGGTGAATTGTTGTTATTCCATTCTTTATTAGTGGAACATCACATTGTGCGTAATCCGCATAGACAAGATAGGATACAAGTTCATAAGTAATAATAAAGAATGGAAACGAATCGCATGTATGGATGTTCCAAATGTAATAATAAAGAATGGAATAACAACAATTACAGTACGCGATAATCGCAGACATAACAAAAGTTATTCCAATGTAATAATAAAGAATGAATAATGTAAGAATTTCACCATGTATGTAGCAGATTGTGATGTACAAAGTTATTCCAACATAATAATAAAGAATGGAATAACAACCCTTACGAGTATTGAAAGAAAATAACTCTTCATGAATACGAAAGAATAATACCCCTTACCTTAAAAAGAAGAGTATTGATTGTAAAGTGGATATACTGAAGAAAACTTCAGACTATTTTCACGCCAAAGCTTTCTTAAACTCTAAAGAAATACGCCAAGATTATAGAAGAAGAATCTTCCAATTTCGTGTGTTTTTCAATTCTAACTAAGCATCCTATTTATAGGAGAATGGAAAGGATACTATGCAATATAATATAATATATTCTATTCATAATCAAATAAAACAAAACTTTATAAAAAGTATTTGCTTTTTATAAAAAGATTTTACCATACAAACACTATGTAGGCACTATACAAATACTATGCATAATAAAATATAATATATTCTATTTATAATCAAATAAAACAAAACTTTATAAAAAGTATTCTGTTTTATATAAAAGGTTTTCTGTTTTATTATATTTATAATAATAATAAAACAAAATATATATATATAATATATATATATATATAAACTTCCGTGACATCCCAGATTCCCCCCCCCCCCCATTTTTCTTTTGTGGGCCCCACATATGGCCCCCACATGTGGGCCCACCTTTTAAGAAATTTATACCGATTATCTTGAAAAAATGGGTAAATGGGGGTCCATAAAATAAGCAAAACTTCATAAAAATCACCTTAATAATTTTAATAATATTTATCACCGTTATTATAATTTACAATATTAATCGACCAAGGTGGTTTTAGGCAGTCTAGTTTAGACTAGAAATGTAATTTGAGAAATTAACTAATTGCCTAAATAAATATGTATATAGAAGTAATGATACAGTTACAATTCTATGTAAATAACTTAGTAGTTATATTATACTTGGGGTTGTTAGGCCAATGTTATGAATGCTAGGTTTGAATAGGGCCATGAGGCCATGTGTGGCCACACAAAGCTAGATTGCCGCACAGTGGATTAAATTGTGACTATTTTGACATTAAAAAGAAACAACAAGAATGTTTGATATTTAGCATTCCATAATAAATCTACAAGTATTGATAGAAGCTATAAATTGCTCAACCAAGTTATGAATATCCCAAAACATAAAAGAATATAGAAAGGGACTGTTTGGGGTATAGTCTTAAAACATGTTAGCCTTAGCACACTAGTTGATATAAATGAATATTCAAGATACTCAAAAGTTGTATAAATAAGTTAGCAAACTCTAAAATAAAGCTAGCATAAATTAGGTTTAATAAAGCCTCAGAGGGCTGCCTTGGGTATCACTAGGGAATCAAGAATGGTTAAAGCAATAGCATCTTGAAATGAATCTTTAATCAAAGGAAAAACTAAAAACTAATCATACAAAGTGAAGATACCTTCAAAATATAAAAATAAATTATGAAGGCATCCTGTATGATGAGATTTGAGTAAGGAAGCATGAGGTGCTTATGTTCTAAATCATAAATAATAATTATAATGTGATTCCTATTGCATGATATAAGCATGTCAAACCCTATCAAAGTGAAAAATGACTATTTTGAAAACATGGATGAGGTATTCAAAAAATGTATAGAAATCTCTCGAATAAAGAAACATGAACTAAAAACATGATCACTGTAATTATGTGATATGTGAACATACAAGCTATATGACTTGGCTATTTGGCTAATATGTTTGTAAATACAAATACTTGTGTAGGATCTGAGAGAACACACAAGTTAAATTGAATTTATATCAATAATCTATGAACAATGCAAGTATCTAAATCTTTCTCTTTATTGAGCAAGTATTCTGAGATTATTCATACATGGACAAGTTCTCTAAATTTTGAACTTTCTTTCATTATTTATGAATAATACAAGGTTAAATAACCGTTTTATTCCAATCAGCTTCCAAAAGATTGGGTGATGTATTTTCATGTATATCAAATGAAATTTAATATGCATGAACAGATTGCAAGGAAGTCTGAGCCATTTGTTCTGGCCCGAAACAGATGTAAAATATTTCAATTTCTTTATTATAAGTCTTGAAATATTATTGTTCCATGATTTAAGCTATCTAACTATATTGTTGTAGTTTGGATTTTAGACTGAGAATGAACAAACCTTGAAATGGGATATTTTTATTGTACTCTGGGAGTGGTGACGTGGAACATAAAAATTTTTCTGGAAAAGATAGTATTGATCAATAAAGGGCATAACGGGCTGATCACCCACCGTGCCTATAAGATAAGATGGTTCACAGATAAACTTCTGATTAAACCTTTTCAAGAAAAGAAAAGGCATGTTCATGGTCTTGTGACATCTCAATTATTCAATATTGTTATGATATTCCAGAAATGTCAATGATTCAAGATTTATTACTTTATAGTTTTGATTCACTGTCAAAGCATGTTTCAAAGAAAAAATTTATTGCTTGTTGAGCCATTAAAGAATGATATTACTTGCTCAGCAATTGAATGCTCATACTTGCTTTGTTATAAATGTTTTCAGCTGAGCAGACTTAAGTAGAAGGGTCTAGTAGAGATAAAGGAAAAAGAAAAGCTACAGAGTAGCTGTAATATGTTGTAATAGATAGTTTTCATGTTTGTAAATATTAAGCTATCATGTAATAAGCACTTAAAGGTCTATGTACCTAGGATTAGAATACCTTTGATGTAATAAGTTTATTACGTTTAAGTTTATACTATGTTGAATGTTTGATATCGTGAAGCACTGAATAAGGGTTTTAAGTACCCGAATTTGAGGGCATCACAGTTGAACTTGATGTTGCTATAGGGAACAATCGAGATATGTGACTCAATTGATTGCTGTGTACAGTTTGGACTGATATGTCCCTCTTGTTCGCATTTTAAATATTTGATTAATGGTAAATCTCTTCCCTTTGAAACTAGTGTCAGTGCTGCTGCCGGTGTCTTTCCATGGTCATTGTTGAATCTCTTCTTCTTAAAGTTGTCTCCACTCAACTCAATTCTTCTATTATCCGGGCCTGGATTACCTCTAAAGTGGTTACCATTTCTGGCATGATGATTCCCTCATCGCTGGTTCTAATTATTCCAATGATTATTCACTTGTTCTTATTATTCTGATGATTATTGTCACTGTTACGATTATTATAGTATTTTCTCTCTCGATGTCAACTGTTATCTCCTGGTTACAATGTTTCTTTCTATGGTTCCACCAATTGAGTCATATCCACGATATCTGAATATAAACGAAGTTTATGAGAAATAAGATGTTAACGAAATTCAAATTTCAAACCTCGTAAAAAAATTTGAGTCTTGCGTTCTTCATTATATACCAAGTGGCGTTCAAATTAGGATAACTCGGCAAATTTGGCCTTATATTGCGAGACAGTCATATTATTATATTCCAACTTAATAAATTACACTAACTCGATATGACGAATGCTCTCCAGAAAATACTTTTCATTAAATAGCTATTGAAACTCTACCCAAGACATTTCAGGAGTTGAATGATGTTTACTGTAAGACTTTAACTTTTTTTGAATAAAGAATAATTTTTCTCGAAATATATTTTTGAATATTATGGTGTGGATATGATATAATTTTATAGTTGTGGCTGATATTTGGAAAATTTTGCAAAGTAAGCAAGTTGATATAAAATATTCGTTGTGTTAGTTAATATTCGATTGGTTGGGGAATATTCATTTTAACAAGGAATATTCGTACGACGGCACAATCATTGGTGGACCCCACAACGAAAGTATTATCGTAGTTAGAAAATGACAAAAATATCTCTTTATAAAAATAACTGCGAAAGTTTTATCATTAAACTGTTGAACTACCCGGTGGTAAAAGTACAGTAATACGCGTGGTTGCATAGTAGCACACGGTATTGATTATTGATGCTTACGTGAGAAGTCACTCAATTATACTCAATTATTGCTACAATAATTATTGCATAGTATCTCACGTTATTTGATTCAATTATTGTCACATTATCATCTGCATAATATTTTATATTATTAAATCAACAATTGAGAGAACAAAGTTATTCATATTATTATTTGCAATATTGAAAATGTCTAGAAGTTCTGTCAAGGAGAGGTTTAGTCACCTAATTGCGCGCCAATAAGGAGAAATCCTTATCGGAAAACCCCCTCTTTCCTGAGAACGACCTGGTTGTTAAATATTGTGAGTTATAATATTAATGATGAATAATTGTTGAAGTATTAAGAATGTGTTTATTGAAGATAAGTGAATTACAAAAGTTAGAGGGGAATAATGCAAACTTGGAAAACTTTAGGGGTACTAAAGTGTAATAAGTTAAATCAATCTAGACCATTGGTGGTGGTTTTAATAGTAAATCAATCTGGACCATTGATGGTGGTTTTAATAGTAAATTAATCTGGACCATTGATGGTGTTTTTAAAAGTAAATCAATCTGGATCGTCGGTGGTGTTTTTAAAAGTAAATCAATCTGGACCGTCGGTGGTGGTTTTAAAAGTAAATCAATATGGACCGTCAATTGTGGTTTTAATAGTAATAAATATGGACCGTCCGTTCTAATAGTGAATCAATCTGGACCGTTCATGAATTAGTTACTATTTAGTCCATTCTTCTATAAATAGAAGCCTAATTCTTCTTTCATTCTCACCAATTCACTGAGATTCACAAGAGACACTATATAGAGAGAAACTATAGAGAGTAAGAAGAAGAGTATTCTACTACTTCACTTTTGCAGTATACAGCTTTCTACTAAGGTAAGGGGTATTATTTCTTTCATATTCATAAGGAATACTATTTTTCCTATTCATCCTTTAGTATGTCGGAATAACCCGCTCACGCGGATTACGCATCGTATTTATTGTGAAAATCCATTTGCGCTTTTCAGTATGTTAATTTTTCATATTCTTAAATCTAAACTTACTATGGTAAGTCTATAACTTGAAATTATGGAATAGTTTTCAAGGCTTCATCCAAAGATCATTTTATGGAATATTGATATGAACTTTCTTATTAAATATTAATATTTTTACCGAAGTACTATTCACGAGTTACTATTCATGGGCTACTATTCACTCGGTTACTATTCACTATAATATTATTCACTCGGGTATTCGGGGCACTTTTCATGCCGGGGTACTATTCATGAGTTACTATTCATGGGTTACTATTTACCCGATTGCTATTCACTCAAATATTGTTCACTTGGGTATTTGGGGCACTTTTCATGTCGGGTTACTATTCACGGGGTACTATTCCCGAAGTACTATTCACAAGGTACTATTCACTATTCACCAAAAATTTATTTTCTTTTCGTCCAAATTATTTTTGATACATGGATATTATTCTTGAATTTTACTCTACAAAGCAAAGATCATGTTTGAAAATTGGACATTATTAAATTCGGATAAATTAAATTATAAATCTTTAAAAATTTATCCTTTACTTTCTTTTAATTGAATTCTTATATCATTGTCATCATCCTCATGCTTATATTGTGATGAAAGTCATCTTTAGCTTACGCATGCATAGATGGACTATTGATTGGTATGATTATGACCGAGGATAATTCGGTATAGTCATGACCATTGATGATTACACTAATAATTCTCGCCCGTAGTGCAAGAATAATTTGTGGACGTGATACTAATGAATATCCTCGGCCCGTAGTGCAGGGGATGATTCGATGATGTGATCTATTTATTGTCGAGTCCCAAAGAATAAAGTTAATGATAAACTTTTTAAATCATAGAAGATAGTAGATATCATGCTCTACTTGACTCTTCTAATGGATTACTTATTCACCGTAGTTAAACTTGTTGTCTATTATATTCTATCGTTTAACATTGTTGAAGACTAATGATAACTTATTCTGCATTATCTTTGTCACAATATTTCTTACTGGGCTAGTTGAGCTCACCCTTTTACTTCCATTGTTCTCTTCAGGAAATGAGAACGTAGTCGGAACTAGTCGGGGAACGGCCCGAGATGGTGTTATAGTAGTCCTCACTATTCTATAAAATAGTGTGCCAATAAATGTAATGAGGACTCTATTTGAGTTTGGATATTGTCTAGATGACAATATTCGTGTAAAAACTCTCAGCTCTTGTTGTATAATTAAGTTTGTATTTGTATTCAGTACCATGTATTTGGTGACCCAAGATGGGTGATGTATACCTATTTTGGGGGCATCATAGTTGGTATCAAAGCTTTGGGATATGATCCCTGGCTGAGATGTGAGACAAGAACTAGGAGGGGAGAGACGGGGAATTCCTTCGCTAGTATGACCTACCTAAGTTTATTTGATATTTAATTGGGTCACGAGTATAGGATAATATGTGGCATGTCAATTAACCCTTGTTTTGTGGTAAGATTTGAAAATGGCATCTAAAATGTCGAGATAAGCAATGAAGCATATGAGACCGCTGAGTCACCAACGATCAATACCCGTGATAATGTGCAACAGGAAGACAATAATCCTCAGGTAAACAACAACACCGATCAAATGATGAACGATGGGATGTTTAGAGGCTTCATGCAATTCATGCAACATCAAGCGAGAGCGGCTCCTATTCAAAATACAAGTGGACACACTGGCAACTCACAGATGGACACCACTAAACAATTCAAGGATCTAGGACCATCGAAGTTTTGGAAAGAGCCAAAACCACTTAAGGCGGAGACGTGGATAAAGCAGATCACCAAGATATTTGATGTCTTGGGATGCTCCGAGGAGAAAAAGGTTCCCTTTGCCACCTTCATGTTGAGAGGAAAAGCAGTTTACTGGTGGAAATCAGTAAAACGTACCCAGCCTTTTGCACTCAATATATCTTGGGAGAAGTTCCAAGAGCTGTTCAATGACAAGTACTTTCCTGAAAGTATTCGTCACATGAAGCAGGTAGAGTTTATCAAGTTGGAGCAAAATAATATGACTGTGTCGCAGTATGAGGCTAAGTTTGCCGAGTTGTCCCAGTTCGCATCCCATTTAGTTGATAATGAGGAGAGAATGACGCGAATATTTTTACGAGGTTTGAGATCCAAAATACGTCAATACCTCATTTCTCATAAACTGTGTTTGTATTCAGACGTTGTAAATAGGGCTCAGTTATTGGAGCGCGATAATGAGTTAACCCAACCAAGAGAGAGCATCCAACAAGTCGATAATACCAGTGGTAGTAGTCATCGAAGCGGTGACAACAAACGTGGAGGGAATCAACATGCAAGAAATGGTAACCACTCCGGTGGTAATCATGGCCAAGATAATAGAAGTGGAAATTTCAAGAAGAGGAGATTCAATAATGATGGAAAGACGTCAGCACCAGTACCTGTTGTTAAGGAAGGAGAACGACCACCGATCATATGTTACAAATGCGGAGGAGAGGGACACATCAGTCCAAACTGTACGCACCAGTCCAAAGCATGTTACAATTGTGGAAGAGAAGGTCACCTAGCCCGATTTTGATTTTTCATGCACCAAAGTCAAGTCCAAATTTGGATGGAGGCATCAAAGGTCATCCTGCATAAGACAAAACTAGTAGTTCAAGGGAGAGCATTTGTCGAACTCTCCCAAAAAGTGAGGAATCCGAACGAGGTGATCATGGGTAAGCTAATCATAAACTCTTATGTTTTCAATCATAAGCTTATACCTTATTTGATACTAGTTCTACCCATTCTTTTATTTCTCCTACTTTACGCTCAACGCTTAAATTTGACTCAGAGAAATTAGACTTTGATTTATCGGTTGAAACTCGTTGGGAGAAACCTTCATAACATCCATTTATTTATAAGTCTTGTTTGATTCAAATCAGAACGCATCGTTACCCGTCGATCTTATTTCTTTAAAAATCACTTGCATTCGATGTGATTTTAGGAATTGATTGGTTGACTACTCATCATGCTAAAATTGATTATTTTCGTAAGGTTGTTAGCTTTCATATTCCTAACCAACCTATTATGCTAATTCAAGCAACCAAACCATTAAAGTCAATCACTATCATCTCAAGTCATAAAGCTATTCGCTTATTAAAAAATGGATGTCAAGCTTTCTTAGCTCATGTCACGATTTAAACAAAAATACGTCGATCTTGAATGATATTTCTATTGTTAATAAATTTCCGACGTATTCCCTCAAGAACTTCCCGCCTACCCCCAGAGCGTGAAATTGAATTTTGTATCGACCTTGAATCCCTAAGATAAAACCCATTTCCAAAGCCCCATATCGAATGGCTCCTATTGAACTTCGTGAGTTAAAAACCCAACCGCAGGAATTGTTAGACATCGGTTTCATTCTGGTCCTAGTACATCTCCTCTGGGGTGCTCCTCGTTTCTTCAGAAGAAGAAAGATGGAAGTATGCGATTTTGTATTGATTATCTGGAGTTGAATCATGTCACCATCAAAATAGGTACCCGCTGCCACGCATTGATGACTGTTTGACCAGTTGTAAGGTGCCAAATTCTTTTCAAAGATCGATCTTCATTCGGATATCATCAATTAAAGATTAAAACCGATGACATCCCAAAGATCGCTTTAGAACTCCTGCAGACGGCATTATGAATTCTTAGTCATGTCTTTTTGATCGACTAATGCTCTTTGCCGCCTTCATGGATATGATGAACCGAGTATTCAAGGAATATTTGGATCATTTTGTAGTCGTCTTTATTGATGACATCCTCATATATTCCAAAAGTCCGTGAAGATCATGAGCAACACTTGAGGTCGATACTCCAAAAGCTTCGTGAAAACAAGCTTTATGCCAAGTTGAAGAAGTGCGAAGTTTTGGCTTGAGGAAGTAGCATTCCTTGGGCACGTGATATCAAATCATGGAATATCTATTGACCCAACAAAGATCAAGCAATTCAAAGCGGGAGCAACCCAAGTCAAAGGATCAAGCACGTAGCTTTTCGGGCTTATCCGGTTATTATCGGAGATTCGTGGAAGGATTTTTCTAATCGCTACTCCATTAACTCACCGACTCAAAAGATACAAAAATTTGGTTGGAGCGAGGAATGTGAGAAGAGTTTTCAAGAACTCAAGAGGAGACTCATTTCAAAGACCTATTCTCGACAATACCATCCGGTTCGGAGGATTTGTCATCTACAAATGATGCTTCGTGCAAAGGTTTAGGATGTGTTCTCATGCAAACATGGGAAAGTCATAGCTTATGCCTCATGACAACTCAAAGAATATGAGAGAAATTATCCTACTCATGATCTAGAGTTGGCTGCTATCGTTTTTGCACTTAAGATTTGGAGGCATTACCTATATGGAGAGACGGTGGAGATTTATACGGATCATAAAAGCCTCAAATATTTCTTCACTCAAAAGGAACTCAACATGCGGCAAAGACGATGGCTTGAGCTGTTGAAAGATTATGATCATACCATTCAATACCATCCTGGAAAAGCGAACGTAGTAGCTCATATTTATCGAGTAGTAAGATCATATGCGGTACGAAAAGCGATATTGTCAACGCAAAGGCCCATTTTGTATGACTTACAAAGGATGGAGATAGAGTTAAAGACTCTCAGGACCCATGTGATGATGGCAAATATATGAGTAGAATCGACTTTAATCGATAAAGTTAAAGTCGTCAAGCTACGCACTGGAGCTAATGCGTATGAAGAAAAGAAAGTGCAAGAAGAAGGTGCTATTCCTAAGCAAGAATCGATGAAGAAGGAATACTTTGAGTCAACTCCAGATTTTTTGTGTTCCTAACGATTCTAACTTGAAGTATAAAATTATGATGGAGGCGCACACAACACACCATTTGTAATCCATCTCGGGAGTACCAAAATGTATCGTGATCTTCGACATACATTTTGGTGGAGCAATATGAAGAGAGAGATAGCGGGGTTTATCTCAAGGTGTCTAACTTGTCAACGAGTCAATGAGAGCATCAAGTGCCAAAAGGTCCATCAGAACCACTTGAAATTTCGTAGAATGGAAGTGGGAGCACATTACCATGGATTTCAAGCATCGGTCTTCCCAAGGTTTCTCAAGGCATAGATGCAATTTGGGTCATTGTTGATAGATCGACCAAGTTCGCTCATTTCTTACCGATACGAGAAACTTATACACTTGAACGTCTTGCTCAGTATGTATATAAACGAGATTGTAAGATTGCATGGTATGCCAAGATCCATAGTTTCGATCGAGACCCAAGATTCACTTCAAGATTTTGGGTTAGTTTGCAAAAAGCTATGGGCACTTAATTTACGATTTAGTTGGCAGATATCATCCTCAAACGGAAGGACAATCGAGAGGACTATTCAAACTCTTGAGGATTTATTAAGACTCGTGGTCCTTGACTTCAAAGGAAGTTGGGACAAGTTCTTACCATTGGTGGAGTTTTCCTACAACAACAGCTTATCAAGCAAGTATCGCATGGCTCCATTCGAGGCGCCAGATGGAAGAAAGTGTCATTCTCAAAGATGTTGGGATGAGGTGGTGAAGCAACGTTGTTGGGACCGGAGGAGTTGGTACGTATGACTACGGAAAAGATTCAAACGATCCGACAACGATAAAAACCTCACAAGATCGATAAAAAGAGTTATGCCGATCTTCATCGAAAGGACGTGGAATTCAATATCGAGATCATGTGTTGTTACGTGTTGCTTCCATGGAAAGGAGTTACGAGATTTGGAAAGAGAGGAAAGCTCAATTCTCGATTCATTGGCCCATTTGTAATCCTCGATCGAAAGTAGGAACGTGGCCTATAGACTCGCCTTTACCGCCTAAGTATGTCTCGTGTTCATAACGTTTTTCACATATCTATGTTACGTAAATATGTGAAAGACCCGAACCACATTATTGAATTAGAACCTGACGAGATAGAGGAAGATTTAACGTATGAAGAGGTAGCTATTAAAATCTTGGATAAGAAGGATCATATTCTACGCCCAAGGTTATACCTCAAGTCAAAGTTTTGTGGAGAAACCACGATGTGGAGGAAATGACCGGGAGTTAGAATCAAATGAAATCAAGGTATCCTCACCTCTTCGACATATATCGTGCACGCATTCTAATTTTGAGGACAAAATTTCATAAGAAGGGAGGTTGTAAGACCCCAACTTTTTTGAATAAAGAATATTTTTCTCTAAATATATTTTTGAATATTATGGTGTGGATATGATATAATGTTATAGTTGAGGTAATATTTGGAAAATTTTGCAAAAGTAAGCAAGTTGATATAAAATATTCGTCAGTGTCGCTTAATATTCGATTGGCTCTGGGAATATTCATTTTAACAGGAATATTCAGACGACGCAACACAATCATTGGTGGACCCCACAATGAAAGTATTGTCGAAGTTAGAAAATGATAAATATATTTTTATAAAAATAACGGCGGAAGTTTTATCGTTAAACCGTTGAACTACCCTAAGTGGTAAAAGTACAAGAATACGCTGTGGTGCATGACAAGTAGCACACGATATTGATTATTGATGCTTACGTGAGAAGTCACCGCTTATACTCAATTATTGCTACACAAAGAATTATTGCATAGTATCTCACGTTATTTGATTCAATTATTATCACATTATCATCTCGCATAATATTTTATATTATTAAATCAATAATTGAGACAACAAAGTTATTCATATTATTATTTGAAATATCGACAATGTCTAGAAAGTTCATCGAGGAGAGGTTTGGTCACCTAATCATGCGCCAATAGGGAGAAATCCTTATTGGAAAGCCCTCTTCTTCGGGAACGACCTCGTTGTTAAATATTGTGAGTTATAATATTAATGATGAATAATTGTTCAAGTATTAAGAATGTGTTTATCAAGATAAGTGAATTACAAAAGTTAGAGGGGAATAATGCAAACTTGGAAAACTTTAGGGTACTAAAGTGTAATAAGTTAAATCAATCTGACCATGACCATGGTGGTTTTAATAGTAAATCAACTGGACCATTGATGGTGGTTTTAATAGTAAATCAATCTGGACCATTGATGGTGGTTTTAAAAGTAAATCAACTGGACCATCATGGTGGTTTTAAAAGTAAATCAATCGAGTGGTGGTTTTAAAAGAAAATCAACTGACCATCGATTGTGGTTTTAATAGTAATCAATATGGACCGTCTGCTCTAATAGTGAATCAATACGGACCGCTCGTGAATTAGTTACTATTTAGTCCATTCTCCTATAAATAGAAGCTTAATTCTTCTTTCATTCTCACCAATTCACCGAGATTCACAAGAGACACTATAGAGAGAGAAACTATAGAGAGCAAAGAAGAAGAGTATTCTACTACTTCACTTTTGCAAAGATCCAAATTTTCTACTAAGGTAAGGGTATTATTTCTTTCATATTCATAAGGAATACTATTTTTCAGATTCATCCTTTAGTATGTCTAATAACACATTCACGCGGATTACGCATCGTATTGACGGTGAAAATCCATTTGCGATTTTCAGTATGTTAATTATTTTCATATTCTTAAATCTAAACTTACTATGGTAAGTATTGCTTCTATAATCCTTGAAATTAGTGGAATATCCAAGTGAGTTTTCAAGGCTTCATCCAAAGATCATTTTATTGGAATATTGATATGAACTTTCTTATTAAATATCAATATTTTCACCAAGTACTATTCACGAGTTACTATTCACTTGGGGTTACTATTCACCGATTATTATTCACTATAATATTATTCACCTAGTATTCTGGGGCACTTTTCATGTTTGGGGTATTATTCATGAGTTACTATTCATGGGTTACTATTCACCCAATTACTATTCACTCAAATATTGTTCACTCTGTATTTGGGGCACTTTTCATGTCGGGTTACTATTCACGGGTACTATTCTCAAGTACTATTCACAAGGTACTATTCACAAAGTGGTACTATTCACCAAAAATTTATTTCTTTTTCATTCAAATTATTTTTGATACATGGATATTATTCTTGAATTTTACTCACAAAGCAAGATCATGTTGAAAATTTGGACATTATTAAATTCTGGATAAATTAAATTATAAATCTTAAAAATTTATCCTTTACTTTCTTTTAATTGAATTCTTATATCATTGTCATCATCCTCATGCTTATATTGTGATGAAAGTCATCTTCGCTTTACGTGCATAGATGGATTGTTGATTGGTATGATTATGACCATGGATAATTCTAAAGATAGTTCATGATTATCGATGATTACATACTAATAATTCTTCGCCCAGTAGTGCAAGAATAATTTATGGACGTGATACTAATGAATATCCTCGCCCGTAAAGCGTGGATGATTCGATGATGTGATCTATTTATTGTCGAGTCCCAAACAATAAAGTTAATGATAAACTTTTTAAATCATAGAAGATAGTAGATATCATGTTCTACTTGACTCTTCTAATGGATTGCTTATTCCGCGCAGCTTAAACTTGTTGTCTATTATATTCTATCAGTTTAACATTGTTTAAGGCTAATGATAACTTATTTCGCATTATCTTAGTCATAATATTTCATCGGGCTAGTTGAGCTCACCCTTTTACTTCCATTGTTTTCTTCAGAAATGAGAACGTAGTTTTAACTAGTTGGGGAACGGAGTGATGGCCCGAGATGGTGTTATAGTAGTCCTCACTATTCTATAAAATAGTGTGCCAATAAATGTAATGAGGACTCTATTTGAGTTTGGATATTGACAATAGAAGACAATATTCTTGTTGTAATTAACTTTTTAATTCATTTAACAAACATATCAACCCTTTATATAACATTTTATAAAAAAATGACCAAATTACCCTTATATGGTCTTAATATAACATAGTAATTGTAATACCCGAGAATTTCTATATCTTATTAAATGAATATATTAATGGAAATAAATATTTATTGAAATATAAATGATTTTGTGTTACGAGATGAGATAACTCAATTATATTAAATAATTGAATAATTGAGAATATATGGAGTTTGTGATGAACTTGTTGAAAGCCTTGTGTGGCACAGTGATGGGAAATATTGATAATGATATTGATCGACGAAGGAATTATTAAGTGAACAATTAATTAATATAATTGTTAATTGTTATTGTAGAGTATTAATTAATTGTTAATGATGATTAATTAATGAGATGTGATTATTATTATTAGCAACATGTCTATAGATATAATGAGATTTATATAGATGATTAATTGTTATAGAGATCAATAATTACATTAATCAATGAGGAATGGATTAATTAATATTGGTGTTAATTAATCAAGAAAGTGAATAATTTATTTATTTGACATAAGACAAATAATTAAGTTATTAATATAATAAGATTATATTGATTTGTTATGTGCAAGTGTGCAATAATTAAAATATAAAATACAACTATAGTGTAGTGTGACATTTATGTGACTATAATGTATATAACAACCCTATATTAAGTCTTATTAAACAATATTATATGAAGCAATGTGATTGAGCACATTGGAACTATATGTTATAAATACATTATGAAATGTCTATGTGACAATATGTATGTAGGTATATATTAAAATAAAATGTACATGGATTATATGTATGTTGCGTAACATCTACTACCTTGAAATATTATTTATGTAAACTATATTGTGATATTAGGATATAACCCATGTTTGGATGATATATATATATAAAATATAACATAAGAGTAGGAATTTGTATAAGTGTTACAAGAATGCTAAGTTATGTGGCTTGTCCCAAATTTAGTGTCCAATTGCTCCTCACTTCTCAGTCACGTGTAACACATAAAGGCTAAGGCCTATTTTCTTTTTCTTCTTCCAAGCTTTTCCTAGCTGATGATTATGGGGGGGAGTGGTGGTTATGATGATTTTCAACTAACATCTAACAACTCTTTGATAACCTTCATGTAATCCTTCAATCCATGAGTTTGATTTAGTGGGAAATTGCATTGTCTGTATAATAGTTTCTTTATAAATACAACCCATCTCCTTCTAATTTGAATTGCTGAGAATTTTATTGAGTCTGTGAATTGAGAGCATACAAGTGTTCTAAGGAATTGGGAGATTCATTTAGTAGCAAGCTCATTTCATATTACAGAGGTATAACCCCTCTTCCTTGCTTTTCATTTTCATTCTCTGTCAAAAGAGTTCTTGAGTTCTTGAATTACCCATTTCTTGATTATGCCAAGTTGGATTGAGATTGGGTTGAAAAACACTTATGTAGTTGTTATATAGGCTTATTAACATGTTTGGTATGCAATGCGGCTTGGTTAGAGTCAAATTAGTGAAGACAATTTGGTAGTTAGCTTGTTATCTGTCAAGGCTGGGAAGTCTCTGGACTGGAATAGGAGCCCTACGGCCACACATATCCCTAGTACAAATGGTGCGCGCTCGCGCGCCTCTGCATATTTTGTTGGTTATTTTGTTGTGATATCTGATTTATGGAACATGCTAATACCACTTAGTTAAGCTTATTTCAATTCTTGATATACTAGTTATGTTGCCTTTCATATAATCACTCACCTAGCTTGATTTCAAAAGAAAACTTTAGTTTTCAATATGCAAACTCGATAGACCATGTGTAACTTAAAATTCTAACTTGAAGACATATTAGTGTGGTCTGATTTTATTGTACGTAAGCATGCAAGCAGGATGTATAGTAAGTGGAGTAGTTTAGCATACTAAATGACATTGATAACATGCTAATGAAAACTTAGAGTTCAAAATGGACATTGACTTATTATATTCATTTTGATATTCTGATCTTGCAAGCATGGTAGTATGGTTTTGAAATGCATATCGGACATACTAACTAACGTATATGGATTTCATAATGAAGCATGATCATGTTAGACTTATTAGTAAGCTTTACAAAATGAAAATACGAACTTTGAACGTGAATATTAGCATACTACTTTGAGAGTTAAAATCTGATATTTGTGAACATGTGTGATGATACTCTTAGACTCACTTGTGTATCATGAATATGTATATATACCATGCTTAGGTAGCGTAATTCAAGTGAACCATAAATGAATCATATTTTCAAACCAAAACGATGTTAATTTCACATAGGTGATATGAATACTCACAAGCATGTCTAATATGAGTTATATAACTACCTTATATGGTTAAGAATCAAGCATGTTAGACTTTGTGGTTTCATAACTTTGAATGGCCTTAACTTGTTGAAATGTTCAACTTAGAACCATATTATGAAAGAAGGGACCTAGATTCTGTTAGGTTTGTAATATTAATGAACACAATCAAATTGCACAAAATAAGCGGAAGCATGGAAAATCAAAGTTTTAAAATTTTACAAACCATATACCCGGATCATCCTTTATGCATAATTATTAATTAAACAAAACTATGAAGAACAAGAACCATACCCTTGAAGTTTCGAGCTTCCTCAGGTACAAGTTCATCTCCATCTTTTCGCGTTCAACTTGAATCCACCTGGTTTTGGTTCCTTCCTTTGATCAATGTTAGCCACCCAAGTGTTTGGCCTCTAGAGGTGATCCACCAAGGAAGAAGAAAGATTCAAGAAGATAGGTGTTTGGCAAAACCCTAGTTTTTCTATCTCTAATAGAAAGGGGCGTACTCTCCCAACTATTGGAATTACGTCTGTTGTGAAAAAGTCAACCACCACACCCATAATAAGACCTCTCTTATTTATAGATGTAGGCAACCCTCCTTAACAATTAAGGAATTATGTTTTATTTTAATTAATTAAACTCCTTTAATTAATTAGGCTCCCAATCTTATTAGGAATAATTAATTAAACTTTTTTAATTAATTAGCCTCCTAATCTTATTAGGATATATGAGAGTACTTTTATTAATTAATTCCCAAACTCCTTTGAATTAAATAATAATAGTAATAATAATAATAATAATAATAATAAGACTCCTCTTATTAATTTATATTTAATATTTCCAAAATATTAAATAATAAATATTAAGCTATTTAATTTATTCTATCACCATAGATTAAATTAAATATACTTAACTTATTATTATTATTATTATTATGTCATTTGCTTCTTAAATAATTATTCTTCCTTTTATGGTGTGACCCTTTAGGTTCTCCATATTAAACCGGTTGTGAATAAATCAATTAGAATGTGACGCCCCCAAAACAGGTATACATCACCTATTCTGAGTCGTCCAATACATGGTACAAAATTCAAATACAAACTTAAATATACAACATCAGCTGTGAGTTTTAATACAAATATTGTCTTCTAGACAGTATTCAAACTCAAAATAAGTCCTCAATACATTTATTATCACACTATTTCATAGAATAGTGAGGACTACTAATGCTATCATCTAGATCGTCACTCCGTTCCCCGACTAGTCCCTGCTACGTTCTCATTTCCTGAAGAGAACATGAAAGCAAAAGGTGAGCTCAACTAGCCCGAAGAGGAAATATTAAGGGTAAGATAATGCCAGAATAAATTATCGTTAGCCTTCAACAGTGTTAAACTGATACAATATAACAAACATCAAGTTTAACTGCAGCGGAACAAGTAATCCATTAGAAGAGTCAAGTAGAGAATAAAACCTACTATCTTCTATGATTTAAAAGGTTTTTCATCACTTTTATTATTGAGACTCGACTTATTAAATAAACCACGTCATCCACGCGACTACTCGGCCGAGGATATTCATTAGTATCACGACCACAAATTATCCATGCACTACGGGCCAAGGATATTCGTGCTTTCATCAATGGTCATGATCATGCCAACAACTGTCCATCAATGCACTACGGGCCAATGAGGACTTTTACCACATCATTTGTAACATTACAGTCATGACTATACCGAATAATCCCTGGTCATAATCATACCAAGTCCATCTATGTACTACAGGCCACAGATGACTTTCAACATAATATAAATATGAGGATGACAACAATGACATAATAATTCAATAAAACAAGTTCAAGAATTAAATTTTAAAGATTTATAAGTTAATTTATCCTGAACTCAAAAAGGTCTAAATTATCAACATGATACTGCTTTGTGGAGTAAAATTCAAGAATGCTCATAAGAATATTTCCATTAAAAGATACTGGATGAAGCGCAAATATCCAGGATATTCTACTAATTTCATGGAGTATAGAAGCCAAAACTTTAACCAACTGAATATAATAGAATATATGAACCTACAAATGGATTTTTGGCAGTAAATGCAGAAATCACGTGAGATGATCATTTCCACAATTTAATAAGGAATGAATACAAAGGATTATTCACCATGCATGTGGTAATCCACATAAATGATTATTCAAATGAATAATAAAGAATGGAATAACAACAAAATTCACCGGACATGCGATAGGCCAAGACAAAAAGCGAGTTATTCTAACGAGAATAATAAATAATGGAACGAATCAAATACGTAATACGCATGACGAGGATATTCCAACAGAATAATAAAGAATGGAATAACAGAATAATTTCACCATGTATGCGGTACTTCCCATAGACAGGTTATTCCAACAGAATAATAAATAGTGGAACCAGGTCATGCATAATACGCACAGACAGGATATTCCAATAGAATAATAAAGAATAGAATAACAGAAGCTCTCTTCATGAAAATAAAAGAAATAATACCCCTTACCATAGAATAAAGCTGGATACTGGAATAGAGAGGTAGCAGACTTCTCTTCTTTTTTCTCTCTATAATAATTGCTCTATAGCTTTAGTGAATTGGTGAGAAATGAAGGAAGAATGAGCTTCTATTTATAGAAAAATATAGTTTCGATAATTGCACGTTTTAGGGCTCAAAAATTACCAAGACAATACCTCCAACTTTTCTTTCATTTTTAATTTAGTCCTGCAAGTATTATCAAACTTGCACCACCTCCCCTAATAGTAAATAATGTGAATCAATAGTTCAATCATGTGATTCAATAGTTATAATCATGTGAAAATACGAATAACAGTATAGTACCTCCATTTATACCTCCATCTTTAACTTACTCATGCAAGTATTATCAATCTTGTACCAACTCCCCTAATAGTACATGAATGTGAATCAATAGTACACACATGTGAACAAATAGTTATAATCATATGAATTAATAGCAATTAATTCCTCATTTATCCAATTAATTACCCGATAACTTCCAGACATCAATTATTATCGAAATAAATGTCGATTTTCACTAACACTAATAATTCCAACACAATGGAACTATCAATTTCATATTTAATTAAAACAAACTTATTCATCATTAATATTATAATTCACAATATTTAACAACCAGGTCGTTCCCAGAAAAGAGAGGGCTTTCCGATAAGGATTTCTCCTATATTGCCAGCATGATTAGATGACCAAACCTCTCCTTGATGAACTTCTAGACATTGTAAATATTGCAATTTAATAATATGAATAACTTTGTCGTCTCAATTATTGATTTAATAATATATCATATTATATAGATGATACTGTGACAATAATCGAATCAATAATATGAGAGATATGATGCAGCAATTACTATAGCAATAATTGTGTATAATTGAGTGACTTCTTACGTAAGCATCAATAACCAATACCGTGTGCTACTATGCAACCACGCGTATTTTTTACTACCGGGTAGTTCAACGGTTTTAACGGTAACACTTCTGCCATTATTTTTATAAAAAGATAATTCTGTCGTTTTCTTACTACGACAATACTTTCGTTGTGGGGTCCACCAATGATTATGCCGTCGTACGAATATTCCCTGTTAAAACGAATATTCCCCGACCAAACGTATATTATATAACAACTTGCATACTTTGCAAAATTTGTTAATATTACCCACAACTATAACATTATATCAAATCCACACCATAATATTCAAAAAAATATTTCGAGAAATTTAAATCTTTATTCATAAAATATGGGGTCTCACAATCTCCCCTCCTTATAAAATTTCGCACTCTAAATTTACGTACGTACCTGGTATGCCGAAGAGGTGAGGATACCTTGACTTCATTTCATATTCCAACTCTTGAGGTATAACCTTTGAGTGTTGAATACGATCCTTCTTATCCAAGATTTTAACATGTATCTCCTCATACGTTAAATCTTCTGCTGTCTCGTCTAGTTCTAATTTAATAATGTGGTTCGAGTCATCCACATATTTACATAACATCGATACGTGAAAAACGTTATGAACACGCGACACACTTGGCGGTAAAACGAGTCTATAGGCCACAGTTCCTACTCCATCGAGGATTTCAAATGGGCCAATTAAATCGAGGGTTGAGATAACGCCTTCTTGAACCTTCTTCTTCACATTCATCAGATTTGGGTGTGTAGCTTGAGCGGCTTTAACTTTATCGATTAAAGTCGATTCTACTCGTATATTCGTTATCTTCACGTGGGTCCCTAGAGTCTTTAACTCTATCTTCATCATTTGTAAGTTATACAAAATGGGTCTTTGTGTTAACAACATCGCACTCGTAAACGCATACAATCTTCTACTCAACGCGTCAGCTACCATGTTCGCTCTTCTATAATAATATTGAATGGTATAGTCGTAATCTTCAACAGCTCGAGCCAACGTCTTTGGCGCATTATATGTTTGTTTTGGTTGAAGAAATATTTAAGGGTTTTAGAAATGGGTTTTGTACTGGGGTTAGTACAAAATTCGATTTCATGCTCTAGGGGTAGGCTAGGAAGTCTTCAAGAATACGTCAGGAAATTTATTAACATGGAATTACTGTCAAGTCTTATTTTATTTAATTATATGTATTTCCTGACGTATTCCCTGAAGAACTTCCTGGCCTACCCCCAGAGCGTGAAATTGAATTTTGTATCGGCCTTAAACCCGGTACAAAACCTATTTCCAAAGCCCCATATCGAATGGCTCCTATTGAACTTTAAGAGTTAAAGACCCAACTACAGGAATTGTTAGACATCGGTTTCATTCGTCCTAGTACTTCTCCTTAGGGTGCTCCTGTTCTATTCGTGAAGAAGAAAGATGGGAGTATGCGACCTTGTATTGATTATTGGGAGTTGAATCATGTCACCATAAAAAATAGGTACCCATTGCCATGTATTAATGACCTATTTGACCAGTTGCAAGGTGCCAAATTCTTTTCAAAGATCGATCTTCATTCCGGATATCACCAATTAAAGATTAAAACCGATGACATTCCAAAGACGACTTTCAGAACTCGGTACGGGCATTATGAATTCCTAGTCATGTCTTTTGGATTGACTAATGCTCCTGCTGCCTTCATAGATATGATGAACCGAGTATTCAAGGAATATTTGGATCATTTTGTGGCCGTCTTTATTGATGACATCCTCATATATTCCAAAAGCCGTGAAGATCATGAGCAACACTTGAGGCTGATACTCCAAAAGCTTCGTGAAAACAAGATTTATGCCAAGTTGAAGAAATGCGAGTTCTGGCTTGAGGAAGTAGCATGCCTTGGGCACGTAGTATCAATTCATGGAATATCTGTTGACCCGTCAAAGATTGAAGCTATTCAAAGCTGGGAACAACCTAAATCAGTGACCGAAGTACGTAGCTTTCTCAGCTTAGCTGGTTATTATCAAAGATTTGTAGAAGGGTTTTCTCGAATCGCTACTCCATTAACTCAGCTGACTCGGAAAGATACAAAATTTGGTTGGAGCGAGGAATGTGAGAAGAGTTTTTGAGAACTCAAGAGGAGACTCATTTCAGCACCTGTTTTGAAAATACCATCTGGCTTGGAGGGATTTGTCATCTACAGTGATGCTTCGGGCAAAGGGTTAGGATGTGTTCTCATGCAACATGAGAAAGTCATAGCCTATGCCTCATGATAACTCAAAGAATATGTGAGGAATTATCCTACTCATGATCTAGAGTTGGCAGCAGTCATTTTTGCACTAAAGATTTGGAGGCATTGCCTGTATGTAGAGAAGGTGGAGATCTATACAGATCATAAAAGCCTTAAATATTTCTTCACTCAAAAGGAACTCAACATACGACAACGACGTTGGCTTGAACTGTTGAAAGATTATGATCATACCATCCTGGAAAAGCGAATGTGGTAGCTGACGCATTGAGTAAAAGATCATATGCGGGTACGAGTGCGATATTGTCAACGCAAAGGCCCATTTTGTATGACTTGAAAAGGATGGAGATAGAGATAAAGACTCCATGAAACCACGTGATGATGGCATATATATGAGTAGAACTGACTTTAATCGATAAAGTTAAAGGCGCCAAGCTACTGCACTGGAGTCGATACGTATGAAGAAGAAAGTGCAAGAAGGTGCTTATCTTAGAAAGCAAGAATCGATGAAGAAGGAATACTTGAGTCAACTCCGGACTTTGTGTTCCTAACGACCACGATTTAAAGTATAAAATCATGATGGAGGCGCACAACACACCAGCTTTGCAATCCATCACGGGAGTACCAAAATGTATCATGATCTTGACATACATTTTGGTGGAGCAATATGAAGAGAGAGATAGCGAGTTTATCTCAAGGTGTTTAACTTGTCAATGAGTCAAGGCGGAGCATCAAGTACCAAAAGGTCCATTGCAACCACTTGAAATTCCAGAATGGAAGTGGGAGCACATTACCATGGATTTCGTTACTGGTCTTCCTAAGGTTTCTCAAGGCATAGATCCAATTTGGGTCATTGTTAATAGATTGACCAAGTCTGCTCTGTGACACCCCCAAAATAGGTATACATCACCCATATTGAGTCGTTAATAACATGGTACAGAAACAACTACAACTTTATTAATACTACATAAAAACTGTGAGTTTAAATACAAATATTGCCATCTAGACAATATTCACACCCAAATAAGTCCTCATTACAATTATTGGTACATTATTTTACAAAAATGGTCAGGACTACTAAAACAACTTTCTAGAATCTTCATTCCATACTCCGACTAGTACTCGCTACATTCTCGCCTCTTGAGAAGAAAAATGGAACAAAAAGGAAAAGGGTGAGCTCAACTAGCCCAGTAAAGAATATTATGACTAAGATAATATAGAACAAATTATCGTTAGTCTTTAACAGGGAAAATCTGATAAAATACAATAGACAACAAGTTTCAGATCAATATTCGCAGTGGAAATAATGATTCATAGATGAGTTACGTAGAGAATGAAATCTACTATAATATATGAATTTAAAAGTCCATCATCAATATTTTATCCCTGTAACATCAATCAATATTCATCTTGAATCAAATATTCATCTTTGCACTACAGGCCAAAGATATTCATCAGTCGGTCATGTTCATCTCAACACATGTACATCTTTGCACTACAGGCCAAAGATATTCATCAAAAATTCATTCATCTTTGTGCTACAGGCCAAAGATATTCAGTAATATCATCATTTAGGACTGAGGATGATGAAAAATATTTTAAAGAAAACGAATCCAGTGAATCAAAAGAACAAATATTAAGGATTCGTACTTTAAACAATCTGAGTTCAAAAATACTTCATAAATAAACATAATGGAGAAAAATTCAAGAATGATCAAAACATGGATACAATCAAAGCTAGTATCCGTAATAGATATCTTGGACAAAAAAAATAAAAAATTAATTTTTCTGTGAATAGTGTCGTATTCGTGAATAGTGCCGTATACGTGAATAGTGTCGTATACGTGAATAGTAACCCCGACACTAAAAGATAAGAATTTCACAAGAAAAATCTTACCAATATTCTGGCATAATGATATTAGAAGAAATAATATCATTTTAAAAAAAATATAACATCCCTTACCTTGAAAAGAATAGTACTTCTGGCTGGAATATCAGATATAACGCTGAAGAAACTTGCACCGTATAGCAACACTCAAAGTATCAAAATACTCACAAGAATACGCTCGATAATATAGAGAGAGAAGACTTTAGTTTCTGGTGTGATTTTCAATTATAACCTAAGCACCCTATTTATAGGAAAATGCTTAGAACACCAAAGCAGAAAATTTAATAAAATATTATTATATTTATAAAATTTTCACGCCCATCCTTGAAATATGATTTCAGCCCATTTATAACACATGTGAGACCCACTTAACTTGTAAAAAATGTTTTTCTTTTAAAAATTATTTAAAATTTTAAAAATCAATTATTCTGGAACTTCGGAACTTTAATAATTCATAATAAATAGCCCTTTTATCAGAAAAATTCGAACCTTATATATTTTCCATAGGAAATTTCATTCTCTACAACTTTGCAGAAGAAAATTTTTCCAAATTCCAAACAGAAATTGACTGAAATCCACAAACGGACGATTTTACAAGCTATAATCAAATTTCAGTCGAGAAATGGGTTCCACCGACACACAAAACATGTGTTTATCATTTAATGCAACAAAAATACTCTTCTTCCTCATATACTCATATATCCCACATTCATTGTAAAAGTATCACCATTATTATATTATTAAAATATAATAATATATTTAAATGAATTATTTTATCAAAAAAGATAAAATATCAATTTTCAACAATTGTCACATTAAAAATTTTCTCCATCTATATCCACATAAAATGAATATTTTCCTTATCATATAAATCAATAATTAATGATTCATAAATAATATTACAGAATCACAATATTGGCAACCAGGCTATTCCCAGGAAAGAGGGGGCTTTCCAATAAGGATTTCTCCTTACTGGCGCGCAATTAGGTGACCAAACCTCTCCTTAGACAGAACTTTCTAGACATTCCCAATAATGTTATCTAATAATATTATTCAAATAATATGAATTATTGATCTGATAATGAAAATACTGTGTAGTGACAATTATTGAAACAACAATAATATAAAATATCAACGTAGCAATTATTGAATCAATAAAATAAATGGTGATTTCTGTTGTTATTCCATTCTTTATTATTCTGTTGGAATATCCTGTCGGTGCGAATTTTGCCTAACCTGGTTCCGTTATTTATTATTCTGTTGGAATAACCTGTCTGTGCGGTCTATCGCATGCCTTGTGATTTCTTTTGTTATTCCATTCTATATTATACTCAGTTGGTTAAAGTTTTGACTTCTATACTCCATGAAATTAGTGGAAAATCCTTGATATTTGTGCTTCATCCAGTATCTTTTCATGGAAATATTCTTCTGAACATTCTTGAATTTTACTCTACAAAGAAGTATCATGTTGACAATTTAGACGTTATTGGTTCCTGGATAAATTAATTCTTGAACTTGTTTTATTGGATTCTTATATTATTGTTATCATCCTCATGCTTATATTATGTTGAAAGTCATCTGTGGCCTGTTGTGCATAGATGGACTTGGTATGATTATGACCAGGGATTTTTCAGTATAATAATGACCGTAATGTTACAAATGATGTGGTAAATGTCCTTATTGGCCCGTAGTGCATTGATGGACAGTTGTTGGCATGATCATGACAAGTGATGAATACACGAATATCCTTGGGCGTGTAAGTGCATGGATAATTTGTGGTTGTGATACTTAATGAATATCCTTGGTCAGTAGTGCGGGGATGATGTGAATTATTTATTAAGTCGAGTCTCGTGATAAAAGTGATGAAAAACCTTTTAAATCATAAAAGATAGTAGATTTTATTCTCTACTTGACTCTTTTAATGGATTGCTTGTTCCGCTGCAGTTAAACTTGATGTTTGTTATATTGTATCAGTTTAACACTATTGAAGGCTAACGATAATTTATTCTGTATTATCTTAGTCATAATATTTCTTACTAAGCTAGTTGAGCTCACCCTTTTACTTTTAATGTTCTCTTCAAGAAATGAGAACGTAGCAGGGACTAGTCGAGGAATGGAGTGACGGTCCAGATAATAGCATTAGTAATCCTCACTATTCTGTTAAATAGTGTGATAATAAATGTAATAAGGAATCAATTGAGTGTGGATATTGTCTAGATGACAATATTTGTATTAAAACTCACAACATATGTTTTGTCGTATTTTACAGGACTGTTGTATAACTAAGTTGTATTTGAATTTTGTACCATGTATTTGGTGACTCAAGATAGGTGATGTATACCTATTTTGGGGGCGTCACAGTTGGTATCAAAGCTTAGGGTTATGATCCCTGGCTGAGCATTCTTGAATTTTACTCTACAAAGAAGTATCATGTTGACAATTTAGACGTTATTGGTTCCTGGATAAATTAATTCTTGAACTTGTTTTATTGGATTCTTATATCATTGTCATCATCCTAATGCTTATATTATGTTGAAAGTCATCTGTGGCCTGTTGTGCATAGATGGACTTGGTATGATTATGACCAGAGATTTTTTAGTATAATAATGACCGTAATGTTACAAATGATGTGGTAAATGTCCTTATTGGCCCGTAGTGCATTGATGGACAGTTGTTGGCATGATCATGACCAGTGATGAATACACGAATATCCTTGGCCCGTAGTGCATGGATAATTTGTGGTTGTGATACTAATGAATATCCTTCAGTAGTAGTGTGCGGGGATGATGTGAATTATTTATTGTCGAGTCCAATGATAAAAGTGATGAAAAACCTTTTAAATCATAAAAGATAGTAGATTTTATTCTCTACTTGTCTCTTTTAATGGATTGCTTGTTCCGCTGCAGTTAAACTTGATGTTTGTTATATTGTATCAGTTTAACACTGTTGAAGGCTAACGATAATTTATTCTGTATTATCTAATCATATTATTTCTTACTAGGCTAGTTGAGCTCACCCTTTTACTTTCATTGTTCTCTTCAAGAAATGAGAACGTAGTAGGGACTAGTCGGGGAACGGAGTGACGATCCAGATAATAGCATTAGTAGTCCTCACTATTCTGTTAAATAGTGTGATAATAAATGTAATAAGGAATCAATTGAGTGTGGATATTGTCTAGATGACAATATTTGTATTAAAACTCACAACATATGTTTTGTCGTATTTTACATGACTGTTGTATAACTAAGTTGTATTTGAATTTTGTACCATGTATTTGGCGACTCAATATAGGTGATGTATACCTATTTTGGGGGCATCACAGTTGGTATCAAAGCTTAGGGATATGATCCCTGGCTGAGATGTGAGACAAGAACTAGGAGGGGAGAGATGGGGAATTCCTTTGCTAGTATGACCTACCTAAGTTTAATTGGTATTTAATTGGTCGGTCAGAGTATATGGATAATATGTAATATGATAATTAACCTTTGTTTTGTGGCAATATTTGAAAATGACATCCGAGAATGTTAAGAATAGCAATGGAGCACAGGAGATCGTTGAGTCTCCACAGATCAATAATCAGGATAATGTGCAACAAGATGGCGATAATCCTCCTGTAAACAACAACACTGATCAAAGAATAGAATGATCAAAGTCCGCGTAGACAGGTTATTCCAACAGAATGATAAAGAATAGAATAACAACAGGATTTTACCATGCATGCGGTAGTCCGCGTAGACAGGTTATTCCAACAAAATGATAAAGAATGGAATAACAACCCTTACGAGTATTGAAAGAAATAACTCTATTCATGAATACGAAAGAAATAATACCCCTTAGCTTAGTAGGAGATTGGATACTCCACTAGTGTAGTAACAGAATACTCTTCTTCTTTCTCTCTTATTCTCTCTATACTTTCTCTCTCTATAGCTTAAATGAATTGGTGAAAAATAATGAAGAAATAGGCTTCTATTTATAGAAGATTTCTAGCTTAGCTCTTGCAATCTGAAAAGGCAAGTGACTTGACGACTAGTGATGTGAAAAGAAAAGTGGTTTGACGCCTGTAATGTCAAACAACAAGTGGTTTGACGCCTGTAATGTGAAACGACAATTAGTTCAACGCCTGTAATATGAAACGACAATTGGTTCGATGCCTGTAATGTGAAACGATAATTGGTTCGACGCCTGTAATATGAAACGGCAAGTGGTTCGACGCCTGTAATATGAAATGGCAAGTGGTTCGACGCTTGTAATATGAAACGGCAAGTGGTTTGACGTCTGGTAAAGGCAATTACTATTGGTGAAAGTGACTCTTAGATGATGACATATGGGCCCCCATAGAATAAACCAAACTTTCCACAAACGTCTCATAACAGACTTCTTATTTATATCAAAGATTGAATAAATATTACCACAAATCATTTTATCTTCAATCAACATATATTTAATCTTTCAACCATTATTCATCATTAATATTATAACTTATAATATTTTACAACCAGATCATTCCCAGGAAAGAGGGGACTTTCCAATAAGGATTTCTCCCTATTGGCGTGCAATTAGGTGACCAAACCTCTCCTCGATAGAACTTTCTAGACATCGTCAATATTGCAAATAATAATATGAATAACTGTATCGTCTCAATTATTGATTTAATAATATATAAAATATCGACAATAATTGAATCAAATAACATGAGATACTATGCATCAATTACTGTAGCAATAATTGAACAAAACTGAGTGACTTCTTACGTAAGCATCAATAATTAATACCATGTGCTACTATGCAACCACGCGTATTACTGTACTTTTATCACCGGGTATTTCAACAGTTAACGGTAAAACTTTCGCCGTTACTTTTATAAAAAGATAATTTTGTCATTTTCTAACTCCGACAATAATTTTGTTGTGGGGTCCACCAATGATTGTGTCGTCGTACGAATATTCCCCGACAAAAAGAATATTCCCCGACCAATCGAATATTATATAACAACTTGCTTTACTTTGCAAAAAATTTCACATATCACCCTTAGTTTTAATCCTTCTATCAATTTAACCATTTACTAAATAAAATAATAATTATAAGAAAATTGAATACTTTCATTTCATAAAATTCGGGGTCTTACAATCTCCCCTCCTTATGAAATTTCGCCCTCGAAATTAGGGTACGTACCTGGTATGTCAAAGATGTGAGGATACCTTGATTTCATTTTAGATTCTAACTCCTAAGTCATTTCCTCAACATTGTGGTATAACCTTGGAGCGTAGAATATGTTCCTTCTTATCCAAGATTTTAACAGGAACCTCTTCATACGTTAAATCTTTCGCTATTTCATCCGGTTCTAACTGAATAATATGGTTCATGTCTTCCATATATTTACGTAACATAGATATGTAAAAAAATGTTATGAACACGCGACATACTTAGCGGTAAAGCGAGTCTATAGGGAACAGTTCCTACTTGATTGAGAATTTCAAAATAGGCCAATAAAATCAAGGGTTGATATTTCCTCTCTTCGTCGATTCTTGCTTCTAGAATAACGCCCTCTTGAACCTTCTTCTTCACATTCATCAACTCTGAGTCTGTATCTTAAGCGACTTTAACTTTATCGATTAAAGTCGATTCTACTCGTATATTTACAATCATCACGTGGGTCCCTGGAGTCTTTATCTCTATCTCCATCCTTTGCAAGTCATACAAAATGGACCTTAGCGTTGACAATATCGCGCTCGTACCCGCATATGATCCTCTACTCAATGCGTCAGCTACTAGGTTCACTTTTCTAGGATGGTATTGAATGGTATGGTCATACGTAATCTTTTAACAACTCGAGCCAACGTCTTTGGCGCATAATGCGTTCGTTTTAGGTGAAAAAAAATTTGAGGGTTTTGTATCAAGTTCAAGGTTGATACAAAATTCGATTTCACGCTCTGGGGTAGGCTAAGAAATTCTTCAGGGAATACATCAGGAAATTTATTAGCAATAGAAATATCATTCAAATCTGATGTCTTTTTGTTTAAATCTGTGATATGAGCTAAGAAAGCTTGACATCCATTTTTCAATAAACGAATGGCTCTATGGCTTGATATGACAGAGATTGACTTTAATGGTTTGGTTGTTTGAATTCGCATAATAGGTTGGTTAGGAATATGAAAGCTAACCACTTTACAAAAACAATCAATTTTAGCATGATGAGTGGTCAACCAATTAATCCCTAAAATCACATCGAATGCAATTATTTTCAAAGAGATAAGATCGACAGATAACGTGCGGTTGCCGATTTAAATCAAACAAGACTTATAAACAGTGGATGTGATGAAGGTTTCCCCCAACGGAGTTTCAACAGATAAATCAAAGTCTAATTTCTCCGGAGTCAAATTTAAACGTTGAGCGCAAGTAGGAGAAATAAAAGAATGGGTAGAACCGGTATCAAATAAGGTATAGACTTCGCTAGAGTTTATGATTAGCTTACCCATGATCACCTCGTTCGGATTCCTCGCTTTTTGGGAGGTTATGACAAACGCTCTCCCTTGAACTACCGGTTTTGTCTTGTCTGGGATGACCTTTGATGCCTCCATCCTAGCTGGACTTGACTTCGGTGTACGACAAAATTGGGCTAGGTGACCTTCTCTTCCACAATTGTAACATGCTTTGGACTGCTGCATACAGTTTGGATGGATGTGTCCCTCCTGTCCGCATTTGAAACATACGACCGGTGGTCGTTCTTCTTCCTTTGAAACGGGTGTTGGTGCTGCTACCGACGTCTTTCCGTCATTATTGAACCTTCTTTTCTTAAAATTTCCACTTCTAGTATCTTGGACATGATTACCACCGAAGTGGTTACCATTTCTGGCATGTTGATTCCCTTCACATTTGTTGTCACCGCTTCGATGACTGCTATCACTGGTATTATCGACTTATCGGCTGCTCTCTCTCGGTTGGGTTAACTCATTATTGCGCTCCAATAACTGAGCCCTATTTATAACATCAGAATACAAACATAGCTTGTGAGAGATAAGGTATTGACGTATCTCGGGTTTCAAACCTCTTAGAAGCATCCGTGTCATTCTCTCCTCGTTATCAACTAAGTGGGACGCAAACCGGGACAACTCGGCAAACTTGGCTTCGTACTGCGACACGGTCATGTTGTTTTGCTCCAGTTTAATGAACTCTACCTCTTTCATGTGACAAATACTTTCAGGAAAGTACTTGTCATTGAACAGTTCTTGGAACTTCTCCCAAGACATTTTGAGTGCGGCAAAGTGGGTATGCTTCTGATTCCCCCGATGTCTGCCTCTCTCCTCGCATAACATGAAGGTGGCAAAGGGAACCTTTTGCTCCTCGGAGCATCCCAAGACATCAAATATCTTGGTGATCTGCTTTATCCACATCTCCGCCTTAAGTGGTTTTGGCTCTCCAATAAACTCTGGTGGTCCCAGTTCCTTGAACTGCTTAGCAATGACCGTCCGAGAGATGTCAGTGTTTCCACCTACATTTTGGACAGGAGCCGCTCTCGCCTGATGTCGTATGAATTGCATAAAGCTTCTGAACATCCCGTTGTTCGTCACTTGATCGGTATTGTTGTTTACCTGAGGATTATTGCCTTCTTGATGCACATTATCTTGGGTATTGGTCGTTGGTGACTCAACGGTCTCATGTGCTCCATTGCTTATCTCAACATTCTCGGATGTCATTTTCAAACACTACCACAAAACAAGGGTTAATTGACATGCCACATATTATCCCTATACTTTGACCGACCAATTAAATAACAAATAAGCTTAGGTAGGTCATACTAGTGAAGGAATTACCCGCCTCTCCCCTCCTAGTTCTAGTCTCACATCTTAGCCAGGGATCATATCCCTAAGATTTGATACCAACTGTGACGCCCCCAAAATAAGTATACATCACTCATTCTGAGTCGCCAAATACATGGTACAGAATACAAATACAAACTTAAATATACAGCATGAGTTGTGAGTTTTAATAAAAATATTGTCTTCTAAACAGTATTCAAACTCAAAATAAGTCCTCAATACATTTATTATCACACTATTTCACAGAATAGTGAGGACTACTAATGCAAACATCTAGGCCAATCACTCAGTTCCCCGACTAGTCCCACTATATTCACATTTCCTGAAGAGAACAATGAAAGCAAAGGGTGAGCTCAACTAGCCCAGTAAGAAATATTATAACTAAGATAATGCAGAATAAATTATCGTTAGCCTTCAACATTGTTAAACTGATAAAATATAATAAATATCAAGTTTAACTGCAGCGGAACAAGCAATCCATTAGAAGAGTCAAGTAGAGCATGATATCTACTATCTTCTATAATTTAAAAGGTTTATCATCAATTTTATCGTTGAGACTCAGCTTGATAAATAATCTACATCACTGAATTATCTATGCACTACGGGCCAATGATATTCATTATTATCACAATTGGTCATGTTCATCTCAACAACTGTCCATCAATGCACTACAGGCCAATGAAGACTTTTACCACATCATTTGTAACATTACAGGTCATGATTATACCAAATAATTCCTCGTCATAACCATACCAATCAACAATCCATCTATGCACTACGGGCCAGAGATGACTTTCATAACTATATAAACATAAGGATGATGACAATGATATAAGAATTCGATAAAGTCCAAATTGTCAACATGGTACTACTTTGTGGAGTAAAATTCAAGAATAATATCGTATCAAAAATGATTTGGACATAAAAGAATCAATGTCATGAATAGGGGTATGAAAAGGTTAAAACTTATCAAGACTGGTCAGAATAATATTTCCATGAAAAGATACTGGATGAAGCGCAAATATCAAAGAATTTCTGATCATTTTAGGAATTATAGAAGCAATACTTACCATAGTAAGTTTAGAGTTAGGAATCTGAAATGAACAATATACGAAACTGCAAATGAATTTTCAACTATCATGCGGTAGTCTGCGTAGACAGATCATTTCCATAATTTAATACTAAATGAATACGAAGGGTTATTCACCAGGCATGCGGTAGTCCGCGTAGACAGGTTATTCCCACAGAATAATAAAGAATGGAATAACAACATGATTTCACCATGCATGCGGTAGTCCGCGTAGACAGGTTATTCCAATAGAATGATAAAGAATGGAATAACAACCCTTACGAGTATTGAAAGAAATAACTCTATTCATGAATACGAAAGAAATAATACCCCTTACCTTAGTAGGAGATTGGATACTGCAATAGTGTAGTAATAGAATACTCTTCTTCTTTCTCTCTTATTCTCTCTATACTTTCTCTCTCTATAGCTTGAATGAATTGGTGAAAAATAATGAAGAAATAGGCTTCTATTTGTAGAAGATTTCTAGCTTAGCTCTTGCAATGTGAAAAGGCAAGTGGCTTGACGACTGGTGATGTGAAAAGAAAAGTGGTTTGACGCATGTAATGTGAAAGAAAAGTGGTTTGACGCCTGTAATGTGAAACGATAATTGGTTCGACGCTTGTAATGTGAAACAACAATTAGTTCGACGCCTGTAATGTGAAACGACAATTGGTTCGACACCTGTAATATGAAACGACAAGTGGTTCGGCGCCTGTAATATGAAACGGCAAGTAGTTCGACGCCTGTAATATGAAATGGCAAGTGGTTTGAAGTCTGGTAAAGGCAATTACTATTGGCGAAAGTGACTCTTAGATGATGACATATGGGCCCCCATAGAATAAACCAAACTTACCACAAACGTCTCATAACAGACTTCTTATTTATATCAAAGATTGAATAAATATTACCACAAATCATTTTTTCTTCAATCAACACATATTTAATCTTTCAACAATTATTCATCATTAATATTATAACTCACAATATTTAACAACGGATCATTCCGGAAAGAGGGGCTTTCGATAAGGATTTCTCCTATTATGCGCATGATTAGGTGACCAAACCTCTCCTCGACAGAACTTTCTAGACATTGTCGATATTCTTTAAATAATAATATGAATAAGCGTATATCGTCTCAATTATTGATTTAATAATATATAAAATATTGACAATAATTGAATCAAATAACGCGAGATACTATGCATCAATTCTTTGTAGCAATAATTGAACAAACCCGGTGACTTCTTACATAAACATCAATAATTAATCACAGTGTGCTCTTTACTATGCAACCACGCAGCATATTCTTTGTCTTTATCACCTAGTATTTCAGCGAGTTAACGGTAAAACTTTCGTAGTTATTTTTATAAAAGATAATTTTGTCGTTTTAACTCAATAATAATTTTGTTGTAGGGTCAATTAATGATAATAGGTCGTCGCATTTAATATTCTCCAACAAAAAGAATATTTTCCGACCAATCGAATATTATATAACAACTTGCTTTACTTTGCAAAAAAATTCACATATCACCCTTAGTTTTAATCCTTTTATCAATTTAACTATTTACTAAATAAAATAATAATTATAAGAAAATTGAATACTTTCATTGCATAAAATTCGGGGTCTTACAGAAATACTTTAATTTTTAGTATGTAACTCACTTGTGCTAGGATGAGAATTTGATATATCCACTCTAAATAACTAAGGCTATGTTTATTTGCAAGTATTATAATTTCAGGATTATAATACATGGGATTATAATTCTAAGAATATTAATACTAGGATTATAATCCCGGGAGTATAATTATAATCCCAAAGACTATATATTAAATCATTTTATAATCTCTAGACTAATAATTTAAAGTCTAAATTTAAAAATAAACAAAACACTTAGAATTAATAATTTTATCTCAAATATAATTTTTATAAACAAACATAACATAACTCCTTGAGAATGGGTCGACTTAACTAGTCATTAGCCACCCACTGATTTAATCTCATTGCAAATCTAATGACTTTTTTTTTGAAAGCACAAATCTATTGACTAATTACTGAAGTGATTAAAGATTCCAACGAACATAGAAAACTTATACTCTAAATGGCTGACCTGGTTAGAAAAGGAGTCTTGTTTATTATATTTGGAACGCATGTTAAAATATATCAACGCCACGCTTAAACATGATTTTTTTTGTTTATTTATTTAGGTTTTGTATTTTGTCGATAATATAAAACTTAATTTAGACTTTTTTTTATTGAAAAAACTCGAACTTTAATATGTTACACTTTTTTATAAAGAGAAAAAAATCCAAATGGAACTCTTACGTAATGCATGTTACATCATGTGATCGAGTTTATACTAGAAATCAACTAGTTATTTCTTCATATAACATAAATATGTTGCACTTATGAGATAGAACTATTTTATTTATATACATGAGTTTAATACTTTAAATTATTTTTTTATACTTGAATTTGCTATAATATGGCAATTTTATGGATTTATTATTATTATTATTATTTCTAACGTCATAAGTAACGGACTAAGTAATCTCAAGGGGAAAAAAGTATATGTTTTTGAGGTATCAAATTGCTTAGGATTTGGGAGTAAAAATATAGGTCATGAATTGCTATGAAATAATTAATACAAAGATTAAAAAAAAAATCTTAGTAATATTGAAGTATATAGTATAAATAATTCAATCTAGGGCATTATCTAAAGAAGTGTAACCTAATTTATCTCTACAGTAAGTCTACTACCACATACAACCGCTCACATACCGCTCACATGCATATTTTGATAGTCCACGTGCAGATCAAGTTACGTAATACGTTCACATCAAAATATGTGTAAGACCCCAATTTTTATGAATAAAGATGAATTTTCTATAATTATCATTTTTAGAATAAATTTGATATAATGTTATAGTTGTGTGTAATATTTATAAATTTTTCAAAGTACGCAAGTTGTTATATAATATTCGATTGGTGGAGAATATTCGTTTTAACAGCAGGGAATATTCATACATGACCAAGACAATCATTGGTGAACCCCATAATGTGAAATTATTGTTCGGATTGAGAAAGCGACAAAAATATTTTTTATGAAAATAGCGGCGGAAGTTTTACCGTTAAGCTGTTGAAACGCCTAGGTGTTAAAAAAGTCAAGAATACTGGCGTGGTTGCATAGTAGCACACGGTATTGATTATTGATGCTTACATGAGAAGTCACTCAATTTTGTTCAATTATTGCTTCAGTAGTTGTTGCATAGTATCTCACGTTAATTGATTCAATTATTGTTGATATTTTATAATTGAGATGACGAAGTTATTAATATTATTATTTGCAATATTAACGATGTCTAGAAGTTCGCGCAAGAGAGGTTTTGTCACACCTAATTGCGCCGCCTAATAGGAGAAATCCTTATGAAAGCCCCCCTCTTTCACAGGAGCGACGCGGTCGATTAATAGTGTGAATAATAATAATGATGATGAAGTTTTGTTTTATTAGTATTATTAATGTAATAAAATAGAAAAACTTTTTATATAAAAGCAGAATACTTTTATAAAGTTATTCGTTTTATTAAATTTAATAGTAAAATCTTTTTATATAAAATAGAATACTTTTATAAAGTTATTCGTTTTATTAGACAATAATTAGAATATATTATATTTTATTATGCATAGTGTTTTGCATAGTGCTGCATAGTATTTGCATAGTAAAAAATCTTTTTAAAAGTTATTCGCTTTTTATTAGATTATAAATAGAATATATTATATTTTATTGTAAACCAATATGGAATGTCTCGTTTAAAGTAAATCGATCGGACCTAGTTCATGGATTAGTTCTTATTAGATCCATTCTTCTATAAATAAAAGTCCATCCTTCATTATTTCTTACAAATTCTTTGAAACTCTACAGAGAGAAAATTGTAGAGAGAATTATTCTTCTATCTTGGCGTATTTCTTTAGCGTTTGAGAAAGCTTTGAGCGTAGTGCAAGTTTCTTCAAGTATATCCCCGCCTACTGGTGAGAGTACTCTTCTTTATAAGGTAAGGGTTTTTTTTCATATTCATGAAGAGAACTTACATTATTCCATTCTTTATTATTCTGTTGGAATAACTTGTATATGTGATCTACCCTATACTTGGTGATTTTGTTGTTATTCCATTCTTTATTATTACATTTGGAATAACTTTTATACATGATCTACTCTATACTTGGTGATTTCATTTGTTATTTCATTCGTTATTATTACATTGGAACATCCACATGCATGCGTTACGTCGGACTCGGTTCCGTCTTTATTATTTTGTTGGAATATCATGTTCGTATGCATGCGTTTTTCTGACCGGACTTGGTTAAAATCTTTATTATTACATTGGAATAACACATACATGCGCGAAATACCGCATGCATGGTGATTTCTGTTGTTATTTCATTCTTTATTACTCGTTGGAATATCACCTTTAATGTGCATATTACTTTGATTCGATTACATTATTTATTATTCTATTGGAATAACTTTGCATACAAGCAACCGCATGCATGGTGATTTCTTTTGTTATTCCATTCTTTATTATACTCAGTTGGTTAAAGTTTTGACTTCTATACTCTATAAAATTAGTGGAATATCCTTGATATTTGTGCTTCATCCAGTATCTTTTCATGGAAATATTTTTCTGAGCATTCTTAAATTTTACTCTACAAAGAAGTATTATGTTAACAATTTGGATCTTATTAGTTCCTGAATAAATTAATTCTTGAACTTGTTTAATTGAACTCTTATATCATTATCATCATCCTCATGTTTATATTTTTTTTAAAGTCATCTGTGGCCTGTAGTGCATAGATGGACTTGGTATGATTATGACCAGGGATTATTCGGTGTAATCATGACCGTAATGTTACAAATGATGTGGTAAAAGTTCTCATTGGCCCGTAGTGCATTGATGGACAGTTGTTAGCATGATCATGACCATTGATGAATACACAAATATCCTTGGCCTGTAGTGCATGGATAAATTATGGTTCTGATACTAATGAATATCCTTGGTCGTAGTGCAGGGATGATGTGGATTATTTATTAAGCTGAGTCCCAGCGATAAAAGTGATGAAAACCTTACAAATCATAAAAGATAGTATATTTTATTCTCTACTTGACTCTTTTAATGGATTGTATGTTCCGATGCAGTTAAACTTGATGTCAATTATATTTTATCAGTTTAACATTGTTGAAGACTAATGATAATTTATTCTACATTATCTTAGTCATAATTTTTCTTACTGGGCTAGTTGAGCTCACCCTTTCTTTCACTGTCCTCTTCAGGAAATGAGAACGTAGCCAGGACTAGTCGGGAAACAGAGTGACGGTCCAGATGATAGTATTAGTAGTCCTCACTATTCTGTTTAATAGTGTGATAATAAATGTAATGAGGACTTATTCTGAGAGTGGATATTATCTAGAAGACAATGTTTGTATTAAAACTCACAACTTTCTTGTTGTATATTAAAGATTGTAATTGTATTCTGTACCATGTATTTGGCGACTCAGAATAGGTGATGTATACCAATTTTGGGGCGTCAAAGTTGTATATCGAGCTTAGGATATGATCCCACAGGTACGAGATGTGAGACAAGAACTATGAGGGGAGGCGGGGAATTCCTTCGCTTAGTATGACCTACCTAAGTTTATTTGATATTTAATTGGTTGGTCAGAGTATAGGGATTATATGTGATATGTTAATTAACCCTTGTTTTGTGGCAGTATTTGAAAATGGTATCCGAGAATATTGAGAACATCAATGGAGCACAGGAGACCGTTGAGTCTCTACAGATTAATAATCAGGATAATGTGCATCAGGAATGCGATAATCCTAATGAAAACAACAACACTGACCAAATGATGAACGATGGAATGTTCCGAGGCTTCATGCAATTCATGCAATATCAGGCGAGAGCGGCTCCTGTCCAAAATACAAGTGGAAACACTGGCAACTCTCGGACGGTCACCGCCAAACAGTTCAAGGAGCTAGGACCACCGGAGTTTTTTGGAGAGCCAAAACCACTTAAGGTGGAGACGTGGATAAAGCAGATCAACAAGATATTTGATGTCTTGGGATGCTTCGAGGAGCAAAAGGTTCCCTTTGCCACCTTCATGTTGCGGGCAGAGGCAGATTATTGGTGGGAATCTGTAAAGCGTACTCAACATATCGCATTGAAGATGTCTTGGGAGAAGTTCCAAGAACTGTTCAACGACAAGTACTTTCCCGAAAGTATTCGTCACATGATAGAGGTAGAGTTCATTAAACTGGAACAAAACAATATGACCGTGTCGCAGTACGGAGCCAAGTTTACCGAGTTGTCCCGGTTTGCGTCCCATTTGGTTGATAATAAGGAGAGAATGATGCGAATATTTCTAAGAGGTTTGAAACCCTAGATACATCAATATCTTATCTCTCATAAATTGTGTTTGTATTCAGATGTTGTTAATAGGGCTCAATTATTAGAGTGCAATAATGAGTCAACCCAACCAAAAGAGAGCAGCTGGTAAAATGATAATACCATTGAAAACAGTCATCGAAGCGATGACAATAAGCGTGGAGGGAATCAACAAGCCAGAATTGGTAACCACTTCGGTGGTAATCCTGGCCAAAGCAATAAGAATGAATATTTCAAGAAGAGGAGATTCAACATTTATGGAAAGACGTCAGCATCAGCACCTGTTGTTAAGGAAGGAGAACGACCACCCATCATATGCTTCAAATGCGGAGTGGAGGAACACGTCAGTCCAAACTGTGCGATGCCGTCCAAAGCATGTTATAATTATGGAAGAGAAGGTCACCTAGCCCAATTTTGTCGTTCACCGAAGACAAGTTCAGCTAGGATGGAGGCACCAAAGTACGCCCCAGAAAAGTCAAAGCTAGTAGTGCAAGGAAGAGCCTTTGTCGTGACCTCCCAGAAAGCAAGGAACCCGAATGAGGTCATTACGGGTAAGCTTATCATAAACTCTAGCGAAGTATATACCTTATTTGATACCGGTTCTACCCATTCCTTTATTTCTCCTACTTGCGCTCAACGTTTAAATTTGACTCCAGAGAAATTGGACTTTGACTTATCTGTTGAAACTCCGTTGGGAGAAACCTTCATTACATCCACTGTTTATAAGTCTTGTTTGGTTCAAATTGGTATCCTCACATTACCTGTCGATCTTATTTCATTGAAAATACTTGCATTTGACGTAATTCTAGGGATTGATTGGTTAACCACTCATCATGAAAAAATTGATTATTTTCGTAAGGTTGTTAGCTTTCATATTCCTAATCAACCTATTATGCGAATTCATGCAACTAAACCATTAAAATCAATTACTGTCATCTCAAGCCATAAAGCTATTTGTTTATTGAAAAACGGATGTCAAGCTTTCTTAGCTCATGTCACGGATCTAAACAAAAATACGTCAATTTTGAATGATATTTCTATTGTTAATGAATTTCCTAACGTATTCCCTGAAGAACTTCCTGGCCTACCCCCAGAGCGTGAAATTGAATTTACGGTAAGGGATATTATTTGTTGTACCCGTAAGGGGTGTTATTCTTTCTTATTCACGAAGAGAACTTCTGTTATTTTATTCTTTATTATTCGGTTGAAATAACCTGTATACGCGGCATACCCTATACATAACCCGTATATGCGGCATACCCTGTACTTGGTGAAATGATTATGTTATTCCATTCTTATTTATTCAGTTGGAATAACCTGTATACACGGACTCTCCTATACTTGGTGAAATCCTTATATTATTCCGTCTTTATTATTACATTGGAATATCTTATGCGTGTGTTTTACTGCTTTGGACTGGTTCCGTCTTTATTATTACATTTGGAATATCCGCCTGTGTGTTTTACAGGATGCAGTTCATCTTTATTATTCTGTTGGAATAACTTTGTCTATCTAAGCACCGCATGTGCGTGGTGATTTCTTTTGTTATTCCATTTTTTATTATACTCAGTTGGTTAAAGTTTTGACTTCTATACTCCATGAAATTAGTGGAATATCCTTGATATTTGCGCTTCATCTAGTATCTTTTCATGAAAATATTCTTCTGAGTATTCTTGAATTTTACTCTACAAAGAAGTATCATGTTGACAATTTGGACGTTATTGGTTCCTTAACAAATTAATTCGTGAACTTGTTTTATTGAATTCTTATATCATTGTCATCATCCTCATGTTTATATTATGTTGAAAGTCATCTGTGGCCTGTAGTGCATAGATGGACTTGGTATGATTATGACCAGGGATTATTCGGTATAATCATGGCTGTAATGTTACAAATGATGTGGAAAAAGTCCTCATTGACTCGTAGTGCATTGATGGACAGTTTTTGGTATGATTATGGCTATGGATTCTCTTCGGCTAAGGGAGCAAAGATGAATTGTTATATGGCATGATCAGGATCGTTGATAAAAAAACAATTATCTTTGGCCCGTAGTGCATGGATAATTGTGGTCGTGATACTAATGAATATCCTTGGCCTGTAGTGCAGGAATGATTTAATGATGTGGATTATTTATTGATCTGAGTCTCAGCGATAAAAGTGATGAAAAACTTTTTAAATCATAAAAGATAGTAGATTTTATTCTCTACTTGACTCTTTTAATGGATTGCTTATTCATTGCAGATTAAACTTGATGTCTATTGTATTTTATCGGTTTAACATTGTTGAGGACTAATGATAATTTATTACGCATTATCTTAGTCATAATATTTCTTCTTGGGCTAGTTTAGCTCACCCTTTCTTTCCTTTGTTCTCTTGTGAAATGAGAACGTGGTGGGATGAATGCAGGAATGGAGTGATGGTCCGGATGATAGTATTAGCTAGTAGTCCTCACTATTCTGTTAAATAGTGTAAAAATAAATGTAACGAGGACTAAATTTGAGTTTGTATACTGTCTATGAGGACTCCATTGAGAATGGATATTGTCTAGAAGGCAGTATTCTTGTTTAAACTCTTAGATTATGTTTTGTCGTATTTTACACGAAAGTTGTATTATTAAGTTGTATTTGAAGGCGTCACAGTTGGTATCAAAGCTTAGGGATATGATCCCTAGCTTTGATGTGAGACAAGAACTAGGAGGGGAGAGACGGGGAATTCCTTCGCTAGTGTGATCTACCTAAGTTTATTTGGTATTTAATTGGTTGGTCAGAGTATAGGGATAATATATGATATGTTATTTAACCCTTGTTTTGTGACAGTGTTTGCGAATGACATCTGAAAATATTGAGATAAGCAATGAAGCAAATGAGACCATTGAGTCAGCTCAACCAAAAGGTAACGACCAACAACACGATACTAATCATACCGGTGGCAACGACCATCGGAACAACGATAACCATCGTGGAGGAAATTATCATGCCAAGAATGGTAACCACTTCGGTGGTAATCATGGCCAAGGTAATAGAAGTGCAAATTTCAAGAAGAGAATGTCATTTAGCTCGATTTTGTCGTATAGTGAAGTTAAGTCCAGCTGGGACGGTGGCACCAAAGGCGGATACGAACAACACAAAGTCGGTGGTTTCAGGGAGAGCATTTTTGCGACTTCTCAAAAAGCGAGTAACCCGAACGAAGTTGGCACGAGTTAGTTAATTATAAATTGTGATGTTTATGCCTTATAAGATACCGGTTCTACCCATTATTTTATCTCTTTTGCTTGCGTTCAACGTTTAAATTTGACTCCGAATAAGTTACCCTTTGACTTATTGGTTGAAACTTCGTTAGTAGGAGCCTTCGTTACCTCCACTATTTATAAATCTTGTTGATTCAAATCAACATTTTCACGTTACCTGTCGATCTTATCTCTTTGAAAATATTTTCCTTTGATGTGATCTTAGGAATCGATTGGTTAACTACTCATCATGCTTTTCGTAAGGTTGTTAGCTTTTATATTCATAACCAACCTGTTATGTGAATTCAAGCAACCAAACCACTAAAGTCAATCACTGTCATATCAAGCCATAAGTAAAGAGCCCCGATCCTTTCGTTGTTGACTTCCTTGTGTGGAGTGCACCAAAGCCAGACTTTCTGTAGGCGACATCGTGAATGAAGATGGAAAGTTGATAGGTATCATTGTGAGGTGCTATCCAGGTTAAGGAATAGAAGTCACAGTTGGTATCAATGTGACGTACTATCCAAGTCTTGGATGAGGGTCACAGTTTTGAATGATATTTATACCGTTAATAAATTTCCTAACGTATTCTTAAAGACTTCCTAGCCTACCCTTAGAGCGTGAAATCAAATTTTGTATTGACCCCAGTACAAAATCCATTTCTTAAACCCTCAAATATTTCTTCAACTAAAACAAACGTAACATGCGCCAAAGACGTTGGCTCGAGCTGTTGAAGATTACGATCGTACCATTCAATATCATCGTGGAAGAGAGCGTGGTAGCCGTACGCGCGTTGAGTAGAAGATCGTATGCGTTTATGAGTGCGATGTTGTTAACACAAAAACCCATTTCGTATAACTTACAAATGATGAAGATAGAGTTAAAGACTCTAGGGACCCACGTGAAGATAACAAATATACGAGTAGAATCGACTTTAATCGATAAAGTTAAATCCGCTCAAGCTACATACTTAGAATTGATGAATGAAGAAGGTTCAAGAGGGCGTTATTCTAGAAGCAAGAATTGACGAAGAGAGGAAATCACAACCCTCGATTTAATTGGCCCATTTGAAATCCTCGGTCGAGTAGGAACTGTGGCTTATAGACTCGTTTTACCGCCAAGTATATCGCGTGTTCATAATGTTTTTAACGTATCGACGTTACGTAAATATGTGGACGACTCGAACCACATTATTGATTTAGAACCGGACGAGATAGCGGATAATTTAACGAATGAAGATGTACATGTTAAAATCCTGGAAAATATTCTACGCTTAAAGGTTATACCTCAAGAGTTAGAATCTGAAATAAAGTCAAGGTATCCTCACCTCTTCTAAGATATACAGTATACATCGTAAATTTCGAGGGCGAAATTTCATAAGGAGGGAAGATTGTGAGACCCCAGATTTTATGAATAAATATTTAATTTTTTTCGAAATATTTTTTTAAATATTATGGTGTGGATTTGATATAATGTTATAGTTGTGGGTAGTATTTAAAAATTTTGCAAAGTATGCAAATTGTTATAAATATTCGATTGGTCGGGGAATATTCTTTTTGTCGGGAAATATTAAATACGACGGCAAGACAATCAATTATGGGCCCCTAAGCGGAAGCAATAATCGTAGTTAGAAAAGCGACAAAAATATTTTATGAAAATAACGGCGGAGGTTTTACTGTTAATATCGTTGATCTACCCAGTAGTAAAAGTATGCGATGTCTGGCGTGATTGCATAGTAGTAAGCGCGCAGTATTGATTATTGATGCTTAAGTGATAAGTCACTTTCGGTTATCTTTGCATTATTACTACGATAATTCTTTGCATCATTTCTCTCATATTATTGATTCGATTATTGTCACGAGTATCATCGCATAATATGTTATTTTATTAAATCAATAATTGAGATGACAAAGTTATTCATATTATTAAATTATAATATTTACAATGTCTAGAAGTTACATCGAGGAGAGGTTTGGTCACTTAATCAATGCGCATGATAGGGAGAAATCCTTATTGGAAAGCCCTCTTTTCAGGAACAACTTTGGTTTGCTAAATATTGTGCGTTATAATATTAATGATGAATAAGTTCGTGTTGATTAAAGATGAATTTGATAGTTTCATTGTGTTGGGATTATTTGTGTTAGTATAAATCGACATCTATTTCGATAATAATTGATGTCTGGAGGTTATATTATTCATCTCGGTATTCGGGACACTTTTTAGGTAATGAAATCATCGCATTCATGAGTTACTATTCATGAGTTACTATTCATGAGTTACTATTCACGAGTTACTATTCATGACTTACTATTTACGAGTTACTATTCATGAGTTACTATTCACCCGATTACTATTCACTCTAGTATTGTTCACTCGGGTATTTAGGTACAATATTATTCTATGAGGAGATGTGCTAATTTTTCTGACCGTTGGTTGAAATTATAATAGCAAATCAATATGGATCGTTGATTTAAAGTCTTCATAGTAACTTGTCCCTTCAATATTACCAAGGGTTAATTGCCCCTTCGCAAATAGTAGTTGTCTCTTCAATATTACCAAGAGTTATTTACCTCTTGAGGTGTTCAAGAGTTAATTACCCTTCATGCAAATAAGTAGTTGTCTCTTCGATATTACCAAGAGTCATTTTGACCATTCGTTAAGACAAAGAGCCACTCTTAGTTTTTCTATAAATAGAAGTTCATTCCTTCATTATTTCTTACGAATTCACTGAAACTCTAGAGAGAGAAATTATAGAGAGAAAGAATAAGAGTGTTCTGCCACTTCACTACTTCGATATCCAGTGTCTTTTACAGTAAAGGATATTATTTGTTGTACCCGTAAGAGGTGTTATTCTTTCTTATTCACTAAAAGAACTTCTGTTATTCCATTCTTTATTATTCGGTTGGAATAACTTTGATATCTGTGACATACCACATGCTTCGTGAAATCCTTATGTTATTCCATTCTTATTTATTACATTGGAATAACTCGTGATATCTGTGGACTCCCTATACTTGGTTAAATTCTTATATTATTCCGTCTTTATTATTACATTTGGAATATCCTATCGTGTGTTTTACAGGACACATTTCCGTCTTTATTATTACTTTGGAATATCACATGTCGTGTGTTTTACAGGACCTAGTTCATCTTTATTATTACATTTGGAATATCACATGCATGTGTTTTACAGGACTGGTTAAAATCTTTATTATTACATTGGAAAAAACATGCCTCATGCTGAAGTACCGCATGCATGGAGATTTCTTTTGTTATTCCATTCTTTATTATACTCGGTTGGTTAAAGTTTTGACTTTATACTCCATGAAATTAGTGGAATATCCTTGATATTTTTGCGCTTCATCCAAAGATATCTTTTCATGGAAATATTCTTACGAGCATTCTTGAATTTTACTCTACAAAGAAGTATCATGTTGACAATTTGGACGTTATTGGTTCCTGAACAAATTAGTTCGTGAACTTGTTTTATTGAATTCTTATATCATTGTCATCATCCTCATGTTTATATTATGTTGAAAGTCATCTGTGGCCTGTAGTGCATAGATGGACTTGGTATGATTATGACCAAGGATAAAAGTGATGAAAACCTTTCAAATCATAAAAGATAGTAGATTTTATTCTCTACTTGACTCTTTTAATGGATTGCATGTTCCGATGCTGTTAAACTTGATGTCAATTGTATTTTATAAGTTTAACATTGTTGAAGACTAATAATAATTTATTCTGCATTATCTTAGTCATAATATTTCTTACTGGGCTAGTTGAGCTCACCCTTTCTTTTTTGTTCTCTTCGTGAAATGAGAAGCGTGGCGGGACTAGTCGGAAGCGGTGGCGGTCCGGATGATAGTATTAGTAGTCCTCACTATTCTGTTAAATAGTGTGATAATAAATGTAATGAGGACTTATTCTGAGAGTGGATATTGTCTAGAAGACAATGTTTGTATTAAAACTCATAGCTTTCTTGTTGTATATTAAAGATTGTAATTGTATTCTGTACCATGTATTTGGCGACTCAGAATAGGTGATGTATACCTATTTTGGGGGCGTCACAGTTGGTATCAGAGCTTAGGGATATGATCCCTAGCTGAGATGTGAGACAAGAACTATGTGGGGAGAGACGGGGAATTCCTTCGCTAGTATGACCTACCTAAGTTTATTTGATATTTAATTGGTTGGTCAGAGTATAGGGATTATATGTGATATGTTAATTAACCCTTGTTTTGTGGCAGTATTTGAAAATGGTATCCGAGAATATTGAGAACATCAATGGAGCACAGGAGACCGTTGAGTCTCTACAAATTAATAATCAGGATAATGTGCATCAGGAATGCGATAATACTAATGAAAACAACAACACTGACCAAATGATGAACGATGGAATGTTCCGAGGCTTCATGCAATTCATGCAATATCAAGCGAGAGCGGCTCCTGTCCAAAATGCAAGTGGAAACACTGGCAACTCTCGGACGGTCACCGCCAAACAGTTCAAAGAACTGGGACCACCAAAGTTTTTTGGAGAGCCAAAACCACTTAAGGCGGAGACATGGATAAAGCAGATCAACAAGATATTTGATGTCTTGGGATGCTTCGAGGAGCAAAAGGTTCCCTTTGCCACCTTCATGTTGCGGGCAGAGGCAGATTATTGGTGGGAATCTGTAAAGCTTACTCAACATATCGCATTGAAGATGTCTTGGGAGATGTTCCAAGAACTGTTCAACGACAAGTACTTTCCCGAAAGTAATCGTCACATGATAGAGGTAGAGTTCATTAAACTGGAACAAAACAATATGACAGTGTCGCAGTACGAAGCCAAGTTTACCGAGTTGTCCCGGTTTTCGTCCCATTTGGTTGATAATAAGGAGAGAATGATGCGAATGTTTTTAAGAGGTTTGAAACCCAAGATACGTCAATATCTTATCTCTCATAAACTATGTTTGTATTCAGATGTTATTAATAGGGCTCAGTTATTAGAGCGCGATAATGAGTCAACCCAACCAAAAGAGAGCAGCCGGTAAAATGATAATACCAGTGATAACAGTCATCGAAGCTGTGATAATAAGCGTGGAGGGAATCAACAAGCCAGAAATGGTAACCACTTCGGTGGTAATCATGGCCAAAGCAATAAGAATGGATATTTCAAGAAGAGGAGATTCAACATTGATGGAAAGACGTCAGCATCAGCACCTGTTGTTAAGGAAGGAGAACGACCACCCATCATATGCTTCAAATGCGGAGGGGCGGGACACGTCGGTCAAAGCGTGTGATGCCGAGTCAAAGCATGTTATAATTATAGAGAGAAGGTCACCTACTTTGATTTTGTCGTTCATCGAAGACAAGTTCAACTAGGATGGAGGCACCAAATCGCGCCCGAGAAAAGTCGATGCCGAAGAGTGGTCTGAGGAGAGCGTTTGTCGTGACCTCCCGAGAAGCAAAGAACCCGAATGAGGTCATTACGGGTAAGCTTATCATAAACTCTAGCGAAGTATATACCTTATTTGATACCGGTTCTACCCATTCCTTAATTTCTCCTACTTGCGCTCAACGTTTAAATTTGACTCCGGAGAAATTGGACTTTGACTTATCTGTTGAAACTCAGTTGGGAGAAACCTTCATTACATCCAATCGTTTTATAAGTCTTGTTTGGTTCAAATCGGTACCCTCACATTACCTGTCGATCTTATTTCATTGAAAATACTTGCATTTGACGTAATTTTAGGGATTGATTGGTTAACCACTCATCATGCAAAAATTGATTATTTTCGTAAGGTTGTTAGCTTTCATATTCCTAATCAACCTATTATGCGAATTAAAGCAACTAAACCATTAAAATCAATCATTGTCATCTCAAGCCATAAAGCTATTCGTTTATTGAAAAATGGATGTCAAGCTTTCTTAGCTAATATCACGGATCTAAACAAAAATACGTCAGTTTTGAATGATATTTCTATTGTTAATGAATTTCTTAACGTATTCCCTGAAGAACTTCCTGGCTCCAATTGAATTTTGTATCGACCTTGAACCCGGTACAAAACCCATTTCTAAAGCCCCATATCGAATGGCTCCAATTGAACTTCAGGAGTTAAAAACCCAACTACAGGAATTGTTAGACATCTATTCGTGAAGAAGAAAGATGGGAGTATGCGACTTTGTATTGATTATCGGGAGTTGAATCATGTCACCATCAAAAATATGTACCCATTGCCAAGTATTGATGACCTGTTTGACCAGTTGCAAGGTGCCAAATTCTTTTCAAAGATTGATCTTCGTTCCGGATATCACCAATTGAAGATTAAACCCGATGACATTCCAAAAACGGCTTTCGAACTCGATGACGGGCATTATGAATTCTATTCATGTCTTTTGGATTAACTAATGCTCCTGCTGCCTTCATGGATATGATGAACCGGGTATTCAAGGAATATTTGGATCACTTTGTGGTCGTCTTTATTGATGACATCCTTATTTATTCTAAAAGCCGTGAAGATCATGAGCAACACTTGAGTCTGATACTTCAAAAGCTTCGTGAATATAAGCTTTATGCCAAGTTGAAGAAATGCGAGTTCTGGCTTGAGGAAGTAGCATTCCTTGGGCACCTGGTATCAAGTAATGGAATATCTATTGACCCGGCAAAGATTGAAGCCATTAAAAGCTGGGAACAACCTAAATTAGTGACCGAAGTACGTAGCTTTCTTGGCTTAGCTGGTTATTATCGGAGATTCGTAGATGGGTTTTCTCGAATCGCTACTCCATTAACTCAGCTGACTCGAAAAGATACAAAATTCGGTTGGAGTGAGAAATATGAGAAGAGTTTTCAAGAACTCAAGAGAAGACTCATTTCAGCACCTGTTCTGACAATACCATCTAGCTCAGAGGGATTTGTCATATACAGTGATGCTTCAGGCAAAGGGTTAGGATGTGTTCTCATGCAACATGGGAAAGTCATAGCCTATGCCTCTCAACAACTCAAAGAATATGAGAGGAATTATCCTACTCATGATCTAGAGTTGGCAGCTGTTGTCTTCGCACTTAAAATTTGGAGGCATTACTTGTATGGGGAGAAAGTGGAAATTTTTACGGATCATAAAAGCCTCAAATATTTCTTCACTCAAAAGGAACTCAACATACAACAATGACGTTGGCTTGAACTGTTGAAAGATTATGATCATACCATCCAATATCATCCTGGAAAAGCAAACGTAGTAGCTGACGCATTGAGTAGAAGATCATATGCGGGTACGAGTGCTATATTGTCAACGCAAAGGCCCATTTTGTATGACTTGAAAAGGATGGAGATAGAGATAAAGGCTCCAGGGACCCAAGTGATGATGGCAAATATACGAGTGGAACTGACTTTAATCGATAAAGTTAAAGCTGCTCAAGCTACAGACCTGGAGCTGATGTATATGAGGAAGAAAGTACAAGAAAGTGTTATGCTGGAAGCAAGAATTGATGAAGAAGGAATACTTCGAGTCAACTCTAGACTTTGTTTTCTTAACGACCCTGATTTAAAGTATAAAATCATAATGGAGGCGCACAACACACCGTTTGCAATCCATCCTGGGAGTACTAAAATGTATCATGATCTTCGACATACATTTTGGTGGGGCAATATGAAGAGAGAGATAGCGTTGTTTATCTCAAGGTGTCTAATGTGTCAACGAGTCAAGGCGGAGCATCAAGTACCAAAAGGTCCATTGCAACCACTTGAAATTCTAGAGTGGAAGTGAGAGCACATTACCATGGATTTCGTTATTGGTCTTCCCAAGGTTTCTCAAGGCATAGATGCAATTTGGGTCATTATTGATAGATTAACCAAGTCTGCTCATTTCTTACCTATACGAGAAACTTATACACTTGAACGTCTTGCTCGTATGTACATAAACGAGGTTTTAAGATTACATGGTATGCCAGTATCCATAGTTTCTGATTGAGACCCAAGATTCACTTCACGATTTTGGGTTAGTTTGCAAAAAGATATGGGCACAGATTTACGATTTAATTCGGCATATCATCCTCAAACGGACAGACAATAAGAGAGGACTATTCAAACTCTTGAAGATTTATTAAGACTCTGTGTCATTGACTTCAAGGGAAGTTGGGACAAGTTCTTACCATTGGTGGAGTTTCCTACAACAACAGTTATGAAGCAAGCATTGGCATGGCTCCATTCGAAGCGTTTTATGCAAGAAAGTGTCATTCTCCAGTATGCTGGGATGAGGTGGGTGAAGCAACGTTGTTGGGACCGGAGTTGGTACATATGACTACGGCAAAGATTCAAATAATCCGACAACGTGTAAAAACCTCACAAGACCGACAAAAGAGTTATGCTGATCTTCATCGAAAGGACGTGGAATTCGATATTGGAGATCCTGTGTTGTTGCGTGTTGCTCCATGGAAAGGAGTTACGAGATTTGGAAAGAGAAGAAATCTCAATCCTCGATTCATTTGCCCATTTTTAATCCTCAATCGAGTAGGGACTGTAGCCTATAGACTCACTTTACCGCCAAGTATGTCTCATGTTCATAACATTTTTTATATATCCATGTTACGTAAATATGTGAAAGACCCGAACCACATTATTGAGTTAGAACAGGACGAAATAGCGGAAGATTTAATGTATGAAGAGGTTCCTGTTCAAACTTGGATAAGAAGGAATATATTCTACGCTCCAAGGTTATACCTCAAGTCAAAGTTTTATGGAAGAACCACGATGTTGAGGAAATGACCTGGAAATTAGAATCTGAAATGAAATTAAGGTATCCTTACCTCTTCGACATATCAAGTACGTACCCTAATGTCGAGGGCGAAATTTCATACGAAGGGGAGATTGTAAGACCCCAACTTTTATGAATAAAGATGAATTTTCTATAATTATCATTTTTGGAATAAATTTGATATAATGTTATAGTTGTGGGTAATATTTATAAATTTTGCAAAATACTGTGAAGTTGTTATATAATATTCGATTGGTGGGGAATATTAATGATGTCTAGAAGTTACAAGGAGAGGTTTGGTCACCTAATTGCGCTGAATAGGAGAAATCCTTATTAAAAGCCCCTCTTTCCTAGAGCGACTGGTCGATTAATAGTGTGAATAATAATAATGATGATGAAGTTTTGTTTTATTAGTATTATTAATGTAATAAAAGCAGTAAAAGCTTTTTATATAAAATGAATACTTTTATAAAGTTATTCATTTTATTAGACAATAATTAGAATATATTATATTTTATTATGCATAGTGTTTGCATAGTAAAATCTTTTTAAAAGTTATTCATTTTATTAGATTATAAATAGAATATATTATATTTTATTGTAAACCAACTGGACCGTCCGTTTAAAGTAAATCGATGCGGATAGTTCATGGATAGTTCTTATTAAACCCATTCTTCTATAAATAGAAGCTCATTCCTTCATTATTTCTTACAAATTCATCGAAACTCTAGAGAGAGAAACTTTAGAGAGAATTATTCTTCTATCTGGAGCATATTTCTTTAGCATTTAAGAAAGCTTTAAGCGTAGTGCAAGTCTACCCTATACTTGGTGAAATTCTTTTGTTATTCCATTATTTATTATTCTCACTTTGGAATAACTTTGTCTATCTTGATAAGCGCATACTTGGTGAAATTCTCATTATTATTCCATTCTTTATTATTACATTGGAATATCTTGTCTATCGCGTTTTACGAACACAGTTTCGTCTTTATTATTACATTAGAATATATCGTATGCATGCGCGTTTCGTCGGACTGGTTCCGTTATTTATTATTCTGTTGGAATAACTTTCATCTGTCATGCTAATACCGCATGCATGGTGATTTCTGTTGTTATTCCATTCTTTATTATTACATTGGAATATCACGGCCGGTTAGTATTACGCATAACCTGGTTCCGTTATTTATTATTCTGTTGGAATAACCTGTCCATGCGAAGTACCGCATGCATGGTGATTTCTTTTGTTATTCCATTCTTTATTATACTCAGTTGGTTAAAGTTTTGACTTTTATACTCCATGAAATTTGTGGAATATCCTTGATATTTGCGCTTCATCCAGTATCTTTTCATGGAAATATTTTTCTGAGCATTCTTGAATTTTACTCTACAAAGAAGTATCATGTTGACAATTTGGACGTTATTAGTTCCTGAATAAATTAATTCTTGAACTTGATTTATTGAATTCTTATATCATTATCATCATCCTCATATTTATATTTTGTTGAAAGTCATCTGTGGCCTGTAGTGCATAGATGGACTTGGTATGATTATGACGAGGATTATTCGGTGTAATCATGGTAGTAATGTTACAAATGATGTGGTAAAAGTCCTCAACGCCCGTAGTGCATTGATGGGCGAGTTGTTGGCATGATCATGACCATTGATGAATACATGAATATCCTTGGCCCGTGAGTGCATGGATAATTTGTGGTTGTGATACTTATGAATATCCTTAAGTAGTAGTGCGAGGATGAGGTGGATTATTTATTAAAAGTGAGTCTAGCGATAAAAGTGATGAAAACCTTTTAAATCATAAAAGATAGTAGATTTTATTCTCTACTTGACTCTTTTAATGGATTGCATGTTCATTGCAGATTAAACTTGATGTCTATTATATTTTATCGGTTTAACAATGTTGAAGACTAATGATAATTTATTACGCATTATCTTAGTCACAATATTTCTTCTTGGGCTAGTTGAGCTCACCCTTTCTTTCATTGTTCTCTTGAAGAAATGAGAAGCGTGGCGGGACTAGTCGGGGAGCGGAGTGGCGGTCGATGATGATAGTATTCGTAGTCCTCACTATTACATTAAATAGTGTGACAATAAATGTAATGAGGACTTATTCGAGAGTGGATATTATCAGAAGATAATATTTGAATTAAAACTCACAGCTTTCTTGATGTATATTAAAGATTGTATTTGTATTATGTACTATGTATTTGGCGACTCAGAATAGGTGATGTATACCTATTTTGGGGGCGTCACACAAAGGCCCATTTTGTATAACTTACAAAGGATGGAGCTGGAGATAAAAACTCCAGGGACCCACGTGATGATGGTGAATATCTGAGTAGAACAGACTTTAAGCGATAAAGTTAAAGTTCTTTCAACCCTACGGACTGGACAGGTGATGCATATGAGGAAGAAAGTACAAGAAGGTGCTTATCTTAGGAAGCAAGAATCGATGAAGAAGGAATACTTCAAGTCAACTCGGACTTTGTGTTCTAACGACCACGATTTAAAGTATAAAATCATGATGGAGGCGCACAACACACCGTTTGCAATCCATCACAGGAGTACCAAAATATATCATGATCTTGACATACATTTTGGTGGGGCGATATGAAGAGGAGATAGCGTTGTTTATCTCAAGGTGTTTAACTTTGTCAGCGAGTCAAGGTGGAGCATCAGTACCAAAAGGTCCATTGCAACCACATAAAATTCCGAATGGAAGTGGGAGCACATTACCATGGATTTAGTTCTTTGGTCTTCCCAAGGTTTTTCAAGGCATAGATGCTGATTTGGGTCATTGTTGATAAATTGACCAAGTCTGCTCATTTCTTACTTATACGAGAAACTTATACACTTGAACGTCTTGCTCATATGTACATAAACGAGGTTGTAAGATTGCATGGTATGCCAGTATCCATAGTTTCTGATCGAGGCCCAAGATTCACTTCACGATTTTGGGTTAGTTTGCAAAAAGCTATGGGTACGGATTTACAATTTAGTTCAGCATATCATCCTCAGACGGACGGACAATCAGAGAGGACTATTCAAACTCTTGAAGATTTATTAAGACTTTGTGTCCTTGACTTCAAGGGAAGTTGGGACAAGTTCTTACCATTGGTGGAGTTTTCCAACAACAACAGTTATCAAGCAAGTATTGGCATGGCTCCATTTGAAGCGTTGTATGGAAGAAAGTGTCGTTCTCCAGTATGCTGGGATGAGGTGGGTGAAGCAACGTTGTTGGGACCAGAGTTGGTACGTATGATTACGGAAAAGATACAAACGATCCGGTAACGTATAAAAACCTCCCAAGATCGACAAAAGAGTTATGTTGATCTTCATTGAAAGGACGTGGAATTCGATATTAGAGATCATGTGATGTTACGTGTTGCTCCATGGAAAGGAGTTACGAGATTTGGAAAGAAAGGAAAGCTCAATCCTCGATTCATTGGCCCATTTTTAATCCTCGATCGAGTAGGGACTGTAGCCCATAGACTCGCTTTTTACCTTGAAGTATGTCTCGTGTTCATAACGTTTTCATATATCCATGTTACGTAAATATGTGAAATACCGAACCACATTATTGAGTTAGAACCAGGACAAAATAGCGGAAGATTTAACGTATGAAGAGGTTCTGTTCAAATCTTGGATAAGAAGGAACATATTCTACGCTCCAAGGTTATACCTCAAGTCAAAGTTTTATGGAGGAACCACGATGTTGAGGAAATGACCTGGGAGTTAGAATCTGAAATGAAATCAAGGTATCCTTACCTCTTCGACATACCGTGCACGTACCCTAATTTCGAGGCAAAATTTCATAAGAAGGGAGATTGTAAGACCCAACTTTTATGAATAAAGATGAATTTTCTATAATTATCATTTTTGGAATAAATTTGATATAATGTTATAGTTGTGGGTAATATTTATAAATTTTGCAAAATCGCAAGTTGTTATATAATATTCGATTGGTGGGGAATATTTTATGCGACGGCAAGACAATCATTGGTGGACCCCACAACGGAATTATTTTCGGATTGAGAAAACCACAAAAATATTTTTTATGAAAATAACGACGGAAGTTTTACCGTTAACTGTTGAAACACCCGGTGTTAAAAAGTATAGGAATACGCATGGTTGCATAGTAACACATAGTATTGATTATTGATGCTTACGTGAGAAGTCACTCAGTTTTGTTCAATTATTGCTTTAGTAATTGTTGCATAGTATCTCACGTTAATTGATTCAATTATTGTTGATATTTTATAATTGAGATGACGAAGTTATTAATATTATTATTTGAAATATTAACAATGTCTAGAAGTTCTGCCAAGGAGAGGTTTGGTCACCTAATTGCGCGCCAATAGGGAGAAATCCTTATTGGAAAGCTGTGAGACCCCAGATTTTACGAATAAATATTTAATTTTTTTGAAATATTTTTTTAAATATTATGGTGTGGATTTGATATAATGTTATAGTTGTAGGTAGTATTTAAAAATTTTGCAAAGTATGCAAGTTGTTATAAATATTCGATTGGTCGGGGAATATTCTTTTTGTTGGAGAATATTAAATGCGATTTACACAATCATTAAGTGGATCCCACAACGGAAACCTTATCATAGTTAGAAAAGCGACAAAAATATTTTATGAAAATAACGGCGGAGGTTTTCACAGATTATCTTGTTGAACTACCGGTAGTAAAAGAAATACGATGTCTGGCGTGGTTACATAAGTAGCACATGGTATTGATTATTGATGTTTAAGTGATAAGTCACTCGGTTATCTTGCATTATTGCTCTGATAATTCTTTGCATCATATCTCTCATATTATTGATTCGATGATTGTCACAGTAACATCTACATAATATGTTATTTTATTAAATCAATAATTGAGACGACAAAGTTATTCATATTATTAAATTGCAATATTTACAATGTCTAGAAGTTACATCGGGGAGAGGTTTGGTCACCAATTAATTGCTGCTTGATAGGAGAAATCCTTATTGAAAGCCCCTCTTTCTTGGGAACAACTTTGGTTGCTAAATATTGTGAGTTATAATATTAATGATGAATAAGTTCGTGTTGATTAAAGATGAATTTGATAGTTTCATTGTGTTGGGATTATTTGTGTTAGTAGAAATCGACATCTATTTCGATAATAATTGATGTTTGGAGGTTATATTGTTTAATCGGGTATTCGGGACACTTTTCGTGTCGGAGTACTATTCATGAGTTACTATTCATGAGTTACTATTCACGAGTTACTATTCATGAGTTACTATTCACGAGTTACTATTCATGAGTTACTATTCACGAGTTACTATTCATGAGTTACTATTCACGAGTTACTATTCACGAGTTACTATTCACGAGTTACTATTCACGAGTTACTATTCACAAGTTACTATTCACCCGATTACTATTCACTCTAGTATTGTTCACTCGGGTATTTGGGTACAATATTATTCCATGAGGAGATGTGCTTAATTTTTACGTAGTTGGTTGAAATTATAATAGTAAATCAATATGGATCGTTGATTTAAAGTCTTAATAGTAACTTGTCCCTTCAATATTACCAAGGGTTAATTTCCCCTTCGCAAATAGTAGTTGTCTTTTCAATATTACCAAGAGTTATTTGCCTCTTCGGTGTTCCAAGGGTTAATTACCCCTTCGTAAATAATAGTTGTCTCTTGATATTACCAAGAGTTATTTGCCTCTTGATTGTTCCAAGAGTTAATTACCCTTCGCAAATAGTAGTTGTCTCTTGATATTACCAAGAGTCATTTTGACCCTTCGTTAAGACCAAGAGCCACTCTCGCTTTTTCTATAAATAAGCTCATTCCTTCATTATTTCTTATTTAATTCTTTGAAACTCTAGAGAGAAATTATAGAGAGAAAGAAGAAGAGTGTTTCGCCACTTCACTACTTCGATATCTAGTGTCTTTTACGGTAAGGGATATTATTTGTTCTACCCGTAAGGCGTGTTATTCTTTCTTATTCACGAAGAGAACACATTATTCCATTCTTTATTATTCGGTTGGAATAACTTTGTATCATGACATACCTATACATAACCAGATATCGTGGCGTACCACTTATACTTGGTGAAATCCTTATGTTATTCCATTCTTATTTATTAGGTTGAATAACTTATTATATACAGACTTCCCTATACTTGGTGAAATCCTTATATTATTTCCGTCTTTATTATTACATTGGAATATCATATGTCGTGTTTTTTACCGGACCTAGTTAAAATCTTTATTATTACATTGGAATATATCATCATGCGTGTGTTTTACAGGACTGGTTCCGCGTCTTTATTATTACATTGGAATAACTCGTCATCATGCAATCACCGCATACATGGTGATTTCTTTTGTTATTCCATTCTTTATTATACTCAGTTGGTTAAAGTTTTGACTTCTATACTTCATGAAATTAGTGGAATATCCTTGATATTTGCGCTTCATCCAGTATCTTTTCATGGAAATATTCTTCTGAGAATTCTTGAATTTTACTCTACAAAGAAGTATCATGTTGACAATTTGTACGTTATTGGTTCCTGAACAAATTAATTCATGAACTTGTTTTATTGAATTCTTATATCATTGTCATCATCCTCATGTTTATATTATGTTGAAAGTCATCGTGGCTGTTGTGTGCGTAGATGGACTTGGTATGATTATGACCGAGATTATTCGGTATAATCATGGTAGTAATGTTACAAATGATGTGGAAAAAGTCCTCGTTGGCCCGTAGTGCATTGATGGACGATTTTTGGCATGATTATGGCTATGGATTCTCTTGACTAAGGGAAGCAAAGTTGAATTGTTTTATGGCATGATCGGGAATAGTTGATGAAAACACAATTATCTTTTGTAAGTAGTAGTGCATGGATAATTTGTGGTCGTGATACTAATGAATATCCTTGGCACGTAGATGTGAGGAATGATTTAATGATGTGGATTATTTATTGAAATTTGAGTCTCAACGATAAAAGTGATGAAAAACTTTTAAATCATAAAAGATAGTAGATTTTATTCTCTACTTGACTCTTTTAATGGATTGCTTATTCATTGCAGATTAAACTTGATGTCTATTGTATTTTATCGGTTTAACATTGTTGAGGACTAATGATAATTTATTCTCCATTATCTTAGTCATAATATTTCTTAATGGGCTAGTTGAGCTCACCCTTTCTTTTTCCTTATTCTCTTTGAAATGAGAGCGTGGTTTGGGACGAGTCGGGGAATGGAGTGATGGTCGGGATGATAGTATTAGCTAGTAGTCCTCACTATTCTGTTAAATAGTGTAAAAATAAATGTAACGATGACTAAATTTGAGTTTGTATATCATACATAAGGACTCCATTGAGAATGGATATTGTATGCAGAAAGCGATTTCTTGTTTAAACTCTTAGATTATGTTTTGTCGTATTTTACACGAAAGTTGTATTATTAAGTTGTATTTGAAGGCGTCACAGTTGGTAACAAAGCTTAGGGATATGATCCCTAGCTGAGATGTGAGAAAAGAACTAGGAGGGGAGAGACGGGGAATTCCTTCGCTAGTGTGACCTACCTAAGTTTATTTGGTATTTAATTGGTCGGTCAGAGTATAGGGATAATATGTGATATGTTATTTAACCCTTGTTTTGTGACAGTGTTTGCGAATGACATCTAAAAATATTGAGATAAGCAATGAAGCAAATGAGACCGTTGAGTCAGCTCAACCAAAAGGTAACGACCAACAACACGATAATAATCATACCGGTGGCAACGACCATCGGAACAACGATAACCATCGTGGAGGAAATTATCATGCCAAGAATGGTAACCACTTCGGTGGTAATCATGGCCAAGGTAATAGAAGTGCAAATTTCAAGAAGAGAATGTCATTTAGCTCAATTTTGTCGTATAGTGAAGTCAAGTCCAGCTGGGACGGTGGCACCAAAGGCGGATACGGACAACACAAAGTCGGTGGTTTCAGGGAGAGCATTTTTGCGACTTTCAAAAGCGAGTAACCCGAACGAAGAAGTTACAGGTTAGTTAATTATAAATTGCGAAGTCTATACCTTATAAGATACCGGTTCTACCCATTATTTTATCTCTTTTGCTTGCGTTCAACGTTTAAATTTGACTCCGGAGAAGTTAGACTTTCACTTATTGGTTAAAACTTCGTTAGTAGGAGCCTTCGTTACCTCCACTATTTATAAATCTTGTTGATTCAAATCAACATTTTCACGTTACCTGTCGATCTTATCTCTTTAAAAATATTTTCCTTTGATGTGATCTTAGGAATCGATTGGTTAACTACTCATCATGCTTTTCGTAAGGTTGTTAGCTTTTATATTCATAACCAACCTGTTATGCGAATTCAAGCAACCAAACCACTAAAGTCAATCACTATCATATCAAGTCATAAGTAAAGATCCCCGATCCTTTCGTTGTTGACTTCCTTGTGTGGAGTGCACCAAAGCCAAACTTTCTGTAGGCGACATCGTGAATGAAGATGGTAAGTTGATAGGTATTATTGTGAGGTGCTATCCAGGTTAAGGGATAGAAGTCACAGTTGGTATCAATGTGACGTACTATCCAAGTCTTGGATGAGGGTCACAGTTTTTAATGATAATTCTACCGTTAATAAATTTCCTAACGTATTCTTGAAGGCTTCCTAGCCTCCCCTTAGAGCGTGAAATCGAATTTTATATTGACCCCAGTACAAAATCCATTTCTTAAACCCTCAAATATTTCTTCAACTAAAATGAACGTAACATGCGCCAAAGACGTTGGCTCGAGCTGTTGAAGATTACGATCGTACCATTCAATATCATTGTGGAAGAGAGAACGTGGTAACTGACGCGTTGAGTAGAAGATCGTATGCGTTTATGAGTGCGATGTTGTTAACACAAAAACCCATTTTGTATAACTTACAAATGATGAAGATAGAGTTAAAGACTCTAGGGACCCACGTGAAGATAACAAATATACGAGTAGAATCGACTTTAATCGATAAAGTTAAATCCGTTCAACCTACATACTTAGAGTTGATGAATGAAGAAGGTTCAAGAGGTTGTTATTCTAGAAGTAAGAATTGACGAAGATAAGAAATCACAACCCTCGATTTAATTGGCCCATTTGAAATCCTCGGTCGAGTAGGAACTGTGGCTTATAGACTCGTTTTACCGCTAAGTATGTCGCGTGTTCATAACGTTTTTAACGTATCTACGTTACGTAAATATGTGGACAACTCGAACCACATTATTGATTTAGAACCGGACGAGATAGCAGATAATTTAACGAATGAAGATGTACCTGTTAAAATCCTGGAATATATTCTACGCTTAAAGGTTATACCTCAAGAGTTAGAATCTGAAATAAAGTCAAGGTATCCTCACCTCTTCGGCATACCAGGTACGTACGTAAATTTCGAGGGCAAAATTTCATAAGGAGGGAAGATTGTGAGACCCCAGATTTTATGAATAAATATTTAATTTTTTCGAAATATTTTTTTAAATATTATGGTGTGGATTTGATATAATGTTATAGTTGTGGGTAGTATTTAAAAAATTTTCAAAGTAAGCAAGTTGTTATAAATATTCGATTGGTCGGGGAATATTCTTTTTGTCGGGGAAATATTAAATGCGACAAAGACAATCATTGGTGGACCCCTAGCGGGCTTCGTCAGTAGTTAGAAAAGCGACAAAAATATTTTATAAAAAATAACGGCGGAGGTTTTACCGTTATTCTCTTATTGAACTACCCGTAGTAGTAAAAGAATATGCGATGTCTGGCGTGGTTGCAGTAGTAGCACGGTATTGATTATTGATGCTTAAGTGATAAGTCACTTTCGGTTATCTTGCATTATTACAACGGTAATTGCTACATCATATCTCTCATATTATTGATTCGATTATTGTCACAGTATCATCTTCATAATATGTTATTTTATTAAATCAATAATTGAGACGACAAAGTTATTCATATTATTAAATTGTAATATTTACAATGTCTAAAAGTTCATCGATGAGAGGTTTGGTCACCTAATTTGGCGCTTGATAGGAGAAATCCTTATTGAAAAGCCCCCTCTTTCTTGGGAACAACCTGGTTGCTAAATATTGTGAGTTATAATATTAATGATGAATAAGTTCGTGTTGATTAAAGATGAATTTGATAGTTTCATTATGTTGGGATTATTTGTGTTAGTAGAAATCGACATCTATTTCTTATTCTGTTGATTAAACATGTTCTTATTCATTAATAAGGAATAATAACGAGTTACTATTCCATGTGTTAAGTTCGTGTTGATTAAAGATGAATTTGATAGTTTCATTGTGTTGGGATTATTTGTGTTAGTAGAAATCGACATCTATTTCGATAATAATTGATGTCTGGAGGTTATATTATTTAATCGGGTATTTGGGACACTTTTCGTGTCGGAGTACTATTCACGAGTTACTATTCACGAGTTACTATTCAGGAGTTACTATTCACGAGTTACTATTTACGAGTTGCTATTCATGAGTTACTATTCACGAGTTACTATTCGTGAGTTACTATTCACGAGTTACTATTCACGAGTTACTATTCACCCGATTACTATTCACTCTAGTATTGTTCACTCGGGTATTTGGGAACAATATTATTCCATGAGGAGATGTGCTAATTTTTCTGACCGTTGGTTGAAATTATAATAGTAAATCAATATGGATCGTTGATTTAAAGTCTTAATAGTAACTTGTCCCTTCAATATTACCAAGGGTTAATTGCCCCTTCGCAAATAGTAGTTGTCTCTTCAATATTACCAAGAGTTATTTGCCTCTTCGGTGTTCCAAGGGTTAATTACCCCTTCGTAAATAGTAGTTGTCTCTTCAATATTACCAAGAGTTATTTGCCTCTTCGGTGTTCCAAGAGTTAATTACCCCTTCGTAAATAGTAGTTGTCTCTTCAATATTACCAAGAGTCATTTTGACCCTTCGTTAAGACCAAGAGCCACTCTCGTTTTTTCTATAAATAAAGCTCATTCCTTCATTATTTCTTCTTACGAATTCTCGAAAACTCTAGAGAGAAATTATAGAGAGAAAGAAGAAGAGTGTTCTGCCACTTCACTACTTCGATATCCAGTGTCTTTTACGGTAAGGGATATATATTTGTTGTACCCGTAAAGGGTGTTATTCTTTCTTATTCACGAAGAGAACTTCTTTTATTCCATTCTTTATTATTTGGTTAGAATAACATGTATACGTAGCATACCCTATACATAACATGTATACGTGGCATACCCTGTACTTGGTGAAATCCTTATGTTATTCCATTCTTATTTATTCTGTTGGAATAACCTGTATACGCGGACTCCCCTATACTTGGTGAAATCCTTATATTATTCCGTCTTTATTATTACATTGGAATATCGTATACGTGTGTTTTACAGGACTGGTTAAAATCTTTATTATTCTGTTGGAATATCCTATCGTGTATTTTACGGACATGGTTCGATCTTTATTATTACATTGGAATATCCATGCATGTGTTTTACACCGAACTGGTTTCGTCTTTATTATTCTGTTAGAATAACTTTGTCTACATGCAATCACCGCATGCATGGTGATTTCTTTTGTTATTCCATTCTTTATTATACTCGGTTGGTTAAAGTTTTGACTTTATACTCCATGAAATTAGTGGAATATCTTTGATATTTTCGCTTCATCAAGATATTCTTCATGATTCTTGAATTTTACTCTACAAAAAAGTATCGTGTTGACAATTTGGGACGTTATTGGTTCTGGACAAATTAATTCGTGAACTTGTTTTATTGAATTCTTATATCATTGTCATCATCCTCATGTTTATATTATGTTGAAAGTCATACGTGGCTTTGTAGTGCATAGATGGACTTGGTATGATTATGACCAGGGATTATTCGGTATAATCATGACCGTAATGTTACAAATGATGTGGAAAAAGTCATCATTGGCCCGTAGTGCATTGATGGACAGTTTTTGGTATAATTATAGCTATGGATTCTCTTCGGCTAAGGGAGCAAAGATGAATTGTTTTATGGCATGATCAGGACCATTGATGAAAACACAATTATCTTTGGCCCGTAGTGCATGGATAATTTGTGGTCGTGATACTAATGAATATCCTTGGCCTGTAGTGCAGCGATGATTTAATGATTTGGATTATTTATTGAGCTGAGTCTCAGCGATAAAAGTGATGAAAAACTTTTTAAATCATAAGAGATAGTAGATTTTATTCTCTACTTGACTCTTTTAATGGATTGCTTATTCCACTGCAGTTAAACTTGATGTCTATTGTATTTTATCAGTTTTACATTGTTGAGGACTAATGATAATTTATTCTGCATTATCTTAGTCATAATATTTCTTAATGGGCTAGTTGAGCTCACCCTTTCTTTCCTTTGTTCTTTTGAAAATGAGAACGTGGCGAGGACGAGTCGGGGAGCGGAGTGATGGTGGGATGATAGTATTAGCTAGTAGTCCTCATTATTACATTAAATAGTGTAAAAATAAATGTAATGAGGACTTATTCGAGAGTGGATATTATCAGAAGATAGTATTTGTATTTAAACTCACACTCTCTTGTTGTATAATTAAGATTGTATTTGTTTACATACCATGTATTTGATGACTCGAGAATAGGTGATGTATACCTATTTTGGGGCGTCAAAGCCCCCACTTTCACAGGAACGATCCGGTCGATTAATAGTGTGAATAATATTAATGATGATGAAGTTTTGTTTTATTAGTATTATTAATGTAATAAAGAAATGGAGAAAAGCTTTTTATATAAAAAGAATACTTTTATAAAGTTATTCATTTTATTAGGCTTAATTGTAAAATCTTTTTATATAAAAGCAGAATACTTTTATAAAGTTATTCATTTTATTAGACAATAATTAGAATATATTATATTTTATTATGCATAGTGTTTGCATAGTAAAATCTTTTTAAAAGTTATTCGTTTTATTAGATTATAAATAGAATATATTATATTTTATTGTAAACCAATCTGGACCGTCTGTTTAAAATAAATCGATCTGGACCGTTCATGGATTGGTTACTATTATTCATTCTTTTATAAATAGAAGCTCATTCCTTCATTATTTCTTACGAATTCTTTGAAATTTAGAGAGAAAGCTAGAGAGAATTATTCTTCTATCTTGAGCGTATTTCATTAGCGTTTAAGAAAGCTTTGAGCGTAGTGCAAGTTTCTTCAAGTATATCCCCGCCCTACTGTCGTGGTACTCTTCTTTATAAGGTAAGGGGTATTATTATTTTTCATATTCATGAAGAGAACTTACATTATTTCATTCTTTATTATTCATTGGAATAACTTTATATCTGATGATACACCCTATACTTGGTGATTTACATTGTTATTCCATTCGTTATTATTCTGTTGGAACATCACATGCATGCGTTATCTGTGGGACCGATTCCGTATTTATTATTCCGTTGGAATATCGTATCATATACGTGCTTTTACGGGACTGGTTAAAATCTTTATTATTACATTGAATAACTTTCATCATCTGCAATCTAGCGTCGCATGATGATTTCATTGTTATTCCATTCTTTATTACTCGTTGGAATATCCTCCGGTGCGTACACGCTCGAATTGGTTTCGTTATTTATTATTCTATTGGAATAACACATACATCTGCAAGCACCGCATGCGTGGTGATTTCTTTTGTTATTCCATTCTTTATTATACTCGGTTGGTTAAAGTTTGACTTCTATACTCCATGAAATTAGTGGAATATCCTCGATATTTGCAGACTTCATCCAAATATCTTTTTATGAAAATATTCTTACGAGTATTCTTAAATTTTACTCACAAAGAAGTATCATGTTGACAATTTGGATGTTCTTAGTTCTGAATAAATTAATTCTTGAACTTGTTTTATTGAACTCTTATATCATTGTCATCATCCTCATGTTTATATTTTTTTGAAAGTCATCCATGGCACTGTAATGCATAGATGGACTTGGTATGATTATGAATGAGGATTATTGGTGTAATCATGGTAGTAATGTTACAAATGATGTGGTAAAAGTCCTCATTGGCTCAGTAGTGCATTGATGGACGAGTTGTTAGCATGATCATGACTATTGATGAATACACAAATATCCTCGCCCGTGAAGTGCATGGATAAATTGTGGTTGTGATACTAATGAATATCGTTGGTCGTAGTGCGAGGATGATGTGGATTATTTATTGTGAGTCCTAGCGATAAAAGTGATGAAAACCTTTTAAATCATAAAGATAGTAGATTTTATTCTCTACTTGACTCTTTTAATGGATTCAGATATTCACTTGAGTTAAACTTGATATCTATTGTGTTTTATCGGTTTAACATTGTTGAAGATTAATAATAATTTATTCTCGTATATCTTAGTCATAATATTTCTTCTTTTGGTAATGGAGCTCACCCTTTTCTTTCAATTGTTTCTTCAAGAAATGAGAATGTAAAGCGGGACTAGTGGGAGCGGGTGACGATCCAGGATGATAGTATTAGTAGTCCTCACTATTACATTAAATAGTGTGATAATAAATGTAAATGTAACTTATTATGAGAGTGGATATTATCTGTAAATAATGTTTGTATTAAAACTCACAACTTTCTTGTTGTATATTAAAGATTGTATTTGATTACATGCACTATATATTTGCATGATTCATAATAAGTGATGTATACTTATTTTGGGGGCGTCACAATATATATTTGAACGATTGTATATGATAGTAGACTTATTTTTATCTCTATGATCATGTACGTAATACGACAGACGAGCATATTCTGAACCACTATGAATTAATGCCTTCTATCTTTAGTAGATATCTAGGTTTTTTTTTGGGTGGAAAACACATTAATGTAGGTGGCTGTTATTTTTTGTTTCATTCCTAGCTCTCAGAAAACAATCTCTCTCAAGCTGAGAAACTTGATGAACATAAATAACTAATGTCGAGGTACAGATAAATAAAAACTGATAAATTTTTTTACTTTTAAAAACACGATTTTGTTTTATTAAACTAAATAAATTCACATTTCGTAATTAAATTTGAATCGATAAAAATAAAAACAAGTTTCTTTTTCCCTTGTGGAATGGAGATTATAACCTAGATTAACTACCTAAGTAATTGGCAATAATAATCATAAACATTTCCAATTAAGTTCGGTATGCATCTATATAAAGATTAAGCAATCGATATCTTTTGACAATTATGTTTCCATTTAATAAAATTGAACAAATAATATATTTTAAGTTTTAAATTTTCAAAATTACCTTTTAAAATTGGCGATTGGTATTACCTAGGGATGACAAATTTATGTGTCTCCATGGTGATTATCACGCCCTAGTGATTTTGACTCTGACCAGTTATGGGGTCAGAGATAAAGAATCATCAAGTGGTTATATGTGAGGACGAAGAAGGATGATATTTGTTTCCCGTTCGTAACTACTCCGAATAATTATATTTTACTTAAACTAAATTTTATAAATGGATATAGACATGTTATTCAATATATTATTATTATTTTATTTTATTTATTCTATATTGATTTTCATGTATGTATTACTAAAAATATAACTAACTTTTCACTTAGTCTTTGTTGAACCACACGGCACTAAACAAATGTATATATGGAGACGAGTATATGACCATTTTTTGGGTGGACATGATTTACGTTTATTCCCTTGAGTAAAGTACAAGTTTCTAGTTTGTTTGTTTCCTAGTATTTCAATTTCTAAGCAATAAGTTTAAAGTTTCAATTTAGCCACCTTTTGCAAATCAGGAGCTCTATGAGGATTTTTCTGTGAGGATCTTGTGAGGGTTTTGTTGTGGGATTGACAACACATTAAAAAGGAGATCCAACTGCTCACAAATTTTATCAAGAAATTTAAAAAGATTATATGTAAAAATAAAAGCGCGTTTGGTGGGCACAATTTTCATCAACTTGTAAAAAAAAATTTATCAAAACGTTGTAGCCCATTGGATCTCCTTTTTTTAATATTATTATCGTACAAAGAAAATTTCACAAGAAGATCACAGCAGAAATCCTCACACAGGATCCTGATTCATCTTTTGCATGATTTTTCCCCAAAGTTTATACACGTACCCATCGATTTGGCTAAATCAGTAGAAGAAAGCGTGTATTTGATTTGGGATGAAAGTCAACAAAAAGGATTAAAGTGTCACATTTACGTAACTTCAAGGTTAAATATTTGAAAACGAAATATGAAGAACAAATTTGACACTAGGTGCGACTTGTAGTGTCAAAAGTGTAATAATACCAAATTAATTTAATCATATTAATAGCAAACTAATGTGTATTTGCAACTCTGATTAAAAATCAAATCATCGAAAAGCTTCAACTGTTGGGAAGAACAACAATGATGTATATCATACTAATAGTCTAATTTACAAGTATATACGACTCTAATTTATAAGTATATACGATTCTAATTTATAAGTGGGTATTTGATAAAAATTAAATGAATTTGAATGTGAATGTGAATCTGAATCTGAATGAGTTGAATCTAAATCTGAATAAAAAAAAATGTTTGATAATTGACATATTTGAAACATCTTAATAACAGATTTTTATTATTTTCCCACTCTGAAAAAATTCAAAATTGTTGTAAATTTATTTAATATTACTTAATATAATAGTTAATATTGTAAAAAAAAAAAAAATCATTCAGCCGTCATCCAGTCAATTCAACTAAAAAAAATGGACTTAGCTATTCAACCTGGCTGACCGATTCAACCATTCAGATAAATTTTCTTCTGAAACAAACGCACTGAATGACTGAATCGATCAGCCATTCAGTACTAATCAAATAGCCCCCAAGTATCAACAACAACTCTGATTTATAAGTATATACGACTGAATAATTTGTAATTAATAAAAATATACTTGTAATTAAATGATTTGTCTATTTGAAATAAAAGTGGACATATTTTTGTCCCAATATAAATGTTTTCAAATTTGATATAGATTCAAAAACTCTAGGCCGCGTTTGAGCATTACAGTTAACAATACATAGGTGATGACTTTTCAAAGTTGCTTTCCTAAGGAAGCAAAGCAATCTACCAAAAATTTGTGGTATTTTTCACGCCTTTTTTATTCAAAGTCAGCGATTAGGATTAGAACGATTAGGATTAGAACAATTAGGATTAGGATTAGAACCAGTTTGAAGTCAGTGAACAGATGTTATCAGAAGCAGTGGTGAAGCCACATACAAGATTGTGGGGTTAATTGATCTCACTGGAAAAAAAAAAAAATTATAATGTAAGATAAATTTTAAAATATTTAAGTATTATATATAAATTGATCCCACCAAAATTTTATAAAGTTTTTATTATACAGGATCAAATTGAAAATATATAACTGTCAATCAAATTTTAACCACACAACTCATATCCTCTAAATATATTATGAGTCAATATAGTGTATATATATCATATATTATTACTTATTATATTGTCATTGTAATATAGTGTGTGTATATATATATACACGTGTGTGTATGACCCAAAATTACAAAAATATTAAAAAAAATTGGTTTAAAAACTCTGCCCTCGAACCCTCACCAAATTATTTATAATTTAATAATAATTTTAACCCCACTAAACAAATGTTTCTGGCTTTGTAACTGCTCAGAAGACACGAAGGCAACATATAGAAAATAGGATCACATGCATCTTGTAAAGAAAAACTTGAAACTCAGTGATATTTAATTATTAGTACATTTACTATTAAATTAGTTCAACAATTACTAGCTGTTGCCCTCAGTCCACCAATAAGTTCTTTCAATTTTTTGTCTTTTATTCTTATCTGTTCTATTAAATTACTCTTATATATATAACTCTAACTCAAGTTTATGCGCTAGCACGAGTATTTTGAAAAGAATCAATGATTTTTTTTTTAGTTCATCAACTATGTGTTGTTCACAAACCTTAGTATGTTATTTTTTTTATAGAAAAAAAAGAAAATAAAAAGAAAGTCAAATAAAACTCTTACATCATGCATGCCATATCATGATGTACATAATAGAAATCAAATAATTTCTGTGACGCCCCCAAAATAGGTATACATCATCCATTTTGAGTCGTCAATAACATGGTACAGAAACAACTACAACTTTATTAATATAACATAAAAACTATGAGTTTAAATATAAATATTGTCTTTTAGACAATATCAACACTCAAATAAGTCCTTATTATAATTATTGATATATTATTTTACAAAAATAGTGAGGACTACTAAAACAACTTTCTAAGACCTTCATTCCATACCCCGACTAGTACTCGCTTACATTCTCGCCTCTAAGAAGAAAAATGGAACAAAAAGGAAAAGGGTGAGCTCAACTAGCCCGATAAAGAATATTATGACTAAGATAATATAGAACAAATTATCGTTAGTCTTCAATGAGGAAAAATCGATAAAATACAATGACAACAAATTTCGGATCAATATTCGCGGTGAAATAATAATTCATAGAAGAGTTACGTAGAGAATGAAATCTACTATTATCTATGAATTTAAAAGTCCATCATCAATATTTTATCTCAGTAACGTCAATCAATATACATCTTGAATCAAATATTCATCTTTGCACTACTGGGCCAAAGATATTAATCGATTGGTCATGTTCATCTCAACACTGCATACATCTTTGCACTACGAGCCAAAGATATTCATAAGAAAATCAACCATCTTTGCACTACTGTGCCAAAGATATTAAGTAATACCATCATTTAGGATGAAGATGATGAAAAATATTTTAAAAAAAAGCGAATTGATTGAAACAAAAAGAACAAATATTAAGGATTCGTACTTTAAACAATCCGAAGTTCAAAAATACTTCATTAATAACAGTAGTGAAGTAAAATTCAAGAATGATCAAAACATGGATACAATCAAAAGCTAGTATCCATAATAAATATTTTGGATAAAAAAATAAAATTTAATTTTTTTGTGAAAGTATGCAAGTGATTCGTGAATAGTATAGTATACGTGAATAGTAATCCCGACACTAAAAGACAAGAATTTCACAAGAAAAATCTTACCAATATTCCGGCATAATGATATTAGAAGAAATAATATCATTTTTAAAAAAAAAATATCCCTTACTCGAAAAAAGACTTAGATTTAGAATCTTTGGAATATCGATATAGTGTTTGAAGGAACTTGCATAGTATAGAAACACTCAAAGTATCAAAATACTCACAAGAATATGCTCGATAATATAGAGATAGAAAACTTCAGTTTCTGGTGTGATTTTCAATTCTAACCTAAGCACCCTATTTATAGGAAATTGCTTAGAACACCAAAGCAGAAAATTTAATAAAATATTAATATTATTTATTTAAATTCTTACGCCCACCTTGACCATCTGAATTCAGCCACTACTAATGACAAAAACAAAAAAAAATGTTTTTGTTATTAAAAATAATTAAAACTTTCAAAAATCAATTATTTCGGAACTACAGAACTTTAATAATTCATAATAAATAGCCCTTTTATCAAAAAAATTCAAACCTTATGCCCTTTCCATAGAAAATTTCATTCTCTACAACTTTGCAGAAGAAAGTTTTTCTAAATTCCAAACAGAAATTGACCGAGATTCACATACGGATGATTTTCTGTTTATAATCAAATTTGATCAAGAAATGGGCCCATGTACATGTTTAACATGTTTTAAATAACTTTTGCAACAAAAATATTCTTCCTCCTCATATATTCATATATCCCACATTCTGTAAAAATATCACCATTATTATATTATAAAAATATAATAATATATTTAAATGAATTATTTTATCAAAAAGATAAAATATCAATTTTTCAACAATTGTTACATTAAAATTTTCTCCATATATATCCACATAAAATGAATATTTTCCTTATCATATAAATCAATAATTAATTATTCACAAATAATATTACAGAATCACAATATCGACAATCAGGTCGTTCCCAGGAAAGAGGGGGCTTTTCAATAAAGATTTTTTCTTACTGGCGCGCAATTAGGTGACCAAACCTCTCCTTAGACAGAACTTTTTAGACATTCCCAATAATGCTATCTAATAATATTATTCAAATAATATGAATTATTGATTCGATAAAGGAAAATACTGTGTAATGACAATTATTGAAACAACAATAATATAAAATATCAACGTAGAAATTATTGAATCAATAAAATAAAATATTGAAAAGTAATTACTGTAACAATTATTGAGTAGTACCTTCTTACGTAAAAATCAACAATTGGTGCAATATCGTGTGCTACTGTGTTTTAACCACCAGGTATTCCAATGAGATTACTAGCAGAATAACTACACTCAATTATTTATAAACAACTTATATTTGTTATTTTCTTCATCCAATCGCTTTCCGTTATGGGGCCCACACATGGCTGCGCCGTCGTACGAATATTCCCCGACAACAAGAATATTCCACGACCAAACTAATATTCCCCGACAACAATGAATATTTTATAACCACTTGCTTATTTGAAATATTTGCGCATTTTACCCATAACTAACCACATTAATGAAATCAACCCTTACTATTTTAAAATAATAAATAGAGGAAATTTAATTTCATTTATAATAAGTTGGGGTCTTACAACCTCCCCTCCTTATGAAATTTCGTCATCAAAATTGACGTACGTACCTGGTGTTTCGAAAAGGTGAGGATGCCTCGCTTTCATTTTCGTTTCCAACTCCCAGGTCATTTCCTTAATATCATGGTTCCTCTACAAAACTTTGACTTGTGGTATGACCTTTGTGCGTAAGACATGCTCCTTCCTATCCAAGATCTTGACAGGTACTTCCTCGTACATTAAGTCTTTGGCTATCTCGTCCGGTTCTAACTCAATAACGTGGCTCGGGTCTTTCACATATTTACGAAGCACAGATATGTGAAAAATATTATGAACACGAGACATGCTTGGAGGTAACGCGAGTCTATAGGCCACATTTCCTACTCGGTCAAGAATCTAAAATGGACCAATAAATTGTGGATTGAGCTTTCCTCTATTCCCAAATCTTGTAACTCCCTTCCATGGAGCCACACGCAATAATACATGATCCCCAATACTAAATTCCACGTCCTTTCAATGAAGATCTGCATAACTCTTTTGTCGATCCTGTGCCGTTTGTATACGTTGTTGAATCATTTGGATCTTTTCTATAGTCATACGTACCAACTCTGGTCCCAACAATGTTGCTTCACCCACCTCGTCCCAACATACTGGAGAGCGACACTTTCGTCTATACAATGCTTCAAATGGGGCCACACCTATACTTGCACGATAATTTGTTGTTGTAGGAGAATTCTACCAATGGTAAATACTTATCCCAACTCCCTTTGAAATCTAGGATACAGAGTCTTAATAGATCTTCAAGAGTTTGAATAGTCCTCTCTGATTGTCCGTCCGTTTGAGGATGGTATGCCGAGCTGAATCGTAAATCCGTGCCCATAGCTTTTTGCAAGTTAACTCAAAATCGTGAAGTGAATCTTGGGTCACGATCCGAAACTATGGATACTGGCATGCCATGCAATCTCACAATCTCATTTACATACATATGAGCAAGACGTTCAAGGGAATAAGTCTCCCGTATCAGCAAAAAATGAGCAGACTTGGTTAATCTATCAACAATAACCCAAATAGCATTTATGCCTTGAGAAACTGTGGGAAGACCCATAACGAAATCCATGGTAATGTGTTTCCACTTCCATTTCGGAATCTCAAGTGGTTGCAATGGACCCTTAGGCACTTGATGCTCCGCCTTTACACGTTGACAAGTTAAACATCTCGAGATAAACTTTGCAATCTCTCTCTTCATATTGTTCCACCAAAATATTTATCGAAGATCACGATACATTTTGGTACTTCTAGGATGGATTGCAAATGGTGTATTGTGTGCCTCCATCATGATCTTGTTCTTTAAATCAGAATCGTTAGGAACGCAAAGTTTGGAGTGGACTCAAAGTATTCCTTCTTCATCGATTCTTGTTTTTGGAATAGCACCCTCTTGTACTTTCTTCTTCATACGCATCAGCTCCGGGTCTGTGGCTTGAGCAACTTTAACTTCATCGATTAAAGTTGGTTTTATGCGTATACTTGACATCATCACACTCGTTCCTGCATATGATCTTCTACTCAACGCGACAGCTACCACGTTTGTTTTTCCAAGATGGTATTGAATGGTGTGGTCATAATCTTTTAACAGCTCGAGCCAACGTCGTTGCCGCATGTTGAGTTCCTTTTGGGTGAAGAAATATTTGAGACTTTTATGGTCTGAATAAATCTCCATTTTTTCTCCATATAGATAGTGCCTCCAGATCTTTAGGGCGAAAATGACTGCTGCCAACTCTAGATCATGAGTAGGATAATTCCTCTCATACTCTTTAAGTTGTCGCGAGGTATAGGCAATGACTTTCCCACGTTGCATGAGAACACATCCTAATCCTTTGCCTGAAGCATCGCTGTAGATAACAAATCCATCCAAGCCAGATGGTATTGTCAGAACAGGTGCCGAAATGAGTCTCCTCTTAAGCTCTTGAAAACTCTTTTCGCATTCCTCGCTCCATACGAATTTGGTATCTTTCCGAGTCAGCTGAGTTAACGGAGTAGCGATTCGAGAAAATCCTTCCACAAATCTCGAATAATAACCAGCTAAGCCCAAAAAGCTACGTACTTCGGTCACCGACTTTGGTTGCTCCCAACTTTGTATTGCTTCAATCTTCACCGGGTCGACAGATACTCTATGTTTTGACACCACGTGCCCAAGGAATGTTACTTCCTCAAGCCAGAACTCGCATTTCTTTAACTTGGCATATAGCTTGTTGTCACGAAGCCTTTGGAGTACCAGCTTCAAATGGTGCTCATGATCTTCACGACTTTTAGAATATATGAGGATGTCATCAATAAAGACAACAACGAACTGATCCAAATAATCCTTGAATACTCGGTTCATCATATCCATGAAATCAGTAGGAGCATTAGTTAATCCAAAAGACATGACTAAGAATTCATAATGTAAAATCTGAGGAGTTACGAAGGAAGTCTTTGGAATATCCTCGATTCTAATCTTCATTTGATGATATCGAATGAAGATCGATCTTTGAAAAGAATTTTGCTCCTCACTGTTGGTCAAACAGTCATCAATACGAGGTAGAGGATACCTATTCTTGATGGAGACATGGTTCAATTCCCGATAGTCAATACAAAGTCGCATACTCCCATCTTTCTTCTTTACAAATAAAATAGGAGCACCCCAAGGAGATGTACTAGGACGAATGAAACCAATGTCCAACAACTCCTGTAGTTGGACCTTTAACTCCTGAAGTTCAATAGGATCCATTCGATATGGGGTTTTAGAAATGGGCTTTGTATCAGTTCAAGATCAATAAAGAATTCAACTTCATATTTCGGGGTAGGCAGGGAAGTTCTTCAGAAATACGTCGGAAATTTACTAACAACAGGAATATTATTCAAATCTGACGTGTCTTTATTCAAATCTATAACATGGGGTAAGAAAGCTTGACATCCGTTTTTTAATAAATGAATATCTTTATGACTTGATATGATAGTGATTGATTTTAATGGTTTAGTCACTTGAATTCGTACAACAGGTTGGTTAGGAATATGAAAACTAACAACCTTACGAAAATAATCAATTTTGGCATGATGAGTAGTTAACCAATCAATCCCTAAAATCACATCAAAAGCAAGTATCTTTAAAGAGATAAGGTCAACAGGTAATGTGATGGTGCCAACTTGGATCAAACAAGATTTATAAACAGTGGATGTAATAAAAGTTTCTCCTAACGGAGTCTCCACAGATAAATCAAAGTCTAATTTCTCCGGAGTCAAGTTTAAACGTTGAGCACAAGCAGGAGAGATAAATGAAAGGGTAGCACTGGTATCTAGTAAGGTATAAACTTCGCAAGAATTTATGACTAGCTTATCCGTGATCACCTCGTTTGGGTTCCTCGCATTTTGACCAGTCATGACAAACGCTCTTTTAGGAACCGTTGACTTTGACTTTTTTGGGACAGCCTTTTGAGTCACCATCCCCGCTGGACTTGGTTTCACTGTTGTACAATCTCGAGCGATATGTCCTTCCTTTCCACAATTATAACATACTTTGAACTGTTGTGGGAAATTTGGGCTGATATGTCCCTCTTTCCTACATTTATAGCATACGACCGGTGGTCATTCTCCTCCCTTAGAACCAATTGATGCTGGTGCTGACGTCTTTGCATTGTCATTGTTGAATCTCCTCTTTTTAAAATCTCATCCCGACTCGCTTCTTCTATTTTCATGGCTACAATTACCACCAGAGTGGTTACCGCCTTTGTCCGTATTTTTCTTTTCTCCTTGGTTATCGTTGTTCGATGATCTTGCCGCCATTTGGTATAATCTGGTTGTGGTCCCTCGGTTGAACGTACTCGTTATCTCGCTCTAATAATTGAGCCATATTGACAACATCTGAATAGAGAGAAAATTTATGAGAAATGAGATATTGACGTATGCCGGGTTTCAAACCTCTCAGAAACATCCGCGTCATACGTTCCTCATTCTCCACCAAATGAGGTGCAAACCTGGATAACTCTGCAAACTTCGCCTCGTACTGGGACACCGTCATGTTGTTTTGTTCCAATCTAATAAACTCCATTTCCTCCATATGACGAATACTTTCAGGAAAGTACTTGTCATTGAAGCGATTTCAAACGTCTCCCAAGACATGCCGAAAGCTTGGTGGATGGGTACGCTTCATGATTCCCACTAGTAATCGCCTCATTACGGAACATAAAGGTGGCGAATGGAACCTTCATTCTCCGTGCATCCCAAGACATCGAATATCTTGGTAATTTGTTTGACCCACGTTTCTGCTTTAATCAGATCCGGCTTTCCCCAAAATTCTGGTGGTCCCAAGTCTTTGAACTGTTTGGCTGTGACAAACCATGCGTTGCTATCATTTCTACCTATATTTTGTACACGAGTCTCCTTCGTCTGATTTTGCATGAACTACAAAAAGCTTCTAAACATTTGGTCGTTCATCATCTGCTCAGTGGTGTTGTTCAAAGGAGGAACATTGCCAGCCTGTTGTACGTTCTCCTCGTTGGTGAGTAAAGGTGTCTCCACGGTCTCATTTAATCCACTGTTAACATTCTCAGTTGTCATTCTCAAATACTGCCATAAAACAAGGGTTAATTAAAAAAAATTAACATATCACATAATATCCCTATATACTGACCAACTAACAAATAAGCTTAGGTACGACACACTAGCGAAGGATTTACTCGTCTCTCCCCTCCTAGTTTTATTCCCCGATCTCCGCCAGAGATCATATCCCTAAGCTTTGATACCAACTGTGACGCCCCCAAAATAGGTATACATCACCCATTTTGAGTCGTCAATAACATGGTACAGAAACAACTACAACTTTATTAATACAATATAAAAACTGTGAGTTTAAATACAAATATTATCTTTTAGACAATATCAACACTCAAATAAGTCCTCATTACAATTATTGATATATTATTTTACAAAAATGGTGAGGACTACTAAAACAACTTTTTAAGACCTTCATTTCATAATTTTGACAAATCTCGCTTTTACATTCTCGCCTCCTGAGAAGAAAAATGGAACAAAAAGGAAAAGAGTGAGCTCAACTAGCCCACTAAAGAATATTATGACTAAGATAATATATAACAAATTATTGTTAGTATTCAACAGGAAAAAATTTGATAAAATACAATAGACAACAAATTTCAGATCAATATTCGCAGCGGAAATAATAATTCATAGAAGAGTTACGTAGAGAATGAAATCAACTATTATCTATGAATTTAAAAGTCCATCATCAATATTTTATCCCTGTAACGTCAATTAATATACATCTTGAATCAAATATTCATCTTTACACTACAAGCCAAAGATATTAATCAGTTGGTCATGTTCATCTCAATACCTGTACATCTTTGCACTACGGGCCAAAGATATTCATAAGAAAATCAACCATATTTGCACTACAGGCCAAAGATATTCTGTAATACCATCATTTAGGACTGAGGATGATGAAAAATATTTAAAAAAAAACGAATTCAGTGAAACAAAAGAACAAATATTAAGGATTCGTACTTTAAACAATCCGAGTTCAAAAATACTTCATTAATAACCGTAGTGAAGTAAAATTCAAGAATGATCAAAACATGGATACAATCAAAGCTAGTTTCCATAATAAATATTTTGTACAAAAAATAAAAATTTAATTTTTTTGAATAGTTGAATAAGTGAGTAAAGTATAAGTGAATAGTCATGAATATACGTGAATAGTAATCCCGACACTAAAAGACAAGAATTTCACAAGAAAAATCTTACCAATATTTAAGATAATGATATTAGAAGAAATAATATCATTTTTAAAAAAAAAATATCCCTTACCTCGAAAAGACAAGACTTCCGATTAGAATCTTTGGATATAGTCTTTGAAAGGAACTTGCATAGATTTAGAAAACACTCAAAGTATCAAAATACTCACAAGAATATGCTCGATAATATAGAGATAGAAAACTTCAGTTTCTGGTGTGATTTTCAATTCTAACCTAAGCACCCTATTTATAGGAAATTGCTTAGAACACCAAAGCAGAAAATTTAATAAAATATTAATATTATTTATTTAAATTCTTACGCCCACCTTGACCATCTGAATTCAGCCACTACTAATGACAAAAATAAAAAAAAAATATTTTTGTTATTAAAAATAATTAAAACTTTCAAAAATCAATTATTTCGGAACTACAGAACTTTAATAATTCATAATAAATAGCCCTTTTATCAGAAAAATTCAAACCTTATGTCTTTTCCATAGGAAATTTCATTTTCTACAACTTTGCAGAAGAAAGTTTCATTATCCACATACGGACGATTTTACAGGCTATAATCAAATTTCAGTCAAGAAATGGGCCCACAGACATGTTTAACATGTTTTAAACAACTTTTACAACAAAAATATTCTTCATCCTCATATATTCATATATCCCACATTCATTGTAAAAATATCACCATTATTATATTATTAAAATATAATAATATATTTAAATGAATTATTTTATCAGAAAAGATAAAATATCACTTTTTCAACATTTGTTACATTAAAATTTTCTCCATCTATATCCACATAAAATGAATATTTTTCTTATCATATAATTTAATAATTAATTATTCACAAATAATATTACAGAATCACAATATCGAAATGTGGTAGTTCGAGAAAGGAGACTTTTCAATAAAGATTTCTCCTTACTGGCGCGCAATTAGGTGACCAACCTCTGCTTAAACAGAACTTTTTAGACATTGCCAATAATTTTATCTAATAATATTATTCAAATAATATGAATTATTGATTCGATAAAGGAAAATACTGTGTAATGATAATTATTGAAACAACAATAATATAAAATATCAACGTAACAATTATTGAATCAATAAAATAAAATATTGAACAGTAATTATTGTAACAATTATTGAGTAGTGTCTTCTTACGTAGAATCAATAATTGGTGCAATCTGGTAATCTTCTTGTGTGTTTTAACCATCAAGTATTCTAACAAAGATTAATGGTCACAACTACAATCAAGATTATTTATAAACAACTTATATTTGTCGTTTTCTTCATTCAATTATTTTTCGTTATGGGGCCCACATAAAGTCGCAAGGCCTGCCGCATTTAATATTCCCGACAAAGCAAGAATATTTCACGACCAAACTAATATTCTCCGACAACAATGAATATTTTATAACTACTTGCTTATTTGAAATATTTGCGCATTTTACCCATAACTAACCACATTAATTAAATCAATTCTTACTATTTCAAAATAATAAATAGAGGAAATTTAATTTCATTTATAATAAGTTGGGGTCTTACAATTTCATACAACAAAAATTGTTATTTTCATAACAAAAAATGTCGCTATAGATCATATATATAGTGACGGTTTTCACCGTCACCATATATGATCTATAGCGACACTTTTATTGTGAAAATAATAAAAAATATTGTGAATTTAACAATTTTATTTCATATAACATAAAAATCTTACTTCGAAATTAATCGTTTAACTTCATATATCATATCATATTGTAAAACGACGGACAAACATTTACCTTAACCGCACTATGAATGTGTTCAATACTTTCACTCCTGAAAATATCTTTGGAAAGTACAAAAAAATTTGTAGACAGATGGTTAATGTGTAATGAAGGAAAAAATTAGGGAAAGCTGAAGATAATATAAATGATATATACCTTTAAAGAGTTAAGGGAAAAATACACTTTTGTCACACTAAGTTTTACCTTCCTCGCAATTCGGCCTCTAAAATAATTGGGCTTACATATCTGTTACATAAACAAAAATTGACGAAATACATAATTTTTGGCAAGATTCATAGTTTTATACTGTTTAACTGTATTAAAATATGGTTTGATTTCATTAAAAAATTAAAATATTTTTAAATACAATTAGAAAAAAAAACAGCTTTTAGCTCTCCCTCACCGTTATCTTCAACTCTTATTCTTCCCAGATCTACTCATCCACCATATCACTACCCAAAAAAAAGGGGGCCAATAGTGAGTAGTTTTTAAAACAATGACTAAAACCGTCATAAAAACTCACATTCGAGACGGTTATTTCAAATGTCTTAAAAAGTAGAACTATTCTTAACGGTAAAGTTGGAACCATCTCCAATACTTGAATTATAGAGAGAGTTTATGTAAAACAGTCTCAAATAAAGAACATTGTAGACAGTTGATATCGAACTGTCGTAAATACTGTTGGTTGTGGGTCCTCAGCCATGAAATAGAATCCAAAATAAAAAAGAATTAATTTTTTTTGTGAACAAGTGCATTTACTTGATATTAATCCAATTAGAAATTGGGTTAGTGGAAGCAATATTGGAATTGGAGATTCCATGAAAATAATCCAAGTTGGAAAAGGATTTACTTGTTAGATTGATTGGTGACCAAGACAAGGAGATGTGAACCCTAATTTGATTAGGAGAATAAATTGTTTCTAATCCATAATAGGAATGGATTAGGAAGAGTACTATAAATAAGGCTATAAGGGAGTCTTATTTGATATATATGAGAGAAGCTTGGTAGCAAGAAGGTATCAAAAGAATAAATTGAGAGAATTACAGTTTGTTGTTCGTGGATATCCGCCACCATCTCTGTTCAATTGAAAGCTTGAAGACTTTATTGCTTGGGGTGTTTTTTGGTGGTGAAGTTAATTAGTTTCTCAACCTAATTAAAGGTAAATTTGTACTATCTCAATTTATTGTGTGTAACCTCAAGTTTTTTAGGGCATAAAACTTGAGAGGATTATTGTAAGTCCATTATTAGTGATATAATGGAGATTCAGAGTTTGACCCATGATTTTTACCTCTTAATTTTAGAGGGTTTTCCACATAAATTTGGTGTCTTGCTTGTGGATGGTTATTTGTTATTTTTGTTCTCATAATTGGTTTTGTTGATTTCATATTTAATTGCACAAAGACGGAAAAGTAATTCTTGGGATATAGATGATTTTTGGCGTACTTTTCTCAACAGTGGTATCAGAGCTTGGTTATTTTTGTGGTTTTCTTGTGCAAATTAAATGGAGGATTGGACAGCAGGTTGCATGATTAATCTCAAGGCTACAAATTATGCAATTTGGAAGCCAAGAATGGAGGATTTGCTTTACTGCAAGGATTTGTACGAGCCACTTGAGAACGATGGAGTTAAGCCCACAAACAAGAGTAACGCGCAGTGGAACAAGATGAACAGGAAGACTATTGGTCTAATCAAATCGTGGATTGATCAAAGTGTGTTTCATCATGTTGCCACGGAAACTAAAACCTATGCTCTCTGGCAAAAATTGGAGTCCATGTATGAAAGGAAGACGGCGCAAAATAAAGCTTTTTTGATTAGGAAACTTGTGAATTCTAAATTCAAGGATGGAAACTCTGTTGCAGAGCGCTTGAGTGATTTTCAGAGTTTGATAAAATCAGTTGAGTACGATGAAGATGGTCATTGACGATGAGATGCAAACTTTGTTGTTGTTGAGCTCTTTACCTGATAGCTGGGAGACGCTGGTTGTATCACTGAGTAACTTTGCTCCCGATGGTACGCTGACTATGGATACAGTCAAAGATAGTTTGTTTAATGAGGAATAGAGGCGAAGAGATACTATGGTGACACTACTACAAAACAGTAAATAGACAACGCGGAAAAAATGTTGTGGTTTCAGTCAGAAAAATGTCGTGGTTAAGGGTGTCATCTATTTGACACCCTTACACAACGTTTTTAAAACGTTGTAGTTAAGAACATTACACAACGTTTTTTAAGAAAAAAACGTTGTAGATTTATTTTTCATAAATTAGCAGATGCTTAAAAACGTTGTAGAAGGTATGATTCCACAACGTTTTCTGGATAAAAATGTTGTAGTTTAATATATCAGACAACGTTTAGACATATTTACACAATGTTTTTAAAATGTTGTAGATTAAAAAAAAGAAAAAAAAGTTGTAGTTCACCTACATTACCAATGCACCTGCAATATGCTAATGCCTGGAAGATTAGAATATTGTAGCCTGAAAGATTAAAAGAGTTGTAACTTCAATCATTTATCAAAGATTCCAAGTAATCTAACCACACACAATTTTATAGTTTCGACAAACATTCTTATCTTCAAAATGTAGCATTACATAAATAAATTATACCAGTTATATGAACTACAAGAACATAAGCTCTTACAAAGGCACCCCAATTTAGATCTACCACTGGCAACAAAACATTTGCTTAAAAGAGATCCTCTGGCAATGGAACAAAAATATCATGCAGATCTGACACCACCATCATTTGAGGCTGTGTTAAAGATGACTGGCACAAGACAAAACTGTAAATAATTCAATACAGATTTAGGTGATAGCAATTGAAATAAATTAAAGCAATCTATAGAATCAGTAGTAATTAAATAACTTGCCTTCATATTATAGAAATGAATTCTGCTATCATAAGTTATGAAACCAATCTGTGTTCTAGGACTCCCTGGCAACTTATCCAAACAAGACTTAATTGTTTGTGCCACCACCTACAAAATAACTGACATTATATGCAAGTTTCTCCAAAGACACATGCAAGTTCTATCTGCTACTTGTCTATTGATCAACAAATAGTAATATTGATTAGCAGAGGAAATTTCACAAGTAAAATCACCAATAGAAAATTTTAAATAGTTAGAAAACATAATTTTAAATTGTTAATGTATGACATGATAAAGATGCATCATCCATATATCCACAGGGTTAGAATTTTTTATAAGAATATGGATAACACTTCAAATTTAAGGTCATGTCTGAAGGACTTTTCAAAGTATCACATAATATTGAAACATCAATGAGGAAAAAATACAGTGGTGGCATAGGTGTCCGAACCATGTATTCAGTTGGAGCAACAAATTCCACATCCAAAGGGGCAAAATAATCATCTGGAACTGGAAGGGGAATATTGAAATGGATCAGCATAAAAACATTAAGACAATTAGACTATCCAACCCAATGAAAAGATATCATATTTTAGAATTTAAAATTGATCTTGCAGCTGTAGAACAGTGTGATTTGACATAATTTTCAGGATGTACAAGACACCCTATTCTACAATCCACGAGTACAAATAATTATATATATAGAGAGAGAGAGAGTTGGCATCGGAGCAGTGAGGGGTGTCCATGGATGGGGAGTGAGAGTGCTAGCATAGGATGAGCTACCACTCCAAAAAATTCATCATACTCCATATGCCAGAGTTAACAGCAAAAAAAGTTTCATTGTACCTAATACCAATACATGCTAAATGGATATAGAGATAAATAATGTTGGAACTAATTCGCACCTTCAATTTAAAAAATAAGAAATGGAAAAATAAAGAACACATATAATCTTGTGTTGATAGTTGGAACCTTACCCTCATTAAGCACAACACAAATGTTGCATTGCCACTTACTTAATCATTTGCTTAAAAGATATGAAAAAGAAAGCACAAAACATATGAGTACCTGTAGCTATAATGCCTCCGACCGAGTGCGGATCTGCATAGAACTGTAATACTCATGAAAGATGTTAAAAACGCTAATAAGTTGAATATGACATCAGTCGCCAATTAACAAACGCTAATAAGATACGTTACTATTTCCTTAAACTAATAACCTCATATGAACCTATAGCAGAGCACAAGGGAGATACAAATAAATACTGAAATAGTGAAGATTTATAGCATGGAACAGAAATTCTATATTGAAAGATTTATAATATTGTAACAATAATAGTTTTCTCAACTAAATTGCATAATCTATTATTGCCTTGTTCCAATATTATGGCTATAAATAAGTTGATTGTCATCAACAAACTCATGCTTTAACATATTTAAATCAGTTCAGTCATCATCCCCATCATCTATATATAAGGTCCTTCAACATATAATAGATGTGACAAATGACAAATCATGTATTACATCAGGAATGGAAAGTTTGACATCCAAACTAGAAGCTAACTAGACCTTCATGGTTCTCAAGGTCTCAGCTACAATTTCCAAGATTTTCAGCTTTTATACTCCACTCTTGATTCTACTTGAGAAAGCTTAATTATTGTCGTTACTCAAAGTAAGTCTGCAGAACTGTAGAGTAACAGAACATCTATTCTTGTATACATTGTGACGCCCCCAAAATAGGTATACAATACTCATTCTGAGTCGCCAAATACATGGTACAGGAAGCAAACTATAACTCCAATAATACAAATGTCGTGTAAAATAAGACAACACATACTGTGAGTTTAAATACAAATATTGTCTACTAGACAATATCAACACTCAAATAAGTCATCATTACAATTATTCATACACTATTTTACAAAAATAGTGAGGACTGCTAAAATATCTTTCTAGAACTATCATTCCATACCCCGACTCGATCCTGCTATGTTCTCACATCCTGAGAAGAAAAATGGAACATAAAGAAAAAGGGTGAACTCAACTAGCCCAGTAAAGAATATTATGATTAAGATAATATACAACAAATTATCATTAGTCTTCAACAGGGAAAAATCTGATAGAATATAATAGACAACAAGTTTTAGATCAACAAATGCAATGAAACAAAGAATCCATCGGAAGAGTCACGAGAAAATGAATTCTACTATCTTCTAAGATTTAAAAGTTCATCATCAATATTTTATCCCCGTAACAACAATCAAGATACATCTTTAATCAAATATTCATCTTTGCACTATCTGCCAAAGATATTCATTTGTACCACCGGTTGATCATGTTCATCTCAACACTGCATTCATCTTCAGACTACGGGCCAAAGATATTCATCGATTAATCATTCATATTTGCACTACTGAGCCAAAGATATTGAAGAATATCATCATTTAAGACCGAGGATGATGAAAATACTTTAAAGAAAACGAATCTAGTGAGATGAAGGACAAATATTAGAGATTCGTATAACAGTTTATCCAAGATCGATAATACTTCATAATAATCAATTGTGAAGCAGAATTCAAAAATAACGATCAAAACATGGATACAATCAAAGATAGTAGCCAGAATAAACATCTTGGACAAAAAGGAAAATTTTTATTTTTTGGTGAATAGTGCCGTATTCGTAAATAGTGCCGTATACGTGAATAGTACCGTATACGTGAATAGTAACCCCGACACAAAAAGTTCCAAATTTGATTAAAAAATTCACCAATATTTCGACATAATGATATTGAAGAAAATAATATCATTTAAGAAAAAAATAACATCACTTACCTCAAAATAACCGTACTTCTGACTGAATTTCGGATATAACGCTGACAGAAACTTGCACCGTATAGCAACACTCAAAGTATCAAAATACTCACAAGAATACGCTCGATAATATAGAGAGAGAAAGAGAGAAAACTTATTTCTGGTGTGATTTTCAATTCTAACTTAGCCCCCTATTTATAGAAAAATGCTAGAACGCCAAAGGAGACTAAAATAATAAAATATTATTTTCTTTTATTTCTTCCATGCATGCCTACTTTGTTGAACAAGCCAGCCACCTTTGAACCAAAAAAATAGCAGCACACGTGTTAAAACACAAGTGGGTCCCACCCATAAATTAATAAAAATCATTTTTATTTTCCGAAACTTCATTAATTCATAGAAAATAGTCCGTTTATCAGAAAAATATGAATTTTATATCCATTCCACACAAAATCGAATTCTCTACAACTTTGTAGCTTTGAGTTTCTCCAAATTCCGAACCAAAAATATCCGAAATCCACAAACGGATGATTTTTAGTACCTCCATTCTAACAAAAATACTGATAAAACACCTCAACATTAATTCCTTCATTTATAACCACATAAAATAAATAAATTCATCATTTATATCCACATCAAATAAATATTTCTGTATCATATAAATCAATAATTAATTATTCACAAATAATATTACAGAATAACAATTATGACAACCAGACTGTTCCCAGGAAAGAGGGGGCTTTTCAATAAGAATTTCTCCTTACTGGCGCGCAATTAGGTGACCAAACCTCTCCTTGACAGAACTTTTTAGACATTACCAACAATGTTATCTAATAATATTATTCAAATAATATGAATTATTGATCCGATAATGGAAAATCTCGTATGCGTTGACAATTATTGAAACAATAATAATATAAACTATCAACACAAAGAATTATTGAATCAATAAAATAAAATATTGAATAAAGAACTCATCGTAATAATTATTAAGTAGTGCCTTCTTACGTAAGAATCAATAATTCAACAATATGTGTAATACCTGGTGTACTCTTTGTGCGAACCACGAAAGTATTATCGTATTTTAACCACGTGTAATCCAACAAATTGTTAACGGTAATAATTACGCCGTTATTTATAAAAACTCATACTTTGTCGTTTTCTTCATCCGACAGTTATTCTGTTATGAGCCCCACGAATGGGCTCCGCCGTCGTAGGAATATTCCCCGACAAAAAGAATATTCCACGACCAAAAGAATATTCCCCGACAAAATGAATATTTTATAACCACTTGCTTATTTTGTAAAATTTGCACATTTCACCCATAACCAAAGCATTATATCAAATTAACACCTTATTAATTTAGAATAACGAATAAAGAAAATTCAATTTTATTTATAATAAGTTGAGATCTTACATACATGCTATTTACACACCATATAAAAAAATGAGTTAAGTCCTACTCTAACTAACAGTTCTCATGTATGTGTGTGTGTATATATATATATATATATATATATATATATTTAAATAGTATTATAATAGGATAGGTACTGATATCAATTACCAAGACAGCCAAAATATTATTAGCAAGCAAAACCCATCCATAAATTATATATTAGTATGATCCCAGGACGACAACATTGACAAGGGACAAACCTCGAATAAGAAAAGAAATGCATGTTATCAATCCAGAAAATCCAACAACAATCTACAAGAAAAACTAGAGAAACTAATCTCAAATATAACTATTGATATTTCCCCAAAAGACATTAAAATCAAAATACACCAAAATGATGTTATTTAGATGTACTATAAGTGACCCCATGTCAAACATATCTCCAAAATAGATACATACATTTGCTCCTGCTTGAATAAGCCTTTCCATGCAGGTTATATTTCCAGACATTGCCGCCAACATCAATGGGGTCTGTCCCAATCACCAAAATAAATAAATAATTCAAAATCTATAATCAATATATGTTTATGTACTAACAACAAAAAGTAAGTGCAAGTTCAAAGAAAAGTAAATTTCTACAAACGGAAATGCAAATGAAATCTTCAGAATTCAGGGCATACATATTCATAAATACAAATGCAGTACATATATATACACCTGCTTATGGCGATTCAAGATATCTGGATTAATAGATCGATCCAAAAGCATAGAAAGAACCTGCCCATCATCAACAACAAATATCACCACAAGCAAAACCCGTAAAGACTCGTCAATTTGTATCAAAGAAAAAAGAAATTAAACCAAAAAACAGAAATAATTAAATAAATCACAAAACCCACCTCGATTTGGCCATGTGAAGCTGCAACATGGAGAGCAAAAAGCTTTCCGTGAACAGTGGTCCGTCCCTCAATAACAAATTGCTGAGAAGTAAATTAATTTTCGCACACCAAACCCATCCATAATAGAACACATAAACTAGCCACACTTGAAATATATCAAAACTAGCCCCCTTCGGTTTCTTCTCCATGAATTTCTTCACCATGGTACTTAAGCTCTGCACATTCTTCGTTTTCGCCAGGGCGCGAGACGATGATTGAGGAATTGCGGCGGCGTCTGGAGGTTTCTGGTGGAATTTTGAACCACCGATATGGCACTTGAATGCGGAGGATGAGTGGTTTTTGGGTTTGAGCTCAGTGGATGAAGAGGTTAAGTTCAATTTCAGATCGGTCGGTGGAGCACACATTAGTCAGATCTGAAGCAAAACCAGCTTCCAAAGACCAGATTTCAACTGTCAAAACCCTTAAAGCCAGTTGAATCATCAAGATCCGAGACCTCCAAATCCGAAGCCCCAAGGATTTCAACTGTCAAAACCCATAAAATCAGCAAAATGAGGAGCCTCTCTCTCTAACTTTCGCTGCTTGGAACCCTCCAGGATGCACTCCCAGTCACCGAGTCACGTTTTTTTTAATTTGAAGTTTTAGCTTGAGCGCGTTTTTTGTTTCGTGTTTTTTAACTAGATAACATTTTTTTTTAAAAAAAACGTTATCTATATAAAATCAAAAAAATAACTTTTTAAATAGATAATGTTTTTTCATATATATATCTATAACTTTTTGTTAAAAAAACGTTGTGGAAAAAAAAACCACAACATTTTTTATAAAAACGTTGTGGTTTAAGTGTTGTCTATTTACTACTTTGTAGTAGTGTGATTAGCACTGAGTCACAAGTTTTTGTCGCACAGAGTAGGGGCAAAAACAAAGGGAGAAACTCTCCTGAAGATGACAAATCCAGGGAAAGGTCAAGAGATAGAAAAGAAGTAATTTGCTTTCACTGCCAGAAGCCGGGTCACATAAGACGAGAGTGCATATTTTTAAAGAAGGAGCAGTCTAAGGAAAAAGATGAGGATAAAGATTCAATTGTGTATCTATCCGACATTGATGTAGCTATTGTTTGTGATGATAAACTCAAGTGCCATGTTAATGATTGGATTATTGATTCGGGTGCTTCGTTCCATACTACTTCGCGTGGTGAAATCTTCACATCCTACATTAATGGTGATTTTGGGCATGTGCGGATGGGAAACGGAAGTGCATCCAAGATTATAGGCATTGGAGATATTTGTTTGGAAACTAACAGTGGTTGCAGGTTGATACTGAGAGAAGTCAGACATGTTCTGAATATTCGTTTTAATTTGATCTCAGCTGGTAAGCTTGATGAGAATGGTTATAAAAGTTACTTTGGTGAAGGTCAATGGAAGCTCGCCAAAGGGTCTCTACTGGTGACTAGACGTAAGAAGGTGGACACTCTTTACACGATGCGGGCGCATGTGAGAGGTGTTGAAGATGGGGGAGTTAGGCAGAAAAAGGTGTGGTACAAAGTCGTGCGAGATGGGAGAAAAGCCTTGCATGCGAACCACAAGAAGAAAACTCTTTTCTTTAAATGGGTACCAAAAGTAAAGAAGGAAAGTGATAGCTCGCAGCCAGGGTACAAAGTGGTTTTGAATGAATTTGACAAGCAAAAATTTGTCAAGTTTGAGTTAGATCCTCCCATTGAGAAGAACCATGCCGATGAGACAAAGCCGGACATGATGACATTTAAAAATTCCAAGAAGCTTGAGTTGAGCCTAGACTTCGTTGGAATTGACTCCGAGTAAGGAGTTGTGGTTGGTGATCCCTTCTCTCATGGGTTCGGAGGGGGAGATTGTTGGGGGTGGGTCCTCACCCATGAGATAAAATCCAAGATAGAAAAGAATTAATTTTCTTTGTGAACAAGTAAGTGTGTTTACTTGATATTAATCCAATTAGAAATTGGGTTAGTGGAAGCAATATTGGAATTGGAGATTCCATGAAAAGAATCCAAGTTGAAAAATGATTTACTTGTTTGATTGGTTGGTGACCAAGACAAGGAGATGTGAACCCTAATTTGATTAGGAGAATAAATTGTTTCTAATCCATAATAGGGATGGATTAGGAAGAGTACTATAAATAAGGCTATGAGGGAGTCTTATTTGATATATATGAGAGAAGCTTGGTAGCAAGAAGGTATCAAAAGAATAAATTGAGAGAATTACAGTTTGTTGTTCGTGGATATCCGCCGCCATCTCCGTTCAATTGAAAGCTTGAAGACTTTATTGCTTGGGGTGTTTTTGGGTGGTGAAGTTAATTAGTTTCTCAACCTAATTAAAGGTAAATTTGTACTATCTCAATTTATTGTGTGTAACTTCAAGTTTTAGGGCATAAAACTTGAGAGGATTATTGTAAGCCCATTATTAGTGATATAGTGGAGATTCGGAGTTTGACCCGTGGTTTTTACCTCTTAGTTTTAGAGGGTTTTCCACGTAAATTTGGTGTCTTGCTTGTGGTTGGTTATTTGTTATTTTTGTTCTCATAATTGGTTTTGTTGATTTCATATTTAATTGCACAAAGACGAAAAAGTAATTCTTGGGATATAGATTATTTTTGGCGTACTTTTCCCAACAAATACTAAGTGATATTTTGGCCCCAAAAAAATTAAAACCTCGATCCCGCCTCCCTCACGGCCTCACTCATCTCATTCGCCTCTCCTCAAGGCTCACTCACCCATCAAGGCCCCACTCCCACCCACCCAACGCACCTCCCTATCTTTCCTCCCCAACTCGGTGGTTGCCCCACCGCCATCCATAGAAAGAAGAACTCTAGTTGACCTTCGAAAGAAAGAAGAGAAGCTCAATTCCTTACCTTCTTGTAAAAGTGAAGGTAACAATAATCTCTTTCCGCCTATTAAAGTTAATGATTCATCGAAGTTTTTGTATTATATTACTTATTTCATTTACAAAGAGAGTTGTCCTATATATACATACATATAAGATAAGTACCTAAGCTAGAATTAAGGGATATACATAATCACTTAAGCTATAATCAATTGATTTACAAGGGAAAGGATTCTCAAGAGATAATTATGGTAATTCAAAAATAATATCATAACTACTTGATAAAAATAAAACTATCCTAAATAACAATCTTATGTTATTTCTCTAATACATCCCCGCAAGCGAAACAAAGGTAATTGGAGCTTGAGCTTGAACTAAGAAGAATAGTCATACGACTGTAAAATCAATGAAATAATAACGCCTCGAAGAATGTAGAACATGAACAATTTCCATGAGAGATAAAATAGAAACATAGCATGCATGATAAGTACTGCAAATAACCAATAATACTGGAAAGTGTTTGGTTGTTTGCACATTTGCAACAAATAGGGACTTTCTTGTACTTCGTGTATTAGATTTCCGTGAACAAACTTAGAAAATTCCATTAATCCATCAAGATATGAAATGTGGAACATGTCGAGAGAAAACATTCGCTCATTTGTTAAATGAGGTGAAGACGATGAACAAACTAAAAATGAATTTGCAAAGACATCCGAATAAAGATGAGAATGACCTTGCAGTTGAGAAAAAAAGGATTTAGTAGTTGATATTTTGGAACATGGCAATGAGCAGGAAGAACCAAATACAAATTTTTATCAAGCAAAGAAACAGATTCATTTTTATCGAATTTAGGGGAGAAAAGAGAGATTGATGGAGGTTTAACTTGTGCTAAAGAATTTACTTCAGAATTTAGAATAGTAGTACTAGAACTTAGAGACTTAGTAGGACTATCACCAACAATGCTTTGGTGCACCACAAGTGTGGATGACGGACCGGAATGATGGTCAAGAAGTGCAACAAAGCGCTTCCCTTGCAATTGTTCACAGCTATGAAGAAAGCTAGAAAACAAATCCAATGATAATGAAGGATTCATTTGATAATAGTCTTGAACACAACCATTGAAAGAATCATCAAGACCATCAACGAGACACTCAATGAGCTCAATTTCAGGAATGTGTTCTCCGGCTCGATTAAGTGCGTATGCAAGAGATTTCGCCTCGAAAATATAGTTGGTCACAGATTGACTAGAAATTTTCTAGAGAGAATGAAGTTGGTCAAGAAGGTCATTCACATACCAATTATTTTTGTCAAAATCATCACACATTTGAAAATCGTTGGAACAGGGTTCCTGGAATGATTCTGGGTTAAGCCACTTTTCCAAATCCAAGGAAGCCATTGATAGAAAAAAAATTTGAAAATCATAAGAAAATAAAGTATCTCGATCAGGGAATAGAAAGATGATTTTATTTTGAGAAAGAGGAGTGATAGTAAAGTAGAGAGGAATAACAAAAGAAGAAGAAATCGGGGACAATTGCTGGAATGTAGACAGGTGATCAGCAGGCTGTCTGGATTGAGATGCAGACTGTCTGGATTGGGGTTGAGACTGTCTGGATTAGTAGGCAAAAGACAGAAGATGTGCAGTGGAAGATGGAAAAAAAATAAATCATAAGCCGTTACACATTATAGCTCTGATATCATATTAAAGCTAACATAAAACTGGGTTATTATATTATATTGTTTATTTCATTTATAAAGAGAGTTGTCCTATATATATACATATAAGATAACTACTTAAGCTAGAATCAAGGGATATACATAATCACTTAAGCTAGAATCAAGTGATTTACAAGGGAAATGATTATCAAGAGATAATTATGGTAATTTAAAAATAATATCCTAACTACTTGATAAATATATAACGATCCTAAATAACAATCTTATGTTATCTCTATGTTCTTCGATTTTAAAGCAAAAACTAGGGGAAATTTTCTTTATAAAAGTTTAAAATTTAAATGTGGTAACTTATTTTGATACATATATGGTATTCATTACTATTATTTTGGTTTTTTTACTTGGGTATAATTTTTTAATTTTTGTAATATATGATATTAAGTTAGTTTTTTTTAAATAAGTCGATTGTATTTGTCTTCGGTCAAACCGTATAATCCCATTAGGCTCCAATCGCGTTGTCATTCGGGTCTGGTGTTCTCGCCAATTTCAGCAGAAAATTGAATTTGGGGGTGGGGGCAACATTGTGTGAAATTAGGTAATTGATGTAACGGATATGTAAGCCCAATTAATTTAGGGGACGAATTGTATTTGTACAATGTTTACTTTATAAAATTTAAATAAATACTAAATCTATATAAAAAGAAAGATATTAAATCATGATCATAACTCAAAAATCAGGAGTGATAAAATCAAACACAAATAAATAAAAACATCTATAGGATACATTCAATCAAATTCGGTAAAAAAACTAAATCTATTTGTACAAAGTTTACTTCATATAATTTAAATAAATACTAAATTTATATAAAAAGAAAGATATTAAATCATGATTATAACTCAAAACTCAATCATAGATATATTCAATCAAATTTAAAGGCTTAAATTAGCCACACAAAAAGATAGGAAGCAGAAAAAAGCGGTGACCATTGTTACTGTGTCACCAGTCAAGTGGTCGGGTCGGGTATAATTAAGGGTTTTGACTAAAACTGATTTTTTTGTTCAAATAAGACCAAAGTGCCGACTGATTCCGATTTTTACCAGTCGAATCGATGGTCCGGTTTGTGTCTAATAACCTTACTTGGTTTAATAAAAGTGTATTTGACCCAAGAGTTAATTGCCCAAACTGATAGCTAGGCATCCTTAAATATCTTGGAAACACAAAAAAATTGTAAACTATGTTATCATTAGTGTATGATGAAGAAAAAATTAGAACCAATATAAATAATACACTACAAAAAAATGGTGATTTTGTAACAAACAGTTTTTCGTTGCTAAATGTGCAAACTTTCGTTGCCAAATGCCATTTGCAACGATTTTTCGGTCGTTGGACATTTCGTTGCGCAATGAGCGTTGCTAATTGTCTAGAAACGATTTTTTTTCGTTGCAGAAAGTAATATATTTCGCAACGAAATTTTGTTTTTCGTGTAAAATCATAAATCATTTAGCAACAAAATATTTTGTAGCAAATTTATTAAGAAATTGTTAATGAAAAATAATTTTCTTTGCAAAATACGCCTAATTGGCAACAAAAAGAATCTTTTTATTTTTCAACGAAGATAAAATTCGTTGCAAATTATACACATTTGCAAACGAAGTTTGGCGTTACTGAACAATATAGAAATTGTTGCCTTAATTGGTTTTCGTTGCTAATTGTGTACTTTTTGGTAATGATGTTTGTTGCTAAATGTATAAAATAAACTAGTTTTATATTAATTTACAACAAAATTTTGCGCTGTCGTTGGTTTTTTTTATGAATAATTATGATGAATTAGCAACGATACTATTTGAAGGTGATTGTTTTTAGAGAGCAACAAAAGTTATTGTCAATTAGCAATGACACTATACGATATCGTTTACTTTTCATGTCAACGAAATTTATTATGATTAGCAACGATATAAATATTGCCGTTTCTTTTGTTATGTAACGAATGTCAAACTTATTTTATATAAAAAAAATTATGTCTCAATAACCCCATAACAAAATTATGACAAAAATACAAAAAAACTAAAATATTATTAATTAAATAAAATCATCCGATACATGATCATTCATCATCTTTACAATCAAACTTCGTACGACTAAAAACTACAAAGCCCGTCTTAGTTGACACTATCTGCCATCAAAAGGTTAACACTAGTGCCATATATGAAAAAAAAATCAAGAAAGAAATGTTTATAATATGAAACAATACTTAAGCTCACACAAGAGTTTCAACAATGGTTCATCCTCCAGGTATTCTGCCAATATTAAAACAGCATCAGCCACTACACCAATAAAGAGGTTAATTAAGGAATTTAAAGATATAATTAAGGAGTTTATAGACCTTTGAAAATCTCGTCCCTCTCACAATCAAGTCCTGGGGGTGCATTTTGTAAGGTCATCAGCATCACCTACAAAATATATATACCCGTAAAAGACTTAGTTGCTATTTCATTTTGAATCACGTAACTTGTTTTGGTAAGAAATGCTAAATTTCGTGGTCTAATGCTTTAATTTATAAAAATTTAAAAACATTAAGGTTTAATGTCTTAAAGTTGAAACATTAGGCTTTAATTAAGTTGTAAAAAGCAAAAAACTTGAATATTTAAAATATACTTAAGCACCTTCATTCTACTCTGTATCCAATTTCTCCAGATACATATCTTGTAACAAAAATATTACATTTGCAACGCAATTATATTCATTGTAAATAATTGTGTTGCTGATGCCATTTTTAAGAGTAATTTTTTCCATGTCGCTACAAGGGAAAAAGATTAGGAAAAAAAGTATAATAGAGAGATTATTGGTCTAGTTAATTAACATCCTCATATCTTAGTTGCTGATTTAGATTTATCCTCGCTTGCAGTTGGCATGTTATTGTGGATTTTTTAGCATGTTGTTATTGCTGTTGGCATTTTGCTTTAAGTCGTCGGCTAAAATTTCTAGCGGACTGACAGTTTGTTGACTTGGGTGTTACTAAATCATTTCGTTGACTTGGGTACTATGGGGGCATGCCCAATTTTGTACCAGATTTTTTCATCTCTGAATCAGAGTTTAACGAACCCAAAAGTAGGACCCATTTGGTGCTTCATCATCTCCCTTTGAATCTTGGTGAAATCCATTTCCAAGAAATCAATCTGCGACGGATCAAACTCTGGCTTTGGCAATTTCTTGGCGCCCCATTCCTTCCAATCCTTGTCTTCTTCATCATCCACTACGTCATCGAGATCATCGGTGATGTGGATCCTTCTCTTTCCGGCCTCTGCAAATCGGAAAATTTACCATTTCTAGTGGCGATTAGGAGGATGAGGAGGAGAAAAGTAAGATGAATTTCTAATTTGGTTGGAGATCCATTTTCAGATAGAGGATCGATTTCTGATTTGGGAGAACGAAGCCCTGATTTGGGAGGAGAGAACATGAAAAGTGTTTTTTTTAAAACACAAATCTGCCAAAATGACACAATTTTGATAGACTGTGTACAAACAAAATATACACGGTTGTGTATACCCAATTTTCCAATATATATGGGCAATGATCTATAACATGTATTTGCTATGGATCAAAAATTGGCAAATAGCATCTCATTAAAAAATGAAACAACCATTCGTTAGAATTCCTAGCGGACTGGATTAAAATTTTCAAAGTTCAGTGATACCCCCCATCAACGCCATCGCAGAAAAAAAATTAAACCAATCTGCTAGAGAAACTAGTGGATGTAATGTTTAAGTTGTTTCTTTGCTCCTGGGTGCTATGATTTTTGCGAGATTTGGAACCCTAATTAGACCAAATCACACAAGGAAAAGGAAGGAAAATGCGAGCTGACTGCTGGGTGTTGCAATTTTTACAATTTATTTGTTGCGATTTCTGCAATTTGGAACCCTAGGTCGAGGGATTGGGGCAAAATAGACCATTGAATCGGAAACTTGGCTGTGAAAACTATGAAAAGGAATTGGGACAAAATTATTGGTGCTCAATTTCTGCGATTTGGAACCCTAGTCATTGTGAATTTCGTTGCAAGTTAGTACTTTGATTAATGTTCCTTGGGGCTTTTATTATTTTGTCTTAGGTCACAAATTTGAATGTAGTTTTTATACCAGTTTAATGCATGCCTTTAAGTACTTGTATCATAATTTTCATTTTTTACTCCCTTGTGTAGAGTCAAATGATGTAGTATGAAGTATGGTTGTTTTTTCTCTCTTTTTTTCCCTAGAAATTTGTTATTATGTTTCTAAAAATTAAATTTGTATTGCATGAAGATCGATCTATATCATATGATACATAACTTCTACTTAGTGATTTATGTTAATAGATGTCACAATAAATATGGCTAAACGGAATTCATCATTGATATTTGCATTCATTCTCTCAACTTAGCTAATATATCAAATTCACTATTTAATTTTTTGGGTTTGTCTATTCCTTTGGCATGCATGAAGGAGCTATTTAGCTTCAATGGCATATATATCCAACTATCTGATTGTGTGGGGGAAGATGATTGGTTTGCATGTAATAAAAAATGTTGATAAACAAATTCAGCATTAGACTTGAAGTGTAACCATGTAGGCTTAATTTGATGTGGATGATAAGTGATCTGAGGAAGAATGTTTAGAGAAAACTTGAATCCTAGGATCTCGTTTCTAACATCTGGTAGACAAACAATAGTTAAATGCACATCTTATGTCTATATTGTTATTTTCTTAATCGTTTTTCATTTGTGATCAATGTTTTATTTCTTATGAAAGATGGTAACCCTACAAAAAAGCTAGTTGCAAGTCAATTAATCTAATTTAGTAAAAAAAGAAAACAAGGACTTAGTACCAATCCTTTGGCCTAATAACTCCTTCATATACTTGATGATTATAAAATATATTGTCTAAAGCTCCCAAAAAATATCTAGTTGTATAAACTAAAGCCAGTTTGGTTCTAAAAAATGTTTGGGTTACTTTTTGGAAGGAAAAAAGGATTTTATAATTCTTGTTTCCTTTGAGCAATTGGTAGTTGTGATTATGAAGCAAAATTTATGTAACATTTAATAGATGATGATAAGTTTGAGTGTATCCATGATCACTAATTTGGCATGTAATTTCTACATATTCTGTAGTACTAGTTCCTTCTATGTGTAGTAAACTCTGTGAGTTTCCATCTAGGTATGCAATTTGGTCAAAATCTGACATATTAATATTATGATGTCGAATATAGGAAATGGGATTGGAGAAGGAGTTTCATTGTCACCTAACTCAATATTAAGTTTAGGCAATATTACATCACTTATTAAACTATATCTTGTTATGGTTTCATTTGTTCAGTTTGTATTGCAGCAGGTTTCATTGGTTCAGTTTATATCTTGTTATAGTTTCATGTGTTCATTTTATATTGCAATCTTTTCATTGTTATGCTTTCAGTTTGTGTGGCACCATTGGTTTTAGTTTGCAGCAGTTGGTTTCAATTTGTCTATGGTTTATATTGTATGATTTCAGTTTGTGTGTTGCAGTCTATTTATAGTTTGTAGCATGGTTTATAGTCTACGGTTTCACTATAATGCTTTCTACACTACAAAAAAACATGTCATAGGCGACGGGGTTATTGGCGACGGCCAATGTACCGTCGAGAATGACCTTAATGCCGACGAGAAAGCCGTCGCGAATGTGTGCCGTCGATAATAACATTTTCCCAGGGAAAAAAAGGTGCAAAAATTTGACGGTGGAGGGAAAACTCATTGGCGACGGCTATAGATGTCCATAACGACAGCAACGCTGTCGTTAATGACTCACTGGCGATGGTACGTGAGCGATGGGACACGCCGTCGAGAATGAGGTCTTATTTTTAATCTCCCAGATTCAATTTCTTTTTCCTCTCCATTTTATTTCCCTCGCGTTTCTGTTCTTTCCCTCTGTTTCTGTCACCATCACCGTCGATTCTTGCCGTTGTTACTCGCCGTCGGTCCTCGCCATCTTCTTCCACCGTCTGGCCTCCCCCTTTCTTCCTCCCCTTTCTCTGGCCTGATACACTGTTACAATCTCCCCCCAATTTTCGTCCCCTCTCATCTCTGGTTCTACATTTCTCATTGTTGGCTTCCATTAGTAAGTTACACTTTTTTTCTTCTTAGGGTTTCATTTGTATATAAGTTCCAATTTAGTTATGTTAGGGTTTAATTTGGGTTTTTTTTTTCTAATACCTGTATGTTTTTTTTTGGGCAGTAAGCAACAGACATTGACCTTTTCTGCATCTCTCTCTTTTGTGTAAGTTTTTCTTTTATCTCTTTTTTTTTTTTGGAGTAGTATGTATGTCAGTTCATGTATATATGTTTATTTGAAATATTTTCATGTATTATGTTTGTCAGTTCATGTAATTTTATTTCTTCTGTGTATGTTTTATGAATAGGGTGGGTATGGTAATTAATAGGGTGGGTATGCTTTAGTGTTATATTAAATTAAGAGAGAGTCCAAGTATTTGATTATATACTAGTGGAATCTCTTAAATTAATATCTCAAACTATCTATTACCTTAACCTAATTATAGCAATTCTAATTGGGTTATATTATTAAACCAATGAGAGTAATTATTTAAAGTCCAAATTAAGTGGACTAGAAACCCTAATTAAATAACACGGGTAAATAATTGGGACAATTACATTTTATAGTACATTTGAAAACATAATTACAAGAAAAGTGCACTCATTAAATATTTACACAATTAATATCTTTAAAATTTTATTTTCATTTTTAGTACATATTTATGCTTCCTTTAATTATGGGATGTGTTTTAATTTCCTGATGATATGGCAATTCAGTTTTTTTTTAAAAAAAACTGATTTCGCGTTTTTTTGGGGATTGTGTTAATTTTAAATTTTTTTTCTTCCGTATGTCGTCTCTTTTCTTTTTGGAAACCCTTATTTGGTGTTTTGTTTACTTTCTAAGCAAACCCTTATTCTTCTTCTTCTCTGTGTTTCTTTCGATTTCTGGGGTAGATTTTTGTTGGTCGGCGTTTGATTTTTACTTACGTCTTTTGTCGTATTTTGCTTCAGATCGTATTATTCTCAAGTTTTTTGGTTTGTTCCTATTTATCGGTACCACATTTTCTGACTTCTTTCTCTCTTTTTTCCGTGATGGTCTCCACGAGGAAGAGCATGGAGGGAATGGTGGTTAAGAAAGCTGATAGGAAGAGGAAAAGAGTTTCAGAAGATAATTATTTGGAGGATTCGAAGTTATCTGTAATGGTGAAGGATAGTAGTCCAAAGTCTTCTAAGCAGGGAAGAGGTTATTGTTGAAATCGGATGTTGATGATAAGAATATTGGGAGACATTCGTGGAAGAAAGCGAAATCACTTGGTGTATATTGATTAGATTTTGAAGGTTCTCTTTGAAAAAAGTTGTCAAAGAAGATAAAGTTGAGGCTCATAGCCGGAAAATGGTTCCACGGCAGAAACATTTGAAGGTTTCTTAATTTTTTTTTTAAGAATTATATTTTTTAGTTATTTTTGGTTTTTTGTGTTTTTATTTTATGCATGGTGGTGTTTTGGTTTGTATTATTGTTTTTTTTATTGTTCAGTAGTATTATGGATGTTGAATTTGTTGTTTGATAAAATCATTGTTTCCATTCGAGTGTATTTTCTGAAACACATTATATTATGTTTTAAGTTTTGTTCAATTTGTTGTTGTTAAAATTTTTGTTTTCATTCATATTTTAGTGTCTGATACAAGTTTATTTTCGGTTGGTCCTTAAAGTTTCTTTTTTGTGATCACACAGGTTGTTATTTGTTGTAGTTACCTGATAATTGTTATTTGGTTACATTCCTTTATATGTTTGGAAACTGATTTTTGTAATAGTTGTGAAAATGTATAATATTTCATTGGAGTTTGTGTTGTTTTAAGGATTGTTCAAATTGTTATTGTTTAAATCACTGTTTTCATTCTATTTTTGTATCAGATACTAAAAGATTTATTTTTGGTTACTACATTACATTTTTGTTATTATTTAGATTTATAATATGCTTAACTTGCTATTTTATTTTTTGTTATCAATATTGAAATGATTGGAAACTGCTGATACTATACTTCTTAACATGTATTTTGTTGCAATAGAAGTAACATAATAATTGTTATTTGGTTACCTTTCTTTGTATGTTTGGAAACTGATTTTTGTAATAGTTGTTAAATTGTATAATATTTCATTAGAGTTTGTGTTATTTTAAGGATTGTTCAAATTGTTCTTGTTTAAATCTTTGTTTTCATTCTATTTGAGTCTCGAGATACTATTAGATTTTTTTGGTTACTACATTACATTTTTGTTATTATTTAGATTTATAATATCTTTGGTAACTTGATATTTTATTTTTGTTACCAATATTGAAATGATTTGAAAGCTAGCGATACTATAATTGTTAACATGTATTTTGTTTCAAAGAGAAGTAACCCGCTAATTGTTATTTGGTTACGTTCCTTTATATGTTTGAAACTAATTTTTGTAATAGGTGTTAAAATGTATAATATTTCATTAGAGTTTGTGTTGTTTTAAGGATTTTTCAAAATGTTATTGTTTAAATCATTGTTTTCATTCTATTTGAGTATCGATTATTATTAGATTTATTTTTGGTAAATACTTTAGATTATTGTTATTATTTAGATTTATATATATTATGCATGTAACTTGTTATTTTATTTTTGTTACCAACATGCAAATGATTGAAAATTGTCGATATCATTCTTGTTAACATATATTTTATTCCAATAGACTTGGAGATTGATGATTGTTGATGATTTTTATTTAAAAATTATAATTAATTTTAGTTATGATCATTCTTTGAAATTATTTTGGTTATCATTGATATTGTTCATTTAAAAGTTTTTGGTTTAAAGTTTTAATGTAGTTATTTAATTTGGTTAATGTGTTTTTAATGTAAGTTTTTGCATTTTCGATTTGGGATCTATTCTATGAGGAGAATAAATCAAATTTTCAAAGAAAAGTAATTTATTGGTGTGATATGGATGTTCCTAATATTATCAAGAACAAATTGTCTCGAGGTACAATTGAATAAGTTTTTAGTTGACATGTTTTGGAAAATTTTTTTAGAGTTTGGGTGACCACAAATGTTTTCATATTATTCATCGAGGCTTGATTAAGGGAAGTTTATCAAAGGGATGATGGGGAGTTGTGGTTTCTATTTGGTGAGAGACGGTTAAGGTTTGGATTGCCCGAATTTTGTTTGATTTCTGGCTTGAATTGGCTAGGAAATGAAAATATTGATGGTTTTAAGGGGATTCAAAATCCGTTGGTGGAGAAGTTTTTTGGTGATGAGGTTGTCACCCGTTCTACTATTGGGAAGATATATAGGAGCGTTGTTTTTTATGATGATGATGAGGCAATTAGGATGTCCATTATTTTATTGGTTTTTAATTTCATTCTAGCTTCTATTTTCGACAATTATCTTGATCAAACTTTGTTTAACTTTTTGTGTTATGGGGATATTGAAAGTTATCCATGGGGTAAATTTGCATTTCAATGCATAAAGAATTCTTTATCCATTCTTGGCAAATAAGGGTCATGTAAGGAAGGGTAAGCACGGTGGGGTGATTTACAATTTTTATAGGGATGGTCATTGTAAATCTTACAAACTTAATGGATTGCCTTATGTGTTTCATGTTTTTTTTGTTTGAAACAATACCTACTTTCAAAGTCAGAGGATTTTGTGTTGATGACCATGCTGCAGAGTTGAGATTATCTAGATGGAGGGAGTTAGGAAAGCCTCCCAAAAATGAGAAATTGAATGACCTTATTTTTGGATCTGGTCAGGTATGTTGGTTTCCAGTTGGTTTATATTTGGTTTCCATTTATATTTTATATTGGTTTTTGTTAAAAAAAAATTTTGTATTGTTTTGCTTATGTTTTATATTTAATCTTTTTGACATGGTATATTTGTTGTTATTATTATTTTTCAGTTGATCGTTCAGAATATTGTTCCTACGGTTGATGAAAAGGTTCGGTTGGGGTTAGGGGATTTCCATTTTTTTAATGGAAATGATATTCTTGAGCAAAATTTCTTATGTTAAAGTTGACTCATCAAGGAAGTTTAATGATATTGGGTTTTCTATTTCTGATGTGGAAGAAGTTATTGATAAACGGGTAAAACCTTTAGAAGGTAAGATGATGGAGATGAAAAAAGATATTGAGAATTTGGGTGTTGAGTTAAAAGACCAACTGCAAGTGTTTCAAATGCAGATTTACATGGATATAAAAAAGATGATTAAAAAGTTGGTCAATGGTCAGTCTAGTTATAGCAAACATAAAAATGTTTTTTTTGTTGAAGATGATGATGATGATGATGATGATGATGGTGATGGTGATGATAATGCTGATGATGATGTTGGTGATGGTGATGGTGATGGTGATGGTGGTGATGATGATGGTGTTGCTGATAATGATGATGTTGATGATGCTGATGGTTCTGCTACTGCTGATGATGATGATGATGATGAGTTGGGTGAGAACGTTGATGTTGGTAATATTAAAGGGAGTGTTGATCCTCCCGTTAGTGGTGTTGTTGTAAATCAGTCTGAGGAAGAGGATGCACAGGTTTACATTTATTTTAGTTTTCATTTTATTTTTCATGCTTATTAAGTAAATTCTTACTTCTTTTTTGTTTTTTATTAATGATTTAAAGCAAGAATGTTGGTTTAAATTCTTACGGGAAAAGATAGTTGTTTATACTCCCAGAGGGGTTAAAATTCATGTTGACGATGAAAAGGTTAATCATTTTTTTAAAATGTTATTTTTTTAATCTGTTATATTTATAAACATTTTTTTTAATAAGGTCGAGAAGATGGATGATGTTCTAGCTTTGATATTTTAAGTCAATCTAGTGGAAAGAAAATTGTTGTTTTACCCCATTGAGGTTTGTTATTATCTTTATCGTTAATTTAATTAATTTGTTGTATTAGTTAGTTTGCTATAGTGTTTATGTTTGTATTGATCAAAAGTTTTGTATTTTTAACTTGATATTGACCTTGTTTTTTTTTGTGTCATGTATTGTAAAACATTACAGGTAATAAATTCAAGGATCGACATTTCTATACTTGATGAGTCGGTGTTTACAACTCAGATTTAATTCAATGTTTTGAAGTTGAAAATCTGCGCAACACCAATTCAAGGTGCCTTCGCACTTGCAGTTGCGAAGAGTGCTTTATTTTGAAGAGTCCTTTTACTTCAAAGGTTGGTTCATTTGGTTCTACTTCTTCGAGATGTGGATGTTCGTCAATTACCCCCAAATTTCTATCAAAGATTTCGGATATCTCGTATGTGTATTCCTTCAAAAGATGAAGATGTTCTTTTGAGCAGCGTTGGTTTAAGATTGGATTAAATAATAGGAAAAGGTATGTATATTGGAGTATAATATATTTTCATTATGTTTTTTATTAGGATATAAAATAATTTTCTTGGTTTTTGCATTATGTTCATTGTTTTGAAGGATTGAAAAGTTTAGGGTAACAATGACAAAATTGAGCCTTCATTTGATTGGGGTGCGTGCCAATAGCTTCAAAATGTGGTTTTTACAAGCTTAAGACCCCGTGCCGTTGGCTTGATGATGATGTGAGTTTTTTTTACCTTTGAATACATGTTTGTTAGTTTTTGTCACCTTATTGAATTATATTGGTAACTATTTGAATATTTATTGGAAACTATTATGTTACATTATTATTTTTATTTTCCTTTGTTTAACTCTGATTGTTATTTTGTTTTTAATTTTTGTTCAGCACATCAACATATGCTTGTATTACATTCGTAAAGTGGCCAAGCACTCGAACCAAATTCAAATAAGGGTTACAACAACTGATTGTTGGTTCCATATCAAGTTGACCAATTTATTTGAGAAATATTGTAATAGAAATTGTGATAAGAATCTGTTGTTGGACTCTGGTGATATAGCTGAGTACATTCATGGGTATCTTATGGAAGTCAACACACCCTGGGTTAACGTCGATTTTGTTATGTTTCCCAATCATATGTCAGCTCCTGGTCATTGGTTCCTGCTTGTGTTTGTGGTTTATAATTCTCTTCAACAGGATAGGAATGTTATGCGCACAAATATTATGGATGTGTGCGAGCCGTACATCTTTATTCTCCCCATAATTTTGTCTAGTTGCGGGTTTTGGAAGAATAGAACAGATATTGATTTCAATAGTGTTCCATACCGCAACAAAGCAGAACATGATATCATTGAGCTAGAATTTGCAGAGGGTATTCCGGAACAAATTGAAGGGTAAGTTTCCTATTACTTATATTTGTTCAGTTTTGTATATATAATGAAGTCTGTTTTGATTTGTGTTATATATTTATTGTTTTTTCAGCGATTGTGGAATGTTTACCATTTGTTTTGCGGCACATTTCATTCATCAGATGATATCTGAAATGCCAAAACCATTTCCGATACTTCAATACCGTAGGAAGATATGTGTCAACTTATTTAATCATGCAAGGAACAAACATTTAGTTGGATATGAATCTGACTCAGAATATCCAGGAAGATTAGCTACTGAAGACTAGTATGATTATGAATCTTGATATGGTTATTGGTTGTGGAAATTCGTTGTAATTATTCTGATTTGAATCGGTTATTTGTTGTGGAATGTTTTGTAATTATTATAATGGTTTAATGATGTATTAATTTTTACTAGTGGAAGTATGAGTATGTTTTGTTGGCTCACATTTCTGTTTTTTGTTTTTTATTTAATTTTTTTACTTATTAATGTTAACATTTTTATTTATCGTACAGTTGGTTTCTAAATGTTTATATGATGTTATCTATTTGAATTGGTATTGGTATCCAATTAGTATGGATAATATATTGTAAAAAAACATTAATAATGTTGTACATGTAATGTGTATTCAAACCAATGACAATGAGATATAGCTGTTGACCCATATAAATTTATTTTTTTGTTAGCATGTCTAATGTTTAATAAATTGAGTTTCTGTTTGCAAAAAAACAACATTTAACTGTGGCAGTGGCACTAAACTGTGTAAAGAGAGTTTCCATTTTTCGTAATCATGTGTACAAAGGTTAGGTGGGTTCAAAACCAAACAAGTAAATGACAACAATGTGGAAGTGGAAGAAAAAGCTAAACAGAAACCTAATCAATGTTTCACTTACAGACTTGAATAGTAAAAGCAGAGACCTAAGTTGGTCTACTTCCCCAACAACCTAGAAAATGAATAGAATTAAATATATGTCAATAGAAAATGTTTAGGAATTAGTATGGATAATTATTTTATGTAATTATATTTTTTTTAACATGGATGCACAGTTGGTAGCCAACATTTCATTTTAAGTAACTATTTTAGTTTTAAATAGTAACCAAAATATACATAAATATGTCAAAGCAACATTTTATTTTATTTGTAATTAGAACTACTTGTTTTTTAAAGATATTAATTAGAATAAAAACATTTTAAAAAGGGTAATCAGTCATAACAGAAACTATATCACATTTTACACACTATTTTATGTTTTTTTCATTTGTTATGGTAGTGATGGTTCACTAACAACATATATTGTTTATAATAATCAAGTATTTGAGGTTTATGAAACATTTATATTAATTTAAAAATTCTCTATTAATTAATTTTAGTAATTTTATAGTTTTTAACATGGTTCTGGTTAGTATCCAAAATTTCATTTACTGTGTATCTATTTTAGTTTTAGATAGTAACCAAATAGTACTTTTATAGTTTTTTAACATGGTATGAGATAGTAGCCATAATTTCATTTACTGTGTATCTATTATAATAAAATGCTTTTGTGTGGTTTACCAAATAGTTATATTAATTAAAATTAATATATTAATTTGATTGTTGGTACTTGCAAATTTTTTTCATTTTACATTTGGTATCCAAAATTGCATTTACTGTGTAATGATTGTAGTTTTATGTAGTAAATAAAATATACATCAATAATTATAATATACATTTGTTGATTTTAAGATATAATTACTTATGGTTAAAAAGAAATTAATGAAAAATAAACATATTTCAATATTGGGAAATATAAAATTTTATTTATTTAATCAATAAAATGATTACAATATGAATGTATATTGAAAGCAACCTCGGTAATCATCAATGAGTATGTTACAAATTTTTTGGTTAAAAATGAAATATATTACAACGTTTTTAGCTCCAAAATTTGTGGATTCTTTTGCATGTTTTTTGTTGTGTCCTTTTTGTTTGCATATCTCGCATTTATTCTCGAATGGTATTTTAGGACACATGCTTGTACCTTCCAATCTTTGGTCGCCCCATTTGGTCTTCTTGTATTTGGTCGTTTGACACATATGTTTTTAATCTAAATGGAACATTCCAATTCTCTTTGTCGTCAATGGCATGACGTGTTGAATATGTGTCCATCAAAGTTTTTTTGAATAGTATTTTGAGCAAAAATCATAATGTATTTCATATTCCGCTTTTGCTAATAATAAAGCAATGACGTGTAGCAAGCGAAGGCATTTCATGGTATTGAAATTTACGACATGTGCATGTCTTTTTTCCCATATCCACGATAAATTGTTTAGTTAGTATGTATAATAATTATTATTATTTTTAAAAAAATTATAGAATAATTAAAGTTATATGTATTGTTAGTAACTTCTACGGTTTATTTTGGTAACCAATAATTCATATCGTGGATTCATATAATTGTTAATGATATTTTTTTTCCAAAAATGTGCAGTAACAATTTATGGGCTTTATGGCTGACCTTAAGTTTCTTTGACTCGTTGATATTATCTTGCAATCTTCTCTCAGCTGTCGTGGATAGATTTGTGAATGTTGATATTGCTGACTGTTTGTTTGTGAAATACCACCTTTGAACCATACAACGTAGGCATTCAATCATCGACGCAACTGGAAGATTTCTAATTCCCTTGATTGCATGGTTAATTGACTCAGCGGTGTTTGAAGTCATTGTTGATTACCTGCTTACAGTTCCATGCAGCCTCGTGCACTTTTCTATCTTAACTTCTTCCTCCAGATATGTTCTTATTCTATTATCAATTGCATCAAGTTCAGCCATATGTATGTTGAATTCTTCTATAGTGTAAGCCCTACAAGCTGCGTTGTATGCTTTTTTTATATCTTCTCCTTTCTTTTTGAATCTGTTTTTAATATTTTTCAGAATATGGTAGGTGCATGAACCGTGCATGACATCAGGGAACACACAGTTAAGTCCCTTGATAATTGCTTCACGTGCATGCGAAGCGATGTAATCGTCCTTCTCTAACACCACAAGCATTTCTCAAATTGATGAAAAACCATCTCCACGATGATTCATTTTCACTGTCAACAACTGCAAAAGCAATCAGTATGATGTTCCTGTTTGCATCTTGCGTGCTTGCTATGAGCAGTGTACCCCCGTAGTTTGACTGTATGAATGTCCCATCAACTACAATGATTGGAAAACAATGTTGCCATGCTTCGATGAATGCTCCTATTGCGAAGAAGAGATATTTGAAGCGACCATTTTTTTCCAACTCCAATGATGTGATGGATCCTGAAATGAATTTTAAAGTAAGGTTAATGTAATTATATACAATAATTATTGTCCAGATTTGTAGATATGATTACTATGTGTATTACTTTTGCTTTATAATAACTTATATTTTTATGTCTTTATAGTGTTTAGATGGTATCTAAAATGATGTTTAATAGTTTCAATTCATTTATATATTTGTTTTCTGCAAAAATCAGATTTAGTTTTATTCAATTAAAAATAGGTAGTAGCCATATATGTTTTTGTAAGTGTCTAAACTTCTTACTTTGAGTAACCAAAATAGCTGAAACATTTAATAAATAGTTTGCAATTGCTACCTGGATTAGTTTTTTGCAACATGTGCAACCAAGAAGGGATCAGAGTGTAGTCGTGTGGATTTCCATGCTTTTTGGTAGGAGATGGACACGTTATACTCCGTCATCATGTCTTCCACAATGTCTGTTGGTGTGTAAATTTTCTTGAAGTTAGTTAGTTTATGCTTAATGCACTCACTTAACCATCTCCTTTATTTGTTATTCGTGATCTCCAAGCAATATGTTTGACGAACAAGTGTGTACATCATTAAATTCTCTTACCTTGAACATAGTTGTTTTTTCAAACTTTGATGCTCTTAGTTTCCACTTGCAATTTCCATTGTCTAGGCATACCGAACAAAATCTCGACCACTTGTTCTTTCAACCTTGTGTTTATCATTTAGCCTTATGGAATGTAACCTTATTGCTTGTGAAAGGATTTTCTTGTTTATGTAAGTTTGATGTATTTTGACTTCAAACTTATTTGGATCTGAAATGACCTCATCACATCATCTCGCAATGTTTGATATGTTACGCTTTTCATTTGTTTCTTTGTCAATTACTTCAATTGCGGTACCGCTTCAACATATTGTGATTCATAATTCCACCGTGTCAATCTCATTTGGCGTTTACGCAGACTATATATTCTTCTTCATTTATCACGTTACGTAAGCTTGTAGTCCCTCCAATGATTTGTTCATAATCTATAATTAGTGGAAATTTGACATGATCATCGATCTTCTCTGGACTTCCATATAGAATCTTAAGGTTGCTTCATTTGTCACCTTGATTGGAGGAATGTTGCTTTTAATCGAAATTTGATTGCCAATTCAGTTGTGTTGTAGTCAGTTAATCGCAAAGACATATCATGTTGTGCATTTCGTGAATGAACAATTTGAAGAAGGTGCTAGTAGGTCAAGTAACCGAAATTTGTATATCAGCATCGTTTCGGTCCATCGTTCCATTCAAGTAAACTACAATTGGAAGCATTTCCATGGTTCGAATCATGAAAACAAATAATATTCACACAATAATGTAATTAGTATCCAAATCTTTATATGAATGTTTCCAAATATTTGTATGCGTAATGAATTATGAATATTCTTGTTTCTCAAACTATTTTGTAACTTATATATTTCATATACACTATTAAGATACTAAAGCAACTTTATTAAGTAACCAAAGTAGAGGCGTATTTAGTATCAATTATTACGCATCGACTTCTTTTAGTTTGTTTATAAACAAATCACAATTTAAAATGCCCTTAAGATGAAATACTATATATTAAACACTAAAAAAAGTAATCCAAATATTTATATGAAGGTTGCCAAATTTTGATATAAATGCTTACAAATTATGCATTTGTAACAAATATTATTCAATTACAAGAAATTAAAAAAACTATTTTATTGGTTACCAAATTAACATTATTCAAGAAACAAGAGATACGTTATTTGTATGTCATTATTGTGAAGTAATGTTTTCATTCATTCCATATCCAAAACACAAATTATAATGTCCACGAAAATGTAATACCAAATATTAAACACTAAAAACAAAAAAATCCAAACATTTTTATATGATTGTGGCCAAATTGTTGTATAAATGACTCCAAAATTGGCATTTGTAACCAATAGTATTTAGCTCTTGAAATTACAAAAGTTATTAACTTCGGTTACCAATTTAACATTATTCAAGAAGCAAAATATAGGTTATTAGTATATTTGTAAGCGTGTAAAGTAATCTTTTCATTGCTTCCATATCCAAAACACAAATTATAATGTGCTGAAAATGAAATACCAAATATTAAACACTAAAACAAGGAATCTAAATATTTTTATATGAATGTGGCCAAATTGTAATACAAATCACTCCAAAATTGGCATTTGTAACCAATAGGTTTTAGCTCTTGAAATTAAAAAACTATTTAATTGGTTACCAAACTAACATTATTCAAAGAACCAAAATATAACTTCTACCGGGTTCTTTTGTAATGTAAAGTAATGTTTTCATTGCTTCCATATCCAAAACACAAATTATAATGTCCTTGAAAATGAAATACCAAATATTAATCACTAAAAACAAGGAATCTAAATATTTTTATATGAATGTGGCCAAATTGTTATACAAATGACTCCAAAATTGGCATGTAACCAATAGTATTTGTATAACGATATTACAAAAGTTATCTACTCGGTTACCAATTTAACATTATTCAGTAACCAAATTATAAGTTATTGGTATTTTTGTTACTGTAAATTAATGTTTTAATTACTTCCACGAGCAAAACACAAATTATAATGTCCCTCAAAATGAAATAATAAATATTAAACACTAAAAACAAGGAATCCAAATATTTATAATAATGTTTCCAAAGTTTTATATAAATGTTTTCAAAATTGGCATTTATAACCAATAGTATTTGCTCTTGAAATTAAAAAAACTATTTAATTGGTTACCAAACTAACATTATTCAAGAACAAACTATAAGATGTTGGTATCTTTTTTATTGTAAATTAATGTTTTCATTGCTTCCATATCAAAAACACAAATTATAATGTCGTATATTTTGAACACTTAAAACAAGGTAAACAAATCTTCATATGAATGTCCCCAAAACTTTGTATGCGTATCAAAATTGTAGTGAACAACAAATATTTTTTGTTATAAATATTTCCCCTGAAGTTGAATTCGTAGGTAACAAAACATGATTTCAATTTATATATATTAACTGATTTGTACATTTGTATTTAGTATCCAGATTCGGTTTTCAATCTTTGTTTATATATCTTCTTTCAGTTTCGGAAACCTCTGATCGGTTTTGTGCATGTCGATTTCTGATACTCTGTCTTCGCTTTTCCGTGCTTTCGAATTCGGATTCTTCTGTATGAATGCTTCTGTTTCTTATCGATTGATCTTATCTTGAAGATGATCAATTAGTTGAAGATGATGATTATCTGTAGAAGTTTCGGATTTGGTCTGAAAGTAGAAGCATCCGTTTTTTTTTTGTTGATTTTTGGTGTTTTTTTAGTATGTAACTGACGTGAATAGTGGAGTAGTTTTCTCCTTAAATTAAGGTGTTTGTATTTCAGTTGATTTGGTTTATATGACGTGGATTGCACTACTATTGGTATTAATTTATATTATTGCACTATTAATATAATTAATTAATTGGTGCACTATTATTGTAATATCTTTCTAATACTTGTATACTTATGTAAAGGACCCTAAATAATTTAAGGTGTTGGGCATATACTGGCGGATGTGGCCCAAATATATTAAATGAGAGCCCAAATGTGTAAATAAGAGCCCATGGACTTATTAAATGTTCCTTTCATTTTTTTCAAAGCTATTCACCCACCCTCCTAGCTAATATTCCCTAGTAAGCTAGCTTAATTAAGATGAGATCTATGAATTAGGAAATTGCAAAAAAAATTAGAATTTTGTAGTGATTTATTGTGTGTGTATATATATATATATATATATATATATATATATATATATATATATATATATATATATGGAGCTATAAATAGAGCATCTCTCATTACCTAGCAAAAAGTTTAGTTAATTTTCTCTTCTTAAGTTCCAAAAATCTATATAGCAAAATACTTTGAGAGAGAAAAGGGAGGGGGCTGCCGAAACATTAAGGAAAAGAAGGAGAGGAGATTTGGTTCATGCCTTCAAGCTTTATAACCTACATTGGAAGAAGAAGAAGAAGAAGAAGAAGAAGAGGTGACACTAAATCAAGGTTCAAAAGTATACTTATCTCAAAACCCTAGTTAGATTTATGTGATTGTCTATGGTTGTTTTAGATCAAAGGATGAGTTTATATTTCTGAGTCATATGATGGTAGATCTATATGTTATATGATGTTTTATGGTTAGACATGGTCATTTTGTGTTGATGAGCTTTTATGTCAAAGGAATTCAAAAACAATTTTTACTCCAAGTGAAAGTAGTATGCACACAAGCCAATCATGTTTGATGATAAAGCATATACTTTGTAACAATCTTATTCATTTATTAATAAAAAGTATTAATTTATTAAAGGCTTTTAATTATCTACATGATCTTTGTTTTATAATATGTGATAAACCCATAGTTTTAAGCAATGCTTTTAGAATAATGATGATGATCATTCTAATGAGATCTAAATTCTTAGAAAGGTTAAAACTAAAATAGTTCCCAATCATTGGATTACTAAATTGGGGATTAGTGAATCCGGATAGATTGGTACATACGTTGTTTGCTTCATTGAATGAGGATGATTGATCTCATGATCATTTGTGGAGACACTAAAGCAAGTATGTAGGTGCTTATTAGAGAATAAGTTCATCGAGCATTGGCTCGCTAAGGAATACCTAATGGAGTTTTATTTGCTGTCGATAGGAATTCTGTAGTGATAGTAGTACAAGTGATCCTTGGACTTGAGATCATCATAGTATCTTGTGTATGATGAGTTATACTTTGACTTATTCCTTAAGACCCTTAGGGTATATCAAAGGGTATGCTTGGGTAAAATAAGTTGTACATGGAGATAATGTATGATCAATAAAGAATCTACCACTTCTAATAAAAGAAGAGAAATGTCCTATGTGATTCGATAAATGACAACCCAATAGTCCTTGGTTATAAGCGAGAATGAAATTAGAAAGGAGTTTCTAATTTGCATTATTTGAGTTGTGCATTTAAGAGTCGAAATACATATAATTAAATAAAATAAGACTTGACAAAGTAATTCCATGTCTTATATTTAATTGGGACATTGTATGGTGGAAGGATTGAATTATCACGGTAACTATTTACTCAAAGGTTCTTTTATGATTAATGTTGAAATCTATATTATCTGGAAAGTCGTTGATCGTTGGGAGGCTTATCCCTATTAGTAGAATAAATATTATTTATTTAAATAAATTATTTAATTTATTTATTTAAATAAGATTAGAATTATTCTAATTGATTTATTCACAATAGGTTTAATATGGAGAACCTAAAGGGTCACACCATAAAAGGAAGAATAATTATTTAAGAAGTAAATGGCATAATCGTAATAATATGTTATGTATATTTAATTTAATCTATGGTGATAGAATAAATTAAATAGCTTAATATTATTATTTAATATTTTAGAAATATTAAATTTAAATTAATAAGAGGAGTCTTATTAATATTATTACAATTATTATTATTTTAATTTCTAAAAGAGTTTAGGAATTAATTTAATATAAGTACTCTCATTTATTCCTAATTGGATTAGGAAGGAAAATTAGTTAAAGGAGTTTAATTAATTATCCCTAATAAGATTAGGGAGCTTAATTAATTAAAAGAATTAATTAATTAAAACCCAATTCCTTAATTGTTAAGGTGGGTTGCCCACATCTATAAATAAGATGAGTCTTATTATGGGTGTATGGGTTGTTGATTTTTCAACATACGTAATAATTCCAAGTTGTTGGGAGTACACCTTTTCTATAGAGATAGAAAAACTAGGGTTTAGCCAACCAACCCATCTTCTTGAATTTTATTCTTCCTTGGTGGATCACCTCTAGAGGCCAAACACATGGGTGGCTAACGTTGATCAAAGGAAGGAACCAAACCCGGTGGATTCAAGTTGAACGCGAAAAGGATTGGAGGTGAACTTGTACCTGAGGAAGCTCGATCTTCAAGGGTATGATTTTATTCTTTATCTTTTCGTTTAATTAATAATTATGCATAAAGGATGATCCGGGTTTATGGTTTGTAAATTTTTAAACTCTAATTTTACCACGCTTCCGCACTTTTTATGCAATTTGATTGCGTTATGAATATTATAAACCTAACACCAAGAACCATAAAATTTCAGTCCACTTTGGAAAGTTGCCATTTTTGATCCGTAACTTATTTTTGATCCGTAAAATTTTAGTCCACTTTGGAAAGTATAACACTTAAGTTTATTTCCCCAAGTATATGTTATTTCTTGAAATTTAATGATTCTCATGTTAAAAATGTAACATGTGTACTTTTGGTTGAAATACATCTATGTTATTGAGATACATCTATTTGAAACGAATATAATGCTTTCTCAATATAAATTACCATGTCTTTGTTTCCATTTTGCTGCTTAATTAAAATGGTAGCATTGTGTTATTCTAAATATGTTCTAGAGGATTCTTTAATATGTAGTCTTTGATTTTGTATACTCATGAGAATCGATGAATTAATTTCTTTTATTGTGGTTCATAATCCATTCTCAAGATAGTATTCCTTTTGTTCTAGGAAAGAGTTCAATTTCATACGTGCATATTTCCATATAGTTTAGGAAGCTTAGAAACCCGTTTGAGATTCGCTTAGTATGAGTGAATCTCAAATAGTCCCCATTTTGGGATTGTTCTTGTATGTTTCGATCTCACTTATGTCGGTGTTAACGACTTGAGGACGTCTTTATATTTTTTGAATTTTTGGTTAGTATATATCTCTTGATGTTCTTCGCGTCCATATATATTTAGACTACGATGTGTTAGTCTATTTCGTGTACTTGAAGACCATGGGGAGGTGCTGTCGAAATTTTTGAAAAATTTAAATATGTGTTCAAGTTGTTGGCATCAGTGAGGTGACACATCCAGGAATGGGATAGAATCCTGACCCGTTAGAATGAGAGATGAAGTTAGGAAACTCATAAGCTTACATATAGATTAACTTGAAGACTTGATTGTGTTTGTCTAACTTTCCATATATATAGCAGATAGTTGTCGAAGATGTCTGTTGATCAAAGTTGGATGGACCGTAGGCTACAGGGGGGCCGAAGAAGGGTAGAGTTGTGGGCATTCCCCATGTCCCAACATACACTATAGTCCCTGCTGTGAGATCTCGACGTCGCCTACCCACCGGAGGTAGTGGTGCGAGTGGATTAGGCGTTGACCCTTCATTATCTGACGACTTCTTCAGGCGGATCATAGAGGGGTGCATGGCGAACAGTGTTGTGCAGTCAAGGGCACCATCACGTGAGCGGATCTACTAGCTTGCTCAGGAGGTTGTCCACGGCTCCATAGATCCTACAGCTGCCGCTTACGACCTCATGGGTGTAGTCCGGGAGGAGGCCATCCGTGTATGTGTAGTTGTCTTGGCCAACATCTTTCCTCCACATATTCGACAGGTAAAATTATTATTGATGTATTTCCTTATTTGTAATTATATTGCTTATATAAACTGTTAAATAAATAGTTAACACGCAAACACAGACAATAGCACCGCATAGGAAATATACATACGTTACAACTGACGGGACTCGATTCCGATATATGGAGCCCGAGTTCGAGTCCCATTCGCCTAACTTACGAAAACTTAGAAAAATAGTCAAAAAAGAGACAAAAACCCGCCTTAGTCGTCTAAATGACACGCAAACATAGACAATAGCACCGCATAGGCAATAGACACGCGTTAAAACTAACGGGACTCGATTCTGATATACAAAGCTTGAGTTCGAGTTCCATCCGCCTAACTTACGAAAACTTAGAAAAATAGTCAAAAAAGAGGCCAAAACCCGCCTCGATCGTCCAAACGACACGCAAACACAGACAATAGCACCGCATAGGCAATAGACATTAGTTACAACTGACGAGAGTCAATTTCGATATACGGAGCCCGAGTTCGAGTCCCGTCCGCCTAACTTACGAAAACTTAGAAAAATAGTCAAAAAAGAGGCCAAAACCTGCCTCGGTCATCCATATGACACGCAAACATAGACAATAATATCAAATAGGCAATAGACACGCGTTACTACTGATGGGACTTGATTCCGATATACGGAGCCCGAGTTCGAGTCCTGTCCGTCTAACTTACAAAAACTTAGAAAAATAGTTAAAAAAGAGGCCAAAACTCGCCTCGATTGTCCAAATGACACGCAAACACCGACATAGCACCGCATAGGCAATAGTCATGCGTTACAACTGACGGGACTCAATTCCGATATAGGGAGCCCAAGTTCGAGTCCCGTCCGCCTAACTTATGAAAACTTAGAAAAATAATCGAAAAAGAGGCCAAAACCCGTCTCGGTCGTCCAAACGACACGCAAACACAGACATAGCACCGCATAGGCAATAGACACGCGTTAAAACTGACGGGACTAGATTCCAATATACGAAGCTCGAGTTTGAGTCCCGTCCGCCTAACTTATGAAAACTTAGAAAAATAGTCGAAAAAGAGGCCAAAATCCGCCTCGGTCGTCCAAATGACACGCAAACATAGACAATAGCAACGCATAGGCAATAGACACGCGTTACAACTGACGGGACTCAATTTTGATATACGGAGCCCGAGTTCGAGTCTCGTCCGCTTAACTTACGAAAACTTAGAAAAATAGTCGAAGAAGAGGCCAACACCCGCCTCGATCGTCCAAATGACACGCAAGCATAGATTATAGCACCGCATACGCAATAGACACGCGTTACAACTGACGGGACTCGATTCCGATATACGAAGCCCAAGTTCTAGTCCCGTCCGCTTAACTTACAAAAACTTAGAAAAATAGTCGAAAAAGAGGCCAAAACCCACCTTGGTCATCCAAACGACACGCAAACACAGACATAGCACCACATAGGCTATAGACACGCGTTACAACTGACAGGACTCGATTCTGATATACGGAGCCCGAGTTCGAGTCCTATTTGCCTAACTTACGAAAACTTAGAAAAATTGTCAAAAAAGAGGCCAAAACCCGCCTCGATCATCCAAACGACATGCAAACACAGACAATAGTACCGCATAGGCAATAGACACACGTTACAACTAACGGGACTCGATTCTGGTATACGGAGCCCGAGTTCGAGTCCCGTCTACCTAACTTAAAGAACACAAACTAAAATAATATAAATATGTGTTCATTTCGACTTTGTTATTAATATTTTAATTTTGTAGGGTCTTGTTGACGAGACTCGTGGAGATGGAGGCACTGGTGATGACTGTCGAGCTGATGACGAGCAGCCTCCTCTAGTACAGGGTGATGACCGCCGAGTCGATGATGATGAGACATGCGATGGGTTGTAGTTAGTTTATGTTATATTCTGAGTTTCATGTATGTACTTGTACAATTTTTGAGTTGTGTAGACGACCATTTTTGATCTATATATTTGATTTGGATTACTATTTGAATGGTGAATTGTATGATATTTGATTCTTATTTGATGGTTTTTATTAGTTTATAACAAGTATATGTTTATATTTGTAAATGGACAAGGAAATTTTGAAATTATAAAAAAATTTGAAAATATATATAGTCATTGTCGACGGGGGTAAGAGCGATGACAGTTTCCGTCGCCTATGACCTATAACGACAGACATGGGGACAAACATTTGATGCTTTTAATTTAATTTTTAAAAATCATTCTCGACGTGTTATTATTATGATCATTCCCAACGGTTTCAAATTGTGAATGAGTTAATTAAAAAATTAAGTCTTTCTTGAAGCCGGTCTTCTTTGTCGCTTGAGCCGTCGATATTGACCTCAGGTTGTCATAATGAGACCCATCGCCAACAATGATGCCGACGGCGGCTGACGGGGACCAGGGGCGATGATCTATGAGGCGACGAGACCACCGATGACCACTGTCGTCGTGAATGGCCTCAATGCCGACGGCCCTGTAGTCATAGGCGACGACAGTGGTCGTCGATAATGACTGATTTTTTGTACTACTATGGTTTCAGCTTGTCTATGGTTGTTATGAAGTTGAACATGATTTCACTGGTATGAATTGGTTCTAATCTCCAAATTATTGGTATTGTTTATTGTTGTGCTGCTGTGAAGGTTGTTGTGCTGCTGTGTTAAGCAGCAAAAAGCAGAACAATTTGTGTGCATTGCTCTACTTCATTATGTAGTATAGGGACTAAAGGAAACTAAGGTGTAGAGAATAGCCAATGTCATCAAACACTATACTGCATACTTAATGTTATATAATACATTGGCTTCTAACTGTTCAAGAGCTTGATGATTAATGTGACGCCCCTAAATTCTTGTTCTCTAACCTCGAATTCGGTGCTCACGATCCATTATCACCATAAGCATTCCATAAACTATTGCGGAATAATGAACATACATTGTTCATTAATATAAAGTCTTACAACATAATCCTAAGGTATTCTTAACCTTAACTTAAACATACCCTTAATATTATAAAAGGTTTATACATTCAAATTACATCAAAGTAAAATAATACTTAAACATTTTCATTACGCTATTCTTGAACTTTTCCCTTGACCTTATCCTTCTTAGACGTCTCTGGCTTAGCTGAAATAAATGTCATGATATAGTAAGGGTAAGCAACTAATTTTCTTAGCAAGTTTAGACACAAGGGAGATATATCATGATTAGAAAGGAATTTAGCTTTCAATGTTTAACAACAAAATCGATTGTGAAAGAACATGAATTAATTTTCAATAATTAAATATTCGAATAATTGAATAATAGATGTTGAGTGGTTTGTAATAACCATGAACATATACTAAGGTTGTCAGTATTTAAACTGATTCTTTTAATGTGACAAAGTGCGATTAACAATAATCATTAAGGATGTGGAATAATCAATAATAGTTATCCACTAACATACTTTGAAAATAATAACTCGAGTTTGAGTTAGAGAACTTGCAATAACGTAGGAAGTTTAAGGTTAGAGACTTGCCTGTCTGACGAGCTACAACTATTTAGCTTTAATTATTACTCTTTGAATGAACTAACATTGATAAGGTTGATCTATCATTTAGTATTGCGTATAATTGTATATTTATATGCTTACTCATGCTATTTATCTAACAAATAAATCAATCATAAAGCATGCATAATATAATATACTATCATTAATCCTATAAAACATTTAATTGATCTTATATTAATGATTTAATTAATCAATAATATTTTCTTTAAGTGATAAACACTTATTAAATCTTTAAACAAATTATTATAATTGTTTAATTAACGTTTTACTTAAATTCTCTTTATTTTATAATTGAAAGTCCAACAATAATCTAGAAGGGGGGTTGAATAGATTATTACTGATTAAAAAATTATCTTAGGCATTTTTGATTTTTTGAATAATTAATTTGTAGTGTTAGAAATTAATATGCAAGACAGTAAAAATTTAATCACACAATGCACAAAGATTAGTCTGGTTCACAACATACATCCCGGGTATGCTGCTACGTCCAGTCTTAAGCTCCTCTCCAGGACTTGAGATCCTATTACTATCAGTAATAAATACTCCTTCAACAGGCGGACAAGCATTTACAAAGTTTTATAGACAAACTTCCAATTGTTCCCAACTAATCTATCTTGGACAGCAAGCTCCCCGCTCCCTCCTCAAGTTTAGTTGTACTTCTTTTGAGTTCAGTTCTATTTTATGATCTGGTCTTGAAACAACAGCCTCTTCCTCACCTCACAAGTTCACTAGAGACCCAACTCCCAGCTGACCTCTCTAAGACTCTGGTCTTGGTCAAAGAATTACTCGTCTTTCTCACAGGTACATAAAATAAACTAACTATACCCTTTTCCTTTTTACAAAAGATTTTACAACAATTTGCTTCTAAAATAAGCAGATAAAATTTAGTACAGATTGATGCTTCTCAAATAAGCAGATATCAATTAAAGAGTAAATATATTTATAAAAGTTCAAAGACTTTTATACTTGAGAAAATATGCTTCTTTGTAAGTAGATAGTAATTTATGTTTTGATCAAATAATGTTTATGTGTAAGAAAATATGTAAATTAGGCACTGTTATAAAAGTTTAAATAATTTTTATATTTTGTGTGAAAAGTGCTTCTTGAATAAGCAAATATATCAATTTTAGCTTTAGCTCAAAAATGCTTATGTTTAAGCGAGATATATAGTTTATTGCAAATTTATAAAGAATTATTTATTCTTTATGGATTAAAGAAAAGTTATTTTAAGTTTAAATAAATAACTTTTATATTTAGAGTGAAAATGCTTCCGAGTAAGCAGATAAGTTGTTTTAAGCTTTTGAATCAAATATGCTTCTATTTAAAATGATATATTCACTTAAGTTTGTGATATAAAAGTTTAAATAACTTTTATATTATGCAACATGTATTTTATGAATAAATTAATTTATGATCAAATACTTGTGATGACATATATTAATTATAATAAATAAATTAGTTAAGCACTACTTGATATAACAAACATATTTGTTTAACTCAGATAATATATAATAATATTTTATCTATTATGTGATTTATAAATAAAGTCACTTAGTACTATAAGGAATCGTACGGTTTGATTCCCTCACTTAAGAGGAATATCTCCGTAGCCTTTCGGCGTCTAAGTGTGACAAAATTTATATTCTCACAATTGATATTTATATAAATATGTTAAATAGATCACTTTAGATTTTCAAATCCAATTCAGATGATTCACTCTTTTTGGAGGAATATCTCAGTGTCGTTTTGAACTATCAAGTGTATATCTATTTTATAATATTTATATAAATAATATCAATAAAAAGTTACTTAGTACTATAAGGAATCATACGGTTTGATTTCCTCTCCGTAGAGGAATATCTCCGTAGCCTTGCGACGTCTAAGTCTAACTTTTTATTTGATAAATAGATGAAATATAGATATATAAAATTGTGTATAACAATTTATACTCGTATATCTATAAATATAAATAAGCAAGAGATAATTCAAATAAAGTAAATCAAACAATTTATCTCAATATGCTTAGACCAATTTTCTCTTCTCAAATGATTAGAACTTTGATAAGAAGAGAGAGATAAGCTTTTCTTTTCAAGTGAATTGACAAATTGAAAATGAAAGAAAGGCCTTCTATTTATAGATTTTTGTGGTTGGGGGCAAAAAGGTAATTTTGAAATTTATTTTGAAATCAATGGCTAGGATTGCTTCAATTTAAATTTAATGGTTCAGATGAAATCTTTACACTAAAGCACACGGATTGCCATCATATTTTAGCCCATCAAAAATTTCATCTTCTAAAGTGAATTAAATTTGGTCAAGGCATGGGAATTGGTCAAGCCACATTTAATTTTCGCGAGGCTAATTAAGTTGTCACAAAATGATAGTCATTTCATGTATCACACACTCACACACACAATTTATATGTATATATATATATATATATATATATATATATATTTATAGGGAAAAATGTATGTACACAGCTATGTATTATATAGTAGGCTATGTCGATGTTTTTTGGGCTATAGCGACGGTTTCACCCGTCGTCATAGCTATTCTGGGCTATGGCGACAGTTTACCGTCGCTATAGCCCAAAAAATCTGTCGCCATAGCCCTACTGTATAATACACAGCTGTGTATATACATATAGTCCATATATTATGTATATACACAGCTGTGTATTACACAGTAGGGCTATGACGACAGATTTTTTGGGCTATAGCGACGGTAAACTGTCGCCATAACCCAGAATAGCTATGACGATGGGTGAAACCGTCGCTATAGCCCAAAAAACCGTCGCCATAGCCTACTATGTAATACACAGCTGTGTACATACATGTGTGTGTGTGTGTGTGTATATATATATATATATATATATATGCACGGTTACACACACATATTTAATATGCATTAATTTCCAAAATTTCAATTTAATCTTTCCATATCTCACCACATTCATTTTCCATATCTTTACATCTATCAACACATGAAGTCAAGCTAGCAATCAATGAGCATATTATACTACAAAAATAAAGGTCACTGGCGACGGGCACACTGCCGACGGCACAATCCCCATCGCGAATAATGTCAATGTCGACGGTCCAGCCGTCGCCTATGCCTGCCGTCAAGAATGATCCTTTTTTTGGCGCCACACATTCCCGGTGGAGGGAAAATCTCATTGGCGACGACAATGATTTTAGCATCGACGGTAGTGCCGTCGGGAGTGACTCAATAACGACGGTGTCTTTAGCGACGGGGGATGCCGTCGAGAATGATAATTAAAACCTCTTCCCACGACGACAACGACTCATTTTATAAAAAAAATTCCTCTCTATATTTCTTTCCCTCTCAAATTCAGTCATTTTCGCTCCTTAATTTCCCCACTGAATCTCAAATTTGGTTTATTCATTCTCTAAAAGTTCACCCATTGCAGTTTATTGCTTCCCATTTCGCCCATTTCTCTCATCCCTGTTGCAACCCCTCCCCTTATCCATTTTGTTGTCATTGCAATCGAGGCCTCAATGGGACCTCCCGGTTATTGTCATTGCAACTTGAGCACTGTATAAGGATGGGGTGGTTTGCATTTGGTAGGCTCATAAACATATAAGATTTGAGTTATTATTATTTTTTTGAATACGAAGAAGAGTGATTTAGAAGAGTAGGTTTGTATATGGTGTTTGGAAGATGAGTTGTAATTTCTTTGTTTTTTCTTCAGCGTAAACTCCACGGTGCATATATAATCATCAGATACTTGGACACAAATTAGTATTGACTTGTAGAAATAAAATAATCATCAGTATTGACTTGCATATATAAATAAAATTTGTAGAAATTGATTTGTATTTGACAAATAATCCAAGTGAGACCTCAAAAGTAGTACTAGTATTGTATTTGTTGAAGAAATTATGATGATGAGAGAAAAATGGTGTGAGATTATATTACATTTGTATGATAATTTGTGATATCTTTAATTAGAAAGTAAGTGTGCTATAATTGGGGCTATGATATTTATTCAATTTCTGGAAACTAATTTTCCTATCTCCAAATTTGGGGCTATAATTGGGGCTAGGATTCACATTTCACATTTACCAAATTTGATTCTATTGTATGTAATGTATAGTGTGACTCTAATAGCATAATATGTATATGGTGTCATTAATGTTATTAGGAACCACATATTCCCTTTTTCATCGTTAAGTTGTCTTTACATTACATCATCTGTTATCTTAATACAAAATTTTGTTCGAAATTTGGTTCATTTATTGGGTTATTGAAGATTGTTCAACTTGGTGAATATAGTGATTATAATCTCATCTGAGAGTCTAAGAAAGTGATCATCTTTGTGTTTATTTGATTTCTTCTTCATCCTTGAAAAAATCTGTCTTTTTTTCTTCAGTAATCACTATGATTGTCTCAACACTATTTTGATCAACATTTATTTTCTTAACACTTTTAAATTATCAGGAAAATCAATTCAATAAGATTTAAAAAATATTTTTGGTCAAAGTAAATAAGATAATTAAAACAATTATAATAAAAAGTCCTATGAGAGGATTCTACCCTTTTAATTAATTAATTTACTAATTATTGTTATCATCAAAATAAAACTAAAAGTTAGAGACCAAACAATAATCTCTACCTTCATTTAATTACTATTTAATATTAATTAAATAATAATTAATTAATTACCTCTATTTATTATTTAATAATAAACAATAACTAATTAATTATGTTTACTTATTATTTAATGTTAATCAAATAATGAGTAATCAAATTATTAACCTTATTTGTCTTTAATTATTTATGACTAATAAATAATTACTTTATTAACCTTATTAGTCTTTAATTATTATTTAACATTAATTAAATAATAATTAATTAATATTTATCCTTATTTATTATTAATTAAATAATAAATACTTATTCTATTAACTTTATTAGTCTTTAATTATTATTTAACCCTAATTAAATAATAATTAATTAATATATGTCTTTATTTATTATTTAATATATATTAATTAATAAATAATTAATTTATTAACTTTATGTTACTTAAATAACATGTAAGTAAGTAATTATCATTATTTATTACTTATTCTTAATTAAATAACAAATAATTAGTTTATCTACTTAAACATTCTTTAATCATTATTCAATATTAATTAAATAATAATTAATAAATTATTTAACCCTATTTATTATTTAATCTTAATTAAGTAACAAATAGTTAGTTTAATAACACTAATTCTATTTATTTATTATTTAATATTAATTAAATAGCTAATTACACTTAAAAAATATGTAATTAGTTTAATAACCAATTAGTGGCCTTAAAAGTTTATTAGTTTGCAATTTTAAAGGATTTAAAAGTGTTTAAACCATCAATCACACTAATAATTACTTAATTACACTGAAAAATTCCCAATTAAATATTAAAATATTCTTTATTAATTTAGAAAACTTTTGGTCCAAGACTTGACCCACGAATCAGCCAAAAAAGTGGTGAACCGGTTGCTGGAAGGTGTTGGCCGGTTCACTGGATAGAAAATCCATAATAGCTCCCTTAATTTTTCTGATTTTTTCCAGATTTGGTGTCCTTCACTAAAACTTGAATAAAATGAAATCTACAACTACGATTGATGTCTAGTAGGTCTCGTTGGATTTTTATATTTCTGAACTACAAGATTCCATCATCAAAATGCAAATTCGGACATGTTTTGGTTACTGAAAATGGGTTGGAATTAAGTGGATTGTTCTTGCAAGGTTCCAACAGTTGGGGTATTTTGGTACAAAATTCATATCTTGCTCATTTTAACACATCTTTGCATGCTTCAAAACAAATTTTGTTCTTAACTTACATATATAGCATACTAAGAAAGAAAATCACAAAATTTATTTGTAAGTTTCAAAATGGAACACTTCAATCACACTTTCCGATTAAGTTTTCCGGTAAAACTCTTTTTCATGTATTTTACCAAACTTTTCAACATAAACACATACCAATACACATGTTAAACCCATTTAACTCTATATCTACCATTCTAGTATGCTTCTAGCCCTTTAAAGCTTGAACTCCATGTATCTAACATAAAAAATACACAATGCATACAAGATTAGGGTTTTTCTTAAACTTTTGAACATAGTTTCTTTTCATTCTTCTTGATCATCTTTTCAACACTCAAATAGTTAAGATCCAAATATGAAACCATAGAAAACATGTAGATCTAGGGTTTTGAACTTCAAGTACATAGGTTCTTTATTTTGTAAAACCAACAAAAGACATGAAACTAAAACTTAGGATTTAATATTTTTACCTTGATCGAAAGGCACACCTTCTTGCACCTTCTTGTTTTAGCAAAGTAATAGATGAATTTTGGATTCATAAGACTCAAAGCTCTTCTCCCCTTCCTCTTCTATGGCTGTCGCCCACTAACCCTTTCTCTCTCTCTCTCTCTCTCTCTCTATATGTTTTGTTTTGCTAGTTAAGTTTTGAAGGAAATGTAAACTTTATTTACTAATGAGGTGTGGGTTTATATATATAAGTAGTAAAAAAATATGTATATACCATATCTATATGTATATGGATATTATCCACTTCTCTTGCTTTACTTGATCAAATAAACAAAATAATTTGGCTAAGGATTAAGGTGACACATGGGCTCGGGAGTGGGTGAAAAGTTGGTGACCAACTTTGACAAATAAAAGACCAAAAATAATTTTAGTCACATGCCTTCCCACCCCTTAAAGTGGCCGAATATATACTCCCTCTTTTTCCCATTTTTGCATTATTTTTATTGTAATATTTTATTTAATCAAATAACCAAAATGTCTCTTAACAAATGGGTTAAAATTGGGCCACTTAATTTAATGTTTGGGCTTTTAAATTAATTTAATTGGGCTATGTCAAATGGCATGGTCCAATACTTTAACTTTTTATCTTACCCTAATCGTTTAATTAGGGTTTCCATTCTACTTATTTTGGAATTTAAATCATTACTAATGTACATTTAATTTCATAACTCAATTAGACTTGCTTTAATTAAGTTATAAAATTAATTAATTGAGATGTTTGAAATAAATCTCTTAGGGTTATTATATATCTTAAATACTAGTATTCTACAATATCATAACCCTTAGATTATTTAATTCTCATACCCAATATATAAATCAGATTATGTAATTTACCCTTTTTAATTCTCTTTATAAATATATACACATTATAACACATATTTATTAAATCATATACATGCTTCACATATGTTATCTCATATCTATCATCATTGATAAATAATCATAATATTCATTTTTTTCATATACTTAATTACTACATGTCACAAATTTTTCAATATTATTAATATTTAATTAATAAATTTATTTACAATGTGACTTAAAAATTCTTGGTTATTACAATTAATCTTTAGATGCTACCAATATTGTTGGGTTGTAGTTTGAGTATTCCCTTTTGAATTTCAGGTAAGGGCGCTTATATCTAAGCTATCTGAGGAGAAAAATTATGTCATTCAACAAAATAACAAGCTTCATCAAGAATTGGTAAGGAGTTATCTGTGAACTTATTGGCATTTTTTTCCTTAATCAATAGTTTTGACAAATTCCAAACAACTGGAATCTATTAATATATCAAGAAACAAACTTTCTCGTTGAAGCTTGCCTGATTTAAACTATCTAATCACTTAGACTTGTCGTTCAATCTTTATCAGGGAAAATGTTATTAAATAGGTGAAGAAATCTTTCAAGTTTAATGAAACCCGTTCTGTGTTGCCATTGCTTATACAACTACTGAACCTACTGAAAAATAATTATATTGCCCAACAGTCCAAGTAATAGACTACAACATGTTTGAACTAAACTGATGTTATTTCGCCCATGTCCTCTTGTTTGCATGTCTTTTTGGTGAAGGCTTTAAATTAATTCAGTTGGCAGAAGAGATTTGGTTGACGGTGAACATTGTCATAGAGTGAGGTATGGATTTTATTTGTGGAGAGGAAGTTGGGTACAGGCCTACAATGAAGTTATCCATATCAAGTTTTTTCGACATTATGTCGTATGCTGAAAACAAAGATGCTTCTCGGTGTCAAGGTAAAGTCTACGTGGATGCCTTTGAAATATATTTGTTTGCCTTGTATGAAATATCAAATCAATATGTACTGTTATATCTAATATGTCATAACACTAGGATATGCGAAATAAGTCTGTATGCTGCTTTTTCAACACTTGGAGAATAATTTTTTAGCTAACTTACATATATTTAGCTTTCATGCGTTGAAAGACGAAATACATAGCTTGTATATATTTTTTATTGATTAATCAGAGCTTCCACATTGTCAAAAGATATGCCAACATGTTCTTAAGGATGGGTGTAAATAAGGTATACTAATTCATTCTACATGCTCAATTTTAATTTGTTTTGTTGGACAGAAGGAAATAATCTATGTGTCAGTTCAACAAGTTTGGTCCTTTTTCTTATGTTTGTTATCTTAATTCGGTGAAGTAATTGATATATGAACCATTTGATTGTTGTGTAAATTCAGTTTATTTCCATATATCTGCCAGCTTCTAGCTTACATACAAGGACACAATGTTGAAAATTAGGTAAAGTGTCAAAAAATATCCCAGACTACTTTATGCTTTTATAAGAATATAGAGATGTTTTGCATAAAATTTGCATGCTTAATATAGTCAGAAAATAAAATATAAAATGGTGGTTTAGCTGGAGCCACCAGATAATATTATATTCAAGAGTACATTTAATACATAGCTGGTTAATATTTTGACATCTCACATCTAATCTTCCTAATTTAAATTTATATTACTAACAAGTTTCAATTCATATGGGGTTGCCTCATTTCATATAGCTGGTCAACATTTTGTATTACAATCTTTTCATTGCTATGGTATTTGATTTGGAATTTGATGTTTGTTGTTGCATTTTGATTTTGAAACATTTTTTGCTTGCTGTTACTGGAATGTTTGATTGGGAAAGAGGATATGCAAGATGCTTGCTATTGCTGGAATGTTTGATGTGGAAACAAGATGCTGGAATGTTTGATTAGGAAAGAGGATATGCAAGATGCTAGTAATGAAGTCGTCCGCTAGAAATGCTAGAATTTCTAGTGGACTGATTCAATGACTTGGTCTCGACTTATTATAAATTAGGGGTATTATTTGTAAGAATTTGTAATTCACCAGTCCGCTAAAATTTCTAGCAGACGGCGAGTTCCATTTTTTAATCTCATCTGTTCATATATATAATAGAAGGTAAAAATGTTATTTGTCTATTTTTGATCCATAGAAAATACATGTTATGGATCATTGCCCCCACAATACAATACAATATTGGAAAGAACGGAGGAGATTAATATTGAAAAAATACCATCCGCTAGCTAGTAGTACTGGTGGATGGATTTTTTTTTGCCAGGTTGACTAATATACCCCCAACCAATTCAACGAGAAAAATTGATAAGACAAAGACAAAAAATCTTCAAGTCAGATTATAACACATAACCCACCAGCCAATTTCAAGATCATCTTCCTGTCTTCTTCCCTAACATAAGAATTCCGATTACTTGATCTTGGTGAAAATTATCAGGGAAACAGAGCCTTGAAATATCACGGTGAGGACAGTAGCCACCACGTGGAGGATGTGGAGGTGGATTAGGAAGAATTCGATGAGAGACGAGATGAGGAGGGAGAGAGTAAGGAAAATATAGCTGGAAGCTGCACCTAAGAGGATGTAATTAATTGGTGAAGAGGAAGAGGGATGAGATTGAGTGGATGAATTGGTGATTGAAAAACCTTTTTTTGGTGAGTTTATAATTTGTTGGAATTTGTGGTGGAGTTTTGTTAGATTCTAACAATTGGGTGTTATAATTTGAGACGATTTTTTTGCTTTCACAGTCGGCGTTAGATGAGTGGATCGATTCAACTTGTCGGAATTAAGATTAGGGGGAAGAAACAAGCAACTCGTTGGGATAGAGATTAGGGTCGCACGATTGTTCCTGGTATGCTATATATTCCCAATTGTAGTGGATGGAAAAAAGGGCAGATCAGGACTTGACTCTTCAAACCATACTGATATAGATAGTATATGCCAGTCGGATTATTTTCACAGTGGATTGTTTTGGATAATATGCGTGGGCATAATGGTTTAATTTTTTTAATCATGTCCACTAGAATATCTAGCGGATGTGGTTCATAATTGTAATGGAAGATAGAGATCGTATTTGTCAATTTTTAATTCATAACAAATACATTTTATGGATTATTGCCCTATATTCAGCGTCTGCCAGTTATTCTAATGGACTGGTAATTGCCACATCTCTCAGAATTATACCCCCATCAAATCCTCAAATAAAAAAAAGCAGAGGAAGAAGAGCAGCAACAAATGGAACTGTGTGGTTTGCAACCAGTAGCAATCCGTATTGAAGCTTTGCTCTTGCTTTCATGGCCAAGGACGTTCGTAAATTCGTTCAGACCTTCAATATCTTTCGTCAATTTGTCAAACAGAATCAATCAATCGCTTGAATTAGACCAACAACCCCTAGATTCGTCGTCAAACGAATCCTAGGCTGAGAATTGGAAAAAGAAAAGGATTGATTGTAAAGATAATTCTAGTGTTGAAAATTAATGAAATAATGAATTCTTGTTTGTTTATGTTTTATCTGCTTAATTGCTATTTTTTGATATGCAGTGATGTGATTTAGCCAATGATTGTGATGGAAATGCGAAAAGTATTGTTCAAGAAACCAAAATTGAGGAACTATTTTGCATCTTCCGGTGGTTTGGATACTAAGAAGAGTAATGGAATTCATCTTTCCAAAAATTGGTCTAAAAAGCTTTTCATCACTCTTCCTAGTATCCAAACCATTAGAAGAGGCAAAATAGTTCCTCAATTTTGGTTTCTAGCTTGAACAATGCTTTTGACATTTTTGTCACATTTATTGGCTCAAACACATTCCCTGCATATCTCAGGAATTCATTATTTCCTTAATTTTCAACACCTGAATTATATGTATCTTTTTCATCTTCTTTTTCTTGATCAATGTACTCGGTCTAATCGGTCCTTTTCTATTTTCGATTCTCAGCCTAGGATTTGTCTGACGACGTATCTAAGGTTTGTTGGTCTAATTCAAGCGATTGATTATGTTCGGTAAATTGACGTGACATATTGAAGGTTTAAACGAATTTATGAATGTCCTTGGCCATGAAAGCCTGAGCAAAGACCTTCAATACGGATTGCTACTGGTTGAAAACCACACAGTTCCCTTTGTTAATGCTCCTCTTCCTTTACTTTTTTAATTTGATGGGGGTATAATCGTCAGAGTTGTGGCAATTTCCAGTCCGCTAGAATAACTAGCGGATGCTAGATATAGTTTGCTAATCTCATCCGTTCATAATTTTAATGGAAGGTAGAGATGATATTTGTCAATTTCTGATCCATAGAAAATACATGCTATGGATCTGTAAAGCCCCCTAATTCGGGTATCCATTACCTCGGACCTGGTGTGCTATGGTATTATCTTCATCTGATTACTTATAACTTCCATGAATACAACTTAACTTTGATACCAATTAATATATTAATTTCTTTTCATTTTCAGGATCTATGAATCGATCCCAAAACCTTAATAAGAAAATTTTCAATCTTGATCATTAACCCTTCCTGTCTTTACATCATATTCGATGTTATACTTAATAAGATGCAGAATAGTTAAAATAATTTTCTGAATTCTTTCTCTATTTCCTTGATCACAACCTTCATCATTTACATATATTCGAATCAAATTTATTCTATGATTTGATTCATCAGAGTTACATTATAAAATTTACATCTCAATTTGATATTCTTTATATATCGAATAGTACGACTTTACAACTCTACAAAAGTTAAACAGCTATCAAGTACATCATATAAAACCTAAAACATGGTTTAAAATCATAACTTTAGGTAAACAAATCAATCTTCTTGTGATAATATTGAACTCTATCAATCAAGTAGCACGTAACTTTACCGTGTGTCCTTAACCTGCAAAAGTGGTTATTTTTAAGGGTGAGCTCGACAGCCCAGCAATTCTAACAGTTTTCATGCATCACATAACACATAATATCATGTGCAGTTTATCCAATCATAATCATTTAAGTTCAATACCCATGTTGCTTCTCACATAGCAAGTATATAGATTAACTTCTTAAACATATAATCATAGATTAACTTTCAAATTTTATACTATCTCATATGCATTTCATATATAACTCAAAATTTTCATGGCAAAATATAATTCAACCAACAGTAATCAAATTCATATAACAAATAGGAACTGAAAGACTTGCCTGGCTCGTAGATTATCAACTATAACTTAACTGCTTATAGCTATCTGCACTTCGTGTATTCCTACACAATTGTATAATCATGGATTCATACCCATCAGTCCTACATTTCCATACATTCCCAATGTAATAATAAATGTTACATTGTTTTATAACTCGATTTTTAAAACCTTCGTTTCACTTCTTTATCATACTCTTAGGATAACTATGTATGTATATGTATACCTTAGCCACACATACTTGACATCAACATTCATATATATATATATATATATATATTCATCATACACTTGTCTAGCAATGTATTCGATACACATTTAAAACTCATAAATACATGATCCACATTGTTCTTACGTTGTGCAAACCTTAGTAAAATTTATCAAATCCGGGTTCTATATAACCATCATACCAATGAACGCTTAAAACATCATTGAAACTCTGTCTTATAGCTTAGAACAACAATGTAAACAAGTTGCCAAGTTCATATCACAATTAAAATAGTCGGGTCTCTCTGCCATGCAACACAGCTGTGATGTAGTTTGGCACAGGATGGGCTTGGTATGCCATCCTCGGCGGACTAAACTCAGAGTTTTTAATTTCTGGTTTTATCTTACTCCATAGCCTGCAGAGGTATTAACACATCATGTGTACACATGTTAAGGGGTCTTGCATATTTCTAAAATCATTTCAAATTCATATTTACACGTTATGGTTCTAGTTTAGAATTTCAAATGAGTTAAGGTTATTCGAGTTCATGAAATTACGAGGCTAACTATATTGACCATCTATTCATGTAAGAAGGTTATACACCTTGTAATATGCATACTCACATGTATTCAACTCATTTAATCATAATTAATATAGTTCATCTTTTGAAAACTCATTCAAAATCTTGCTTTAATGACTTTTATTGTTTCAAACTAGATAAGTGCACTTATATGCTGTGTTAAATGACATAAATAGTAATAGCATGTCATTCTACAAGTTTAGAGGGTAGGCAACACAATGCTCATGAATATTGGTTTCAAACGTCTAAGTTTGCCTTTAGAAGTTATTCTAGGCCAAGTTAAAGCAACTTAGTGCATGCAAGACAACTTTAAATCATATTTCATGCATAGCTAGGGCATGTACACATGCTCACCAGATCAGAACTTAAGGTTCATAAGTTTCGTCAAAGTTTGCTTTCAAAACTCAAGTTTTCTTTTAGAGAAGGTTCACTAGAATGGTTGAGCAACTCATGATATGAAAGGAACTCTAGGTCACATGTCATACTCATTTTCATGCATGACTAAATCCAACTAACATGTTCATGATAATAGAATATAGCAAAATTTAAAATCCCTTCCTAGTGCATGGCGCAACTGTGGTGTTCTGAACTGTGGGAGCAACGTAGCTGCACTGTCTTTGAACTGCAGAAGGGCGTATCTACGCCATTCCCGGACAGAACCAGGAATGACTCTGCTCCTGCAGAACTTCAGCAACTCAACATGATATCCTTCAATTAAGCATGCTTAAGCCAAACATATGGACTCCATACATACATACAAATTTAGCTAACATGTTGACATTGATTATTCAATCAATTAACAAGAAATTCTAAGAACTCTTCAAAACTTAAATTAAGCAAACACTAACTCTTGAAGCTTCAATTGCTAACTTTGATTCTAACTTCAGATTGTTCCTTCAATATGCAATTCCCTTTTTATATAGAACTTAACATAAATTCTTAAAACTCAATTTGAGAAGTGGAGGCTTACATTTATAGGGAAATCATTGACCAAACAATGGCTTTACCCTAAGATTTAAATGGATTGAAGAAGGAAGAAGATGGTGGGTGTAACGCCCCCAAATCTGGGTACCTTTTAGCTCGAATCTGGTACGTTACGATATATCATTTCTATAACTAATGCGGAAGATATAAATATAAATTATTTATACAATAAAATTTTACACATAATTCCCAAGGTCTGTAACCTTAACTTAATATCTGCATTCCGTACCCTACACAATATACAATGTCATTTGCATCCAATTATAAGATCCTAACTTTTTATGAATAAAGATTTAATTTTCTCTAAATATTATTTTGAATAATAAGGTGTGGATTTGATATAATGTTATAGTTGTGGGTAATATTTACAATTTTTGCAAAGTAAGCAAGTTGTCATAAAATATTCATTTGGTCAGGGAATATTCGTTTTATCAGGAAATATTTGTACGACGGCACAATCATTGATGGAACCCATAACGAAATTATTATCAGATTTAGAAAGCGACAGAAATAACATTTTTATAAAAATAACGGCAAAACTTTTATCGTTAACTGTTGAAATAGTCGGTAATAAAAGTACAGTAATACGCGTGGTTGTATAGTAGCACACGGTATTGTACAGTATATCTGATTATTGATGCTTACTTAAGAAGTCATTCAGTTCATTTAATAATTGTCACATTAGTTGTTGCATTGTATCTCATATTATTGATTCAATTAATATCACAGTATCATCTGCATAATATTTTATATTATTAAATCAATAATTGATATGACGACATAGTTATTCATATTATTATTTGTATTATTGACAATGTCTAGAAAGTTCTGTCAAGGAAAGGGGTTAGGTTATTTAATTGCGTGCCAATAAGAAGAAATCCTTCTCGGAAAGCCCCTCTTTCCTGGGAACGATCTGGTTGTCAATATTGTAAGTTATAATAATAAATAATTGTTGAAAGATTGTGTTGATTAAAGATAAGAATAATAATTGATAAGTAGAAGATGTTTGTTCAATTATCTTGTTAAATTGGTATTTGTTCTATTTGATTTTGAGGTATGCGGATTGATTTATCAAGAGGGTGGCCCTCAATTACCTTCAAATGAGGTAACTGTGTTTAGTTTTTGGTAGACATTATTTTCAAGGAATGGACCTTATTGGCCAAAATTTTCTAATGATGTCGTTACTGTTCATTAACTTATGAATGAGGATGCTCCCTCATTGGTCTATTTATCCAAATTGGTATACTGATAGTCATTCCTCATTGGCCAAAACTTTCAAAAGAGAACGTTGATGAATTGAAACCCGTGAACTTCATTCGAATTTTTTTTTGTGCTTTCGTGATTAGTTTTAAATAGTGTCTTGCCATTCTCCTATAAATAGGATGCTTAGTTAAGAAATAAAAATCACACCAGAATCAGAGAATTCTTCTTCTATAATATTGTGCGTATTTCTTTCTAGTACAAGGATACTTTGAGTGTAGCAAATAGTGGAAGTTTTCCTCAAGAATATCTTCGCTATACCAGTCGGAATTACTCTCTTACTAAGGTAAAGGATATTATTTTCATTCAATATTCGTAAGAAATAATATTTTCTTCCATACTCTATAGTATGTAAGTAATATTATTTCGTTTCATATTCCTAAATCTACTATCCTACTAAGGTAAAGGATAAGCATTGCTTCTATACTCCTTGAAATTAGTAGAATATCCTTGAATTTTGCGCTTCATCTAGTATCGTTTCACAGAAATATTGTTCTGAACTTTCTTGTTAAATTTAATTTAATCTTTTCATGCCGAAGTACTATTCATGGGCACTATCCATACATATGACACTATTTATACATATGGTACTATTCATACATACAGTACTATTCACGAAGCACTATTCACGGGGTACTATTCACAACAAAAATTGATTTCTCTCCTGTCTATATTATTTTTGATACATGAATATCATTCTTGAATTTTACTCAAAAAATTAGTAATCATGTTGACAATTTGGACATTCTTAAACTCTGGATAAATTGAAATATAAATCTTTAATATTTATCCTTAATCTCACTTGATTGATTTCTTATATCATTGTCGTCATCCTAATGTTTATATTGTGGTGAAAGTCATCTTTGACCCATAGTGCACAGATGGACTGTTGACTGGTATGATTATGACCAGGAATTATGTATCGGTATAATCATGACTTGTAATATTACAAATGATGTGTTAAAAGTCCTCTTTGGCCCATAGTGCATAGATGGACAGTTGTTTGGCATGATCATGACCACTGGTGATAATAACGAATATCCTTGGCCCGTAGTGCATGGATAATTCGGTGATGTGGATTATTTATTGAGTTGTGTTACAGAGATAAAATATTAATGATGAACTTTTAAATCATAGAAGATAGTAGACAACATACTCTACTTGACTCTTCTAATGGATTGCTTATTCTGCTGCAGTTAAACTTGTTTTCTATTATATTCTATCTGCTTTTATACTGTTGAAGACTAAGGATAATTTATTCTACATTATCTTAGTCATAATATTCTTTACTGGGCTAGTTGAGCTCACCCTTTTCTTTCACTATTCTAGCTCTTCAGGAAATGAGAATATAACTGGGACTAGTCGGCGAATGGAGTGATGGTCCAAGTTGGTGGCTATAGTAGTCTTTACTATTCTATAAAATAGTGTGATAATAATTGTAATGAGAACTCCATTTGAGTTTGGATATTGTCTACGAGACAATCTTTGTGTTAAAACTGTCAGCTTATGTGTTGTCGTATTTTATACGACAATTAATAATTTTGTAAATTAAGTTTGTATTTGAATTCTGTACCATGTATTTGGCGACTGAGAATGGGTTATATGGACCTATTTTGGGGGCGTCACAGTTGGTATCAAAGCTTAGGGATATGATCCCTGGCGGATATCTGAGGCTAAAATTAGGAGGGGAGAGACGAGTAAATCCTTCGTTAGTGTGTCCTACATAAGTTTATTTGTTATTTAATTGGTCGGTTGGAATATAGGGATAATATGTGACATGTCTATTAACCCTTGTTTTGTGGCAGTGTTTGAAAATGGCATCTGAAATTTTTGAAATAAGCAATGGAGCACATGAGACCGTTGAGACACCGCCAATCAATAACCAGGATAATGTGCATCAGGAAGGCAATAATCTTCATGTAAACAACAACACTGACCAATTGATGAACGATGGGATGTTTAGGAGCTTTTTGAAATTCATGCAACACCAAACGAGAGAGATTCCTGTTCAAAATGAAGGTGGAATCAATGGCAACTCTCAGCTGGTCACTGCTAAGCAATTCAAGGAGCTGGGACCACCAGAGTTTTTGGGAAAGCCAGAGCCACTTAAGGCAGAGACGTGGATTAAGCAGATCACCAAGATATTTGATGTCTTGGGATGCTCCGAGGAGCAAAAGGTTCCCTTTGCCACCTTCATGTTGCGAGGAGAGGCAGATTACTGGTGGAAATCTGTAAAACGTACTAGTCTTTCCGCACTAAAGATGTCTTGGGAGAAGTTCCAAGAATTGTTCAACGACAAGTACTTTCGAGAGAGTATTCGTCACACGAAGGAGGTAGAATTTATCAAGCTGAAACAAAACAATATGACCGTGTCGCAATATGAGGCTAAGTTTCACTACAAAAAATGGTGATTTTGCAACAAACAATTTTCGTTGCTAAATGTGCAAAATTTCGTTGCCAAATGCCATTTGCAACGATTTTTCAGTCGTTGGACATTTCGTTGCACAATGAGTGCTGCTAATTGTCTAACAACAAATTTTTTTCGTTGCAGAAAGTAATATATTTCGCAATGAAATTTTGTTTTCGAGTAAAATCATAAATCATTTAGCAACGAAATATTTTATAGCAAATTTATTAAAAAATTGTTACTGAAAAACAATTTTCGTTGCAAAATACGCCTAATTGGCAACGAAAAGAATCTTTTTATTTTCCAACGAAAATAAAATTCATTGCATTTGGCACATATTTGCCAACAAAGTTTGCCGTTACTGAACAATATAGAAATTGTTGCCTTAATTGGTTTTTGTTGCTAATTGTGTACTTTTTTGTAACGATGTTTGTTGCTTAATGTACAAAATAAACCAGTTATATATTAATTTGCAACAAAATTTTGCGTTGCCGTTGGTTTTTTTTATGGATAATTATGATAAATTAGCAACGATATTATTCAAAGGTGATTATTTTTAGAGAGCAATAAAAGTTATTGTCAATTAGCAACGACACTATACGTTATCGTTTACTTTTCATGTGCAACGAAATTTGTTATGATTTGCAATGATATAAATATTACCTTTTCTTTTGTTATGTAACAAATATCAAAATTATTTTATAAACAAAAAAATTATGTCTCAATAACCCCATAACAAATTATGACAGAAATACAAAAAAACTAAAATATTATTAATTAAATAAAATCATTCGTTACATGATCATTCATCATCTCTACAATCAAACTTCGTACGACTGAAAACTACAAAGCCCATTTTAGTTGACACTATCTGCCATCAAGAGGTTAACACTAGTGCCATATATGAAAAAAAAAATCAAGAAAAAAATGTTTATAATAAGAAACAATACTTAAGCTTACACAAGAGTTTCAACCATGGTTCATCCTCCAAGTATTCTGCCAATATTAAAAAAACATCAGCCACTACACCAATAAAGAGGTTAATTAAAGAATTTAAAGATATAATTAAGGAATTTACAAACCTTTGATAATACATTCACATCTCTATGGATGCGTCTATATGCATGAAGATAAACAAGAGCTTTAAGGACCTCACGTAGTAATGTAGCAATAACAGGCTCTTCCAAACCGTCTAGAAAAGTAGATTTCATAATATGAAGGCACGATCCCCCAGACATGTATGGCATTACAACCAAGAGGTTGTGACCTAAAGTGAATGAGCAATGTACCCTTAATAAATTTGGATGATTAATTAAGCTCATCGTCTCCACCTCTCCACGAATACCATCATGCATAAATTATAGAGAAATACCACTCAATTGAATGAGGAATGTGATATTATCAAGTCGTCGACAAATGTAATTAAAATTTTAATCAAAGCTGTAAGCCAACAACAAATAAGCAGGGCACACTATATTTGGATTCGAGTAAAATATAGTTATCTAGACAACTCTCGTATGTTCAAGTGGGAATCATATTTTTTCCAGTTCCACTATTGAGTGAGCATCCAAAGTTGGTCATTCTTACTGAATTCAAATGATTGGAGGTAGTGATATGGCATCAATCAAGTCATTCCATATAAGAGTTTTAAAAACATTTTTGTTTATCAAAAGAAAATAGTAAGTTGTATTCCTCCAAGTTGGTCATTCTACAAATGCAAGCAAAATTACTCTATACATGATGACAGGAGAAGTCATGTGTTCCTCAAAGTTGGTCATTCTACGAACTTTGAGAACCAAACCAAAAAAACTAGAATTTTAATGTAATTAATTTTAATATTTATTGAATTAAATTAAATATATTTTCGATGAATTTTTAATTAATATTTATTGAATTAAATAAATAATGATTATTATTAGATTAAATAATTAATTGCCTTAATTGTGGTAGATTAATTTAATTATATATGTTACATTTATTAAATTAATGTAGAGATTTTATTATCAAGTATGTAATTATATAAACTTATTGAATTAAATGAATTATTTAATTAAGCATGATGGTATTCTAATTAATTTATTTATTAATTAGAGATTTAATAATTTAATATAATTAATTAATGAGAAAATTAAATATATGACTATGTGAATTTATGAGAAGTTATTATATTTTATTTATATTAAATAAGATATATGAATTATTGTGTGAGTGGGTGTGGCGTGAATTAAACTATATGATAAAGCTTTATTAAATTAAAGGGTTTTGAAATCTATTATGCTAGCCAAACATGGCCTTAGTGTGGGGTTACTAGCGATTACCCATATTTGGGGTTAATGACCATTATTTGCAGCGTCGATCGAGTTCTTATAATCTGACGTTCTCTTTTCTTTTCTTTTATTATTCTAAGTGCGGAAGAAGCGAGAGAGGAGAGAGATTGAGAATTTATCAGAGAAAATTTGTGAGAATTAGAGATATTGTGAGTGTGTAATCATCAGGTAATTGTGAAAGGATCATCTTGGATCACCTCTTCTTAATCTATACTCTAGGTAATTTCTCGAACCAAATTCTATTTTTACGTTATTTGAGTTTTATGAAAATGGCTTTCATTCATACTGTAAAGCCTCTGTAATTGAGATAGGAGTAATGATTATGGGTTTTGTATGTGTTATGGCACATCACATCGTATTTAATTATATATATTTTGTAAACCATATCATAAGTTTCATATCGATGACTTCTTTATTTCAAAATTTCTGAGTTTGGGTTTTGGCCATATGGCCTATATCGTGGTATTTTATGTATTGATCGTATATTATCCTAAATTTTACACTTGTATGTTGTTATGCATGTTGATCTGAAGAGACCAAAATTTAAATAAGCGGATTCGGTGTTATAACTTGAATCAAGTAGTGATAATTTTCATGTTTTATTTTCAAAACCTTGAGAACATCAGAAACGGTGAAAGTAAATGTGTTGATTTTGCAAATTATGTGTTGTAACTTGTTAAAAATCATGCTAGATGGGTTAAGTAATGATTATATATGTATTACAATGATTGGGTAAGTCTAAATTAGTGTAAAAAAAAATAACTAATTGGAAGTTATGGCCGTATTAATGTATAATTTTACGTGTGATTGATTTTGGCCTAATTTGGCCTTATTATGTATGACTATGAGCTATGAGCTATGAAGCTATGAAAATGAGCACAGGTAACCCAGCCCCGTGGCGTTACCAAACTAAATACCCTTACGTCAAAATAAATAAATAAATAAATAAATAAAAAAATAAAAAAAAAAAAAAAAAAAAAAAAATAAATAAATAAATAAATATTTGATGAAAATTATTATTAAAATATTTATAAAATAAATTAAATATTTTAATTGAGATATTTATGAAATAAAATAAATATTCGATGAAAATTATTATTAAAATATTTATAAAATAAATTAAATATTTTAATTGAGATATTATGGAATAAAATAAATATTCGATGAAAATTATTATTAAAATATTTATAAAATAAATTAAATATTTTAATTGAGATATTATGGAATAAAATAAATATTCGATGAAAATTATTATTAAAATATTTATAAAATAAATTAAATATTTTAATTGAGATATTATGGAATAAATTAAATATTCGATGGAAATTATTATGAAATAATTTATTAGGAGTGTAATAATAGTAAGAGAATGAAAATATTCTAATTTAATTAAGTAATTAAATTAGAAGGGTAATAATTTGTTAAATAAAGTGGAGTTTATATTAAATAATTAAGTGAAAATGTAACTAATGAATATCGTGAATACATATGGTATGTGTGTAGGATTTGTGGTGAGCGGAAGTAATAATCGTTTAGCTACTACATGCGAAGCGAGTTTTCTAAACCTACTTGTCATTATTATTTGAGTTTATTAATTACCTCGAGTAAATTATCATTATTATTATTATTCATGTTCAAATGTTATATTAAAGATTGATTATCTTTTCAAAGCATGATTGGTTATACAATAATTGTCTATTGTATACTTCACGAGATTATTATTGATTTGAATATCATTATTATTGAACCTTATTAGACTAGCGAACCCTTATTGATTCGACTAGTCCATAGTTGATAAGCGTTCTAAATTTTCGAACCCTTGATGAATTGTCGAACCAAACTTCCTTTAGTGCGGACTCGAATGTCAATGAGATGAACAACCCTGCAAAGGATTTACTTATCGTTAGCGTTAAGATATTGTGCGCGATGTTGTACTAAAGGTGATCCCCCTAAATCACAGTAGAAAGGTCCGTAGTCTTATAGTTTGTTAAAGGTTTCAAGTATAACCCTTGATAACTGGGACATAGTTCGAGTCTTATGACCCTCGAATTCTTTTGTTTCTTGTTATTCATTCTTGATTCAAAAGTTGAGCTTTTATTGGATGTCTTTGATTTACTCGCATGTTATTATCTTTGTTATTTCATTATTATACTTGTGGGCATTAGTGCTCACTCTTGCTTAATAATAACATTGCGATTAAAACGAAAAAATGACGAACCTTCCTTTAGTAAAAGCGAGAGGCAAAGTTAGCAAGTGTTGAAGACTTGTTATTTTATTTGATGATGTATTTAGGTTAGACTTAAGTTAATGATGTTGTTTAAGACTTAATTGTTTATGATTCATACGGATGTTTAAGGTTAGAGTAACTTTGGGATTGTATTTATTATGTAGTTGATGTAACCCCGTAAGGGAGATTTATTATTATTTCTATCTATTGCATGGTTTGCATTTATTATGGGTAGATAGATAGATGATATTTATCTGATGAACACCAAATCCGTGGAATTGAAGTACCGGATTTGGGGGTGTCACAAGTTAAGTATCAAAGGCATGGGTTATGAACCTTAGGTGGGGAACAACCTTAGGTAGTAGCCTTATAGAAAGAAGATAGTGATGGAAAACTCTTATCGAGTTATAAGAAATGAATTTATGTAATTCATTGAAGATAATAAAAGACCTTATGTGTTTATGTGTTAAAGTATCGTTAGATGATCGACTTAGTAACTAAAACTTAAAATTTTGTGTCGGGATGTGAATGTTGGAGAAGCTAGTCAAAAGTGGGGAGGAAGAACCCGTGTACCTATAGTAATGCAAGCGGAGGAGGAGCCAGAGACATTCATATCGTAGGGATTAGGGAGGCGGTGATGGAGGAGTCATCTCCATTGATCACCAGATTGTTGGTCGGGAGCATGGGCAGAGATTGATCTGAGGAGGATCTGAGGAGGAATTTGTTGAGGAAGAGGAAGAGGAAGAAGAGGAGTTACCACGGTACACAGTTGATCTTTGAGATGTATGACCGTTATCTGACCAAGTAGCGTGGAGTTCTGAGGCGAGTCGAGATTTGGTGAGCGGCGGTTATTGACATATTACTCTACAGAGGAGAAGGAGAGGAGATTTCGACTCTTCACTCTCGGTGGCAAATGTAGAATGGGATTTGGTCCATGAGAAGGTTCAAGCGAAGATAAGGCCAGGAGATAGAAAGCGAAGAAGGCGAAGGAAACCTCAGAAAATTTGAACATAGAGAGGAGGAAGGTGGGTAAGAGAATCGCGTCGGTGATCGTGCGAGAGGATGATAGTCGTCTGAAAGCGAAGATTGGGGAAGCGTACTCTACACTTAACAAAGCGATGAATGAAACCAAGATCGAGTTTTGAGGTACCCAATCCGATTCGAAGGACTACCATTGTACATGATGGATCGCGGGACGATGTATCGCATCTTAGAAGAGGGCGTGAAAGCTATTATTGACACCTTAGCAAGCGGTGATATGATTTGCTTAATTATGTAAAGAACTTAATTAGTTTTTAGATGTAAATTACGGCGTGTTTATGAGCGAAAGAATATTTGAATGTTTTAATCTGTGGATTCTTTATTCGAGGATAGTTGATGTAAATAGCAGATTATCTTTATCGTTTAATGTTAAAACTTTTGATTTGAATGAAAATATATCAAGTTGTTTGAGATGATGTGTTAAATGAATATGTTAAATTGTTAAGTAATGCCTTAACTATTTAGAGAAATAAATAAAGTTCTAATAAGCGTTTATTTAACGAGAAAAATGCATGAGGAGAAAACAACAACGTCACCCGGCTCGGGAAAAATCGACGATAATAACAATAATGCAGCGCTAATCCCGATTCGGTGGTTGGTGAACTTCTTATTTGGAGCCATGAATAATCAACGCAAGCTCCACGAAACACAACGTTTAAAGACTTGGCGGTGGGACCGCCCGAGTTCAAAAGTTCCATGAACCCGATCGAGGCTCAAGCGTGGGTTATGGAAATGGAGAAGGTTTTCGGCGTTCTTAGGGGTTAGAAGACCGGAAGACCAGCTTTTGCAGCGTTTATGTTGAAGTGCGAGGCTAGCTATTGGTGGCAAGCAAACAAAGTGCGAGGAGGTGAAGGTATAATTACGTGGGAGAGATTTAAAGAGATGTTTTTGAAATGTATTTCCCAACTAGTTCTGAGAACCGGATGGAGGTTCAATTTCTAGAGTTGAAGCGAGGGGAAATATGGCGTGCTGACTATCGGCTAAATTCAGCGAATTGGCGAGTTTGCCCCGTATCAAGTTCACGGATGAGAGGAAGGCGAGCGGTTTGAAGCGAGGACTAAAGCCTTGGGTGTCTGACAATGAGTATCGATGTTTGATTAAACACGTTTCTTTGGAGTCTTTGGAAAAGGCCATCCTCATTTGAAGGAGGAAGCGATCACGGTGACCGAAATCTGATCAAGATCAAAAGAAGAAGAAGAAGAAGTGAAGGTGAAGGAAATAATGAAAGGTCGGTGGAAGTAGCACGGGAGGTGGAAATTTCAATCGAGAAGAAAAGGTGGAGCAATGACTCATCATCGGGGAATCGGCAAGGTAGTCGGAAGAAAGAAAAAGAATCGAAGCATGCGGAGCTTGCGGAAAGCCCATCTGGGAGTTTGTATGAAAGGAAAAAGAGTGTGCTACAATTGTGGGCGGGAAGGCCACATAGCACCAACTATCAAACCGAAGAAGGGTGCTTGTTTTACTTGTGGTTGAAGGACCATCTGGCGAAGATTGTCCCAAGAAGGGATCGGGAGGTCGGGATCGAGGAGGAAAGCAGGAAATAACGGTGGAAATGCCTTAACCATCCGGACCAGCCATGACAAAGCCAAATGAAGCCTTGGGACTTTCAATATGATGATGATGCGAGGATGCAATCCGGTCTCGTGATGTGGTGTCGGTATCATTCCGATCAATGAAATTAATGCTTATGTTTTATTTGATTAGGGTGCTACTTGTTCCTTTATATCAGAAGACTTTGCTAATAGTTTAGATTTGCTTATGGATGAGTTGGAATATCCATGAATATAGAAATTGCGAATAGGAGATAATTCACATTGAAATGCGTGTTTAAGAAGCGTAGAGTGGATATTAAGGGTAATATCATGAGCGTAGATCTTATCCCTATTCGACTTGGGAATTTGGCGTTATTTTGGGAATGGGTGGTTATTGATTACGAGGTGTAATTGATTGCCAAAAAAAGCGTATTAACCTTATGACTCCATCAAAGGTTGTGTTTTATGGTAGCAAATCGCCTAAACAAGCGAGTTGTCGGCGATGATGCGAGCCAGGGAAGTTGTTAAAAAAAAGTGTGTAGGATACTTAAGCTTACATAGTCGATAGTCGAAAAGAGAATCGAAGGTAGAAGAAATCTGATTGTGAGGGACTTCATTCGACGTATTTCAGACGATTTACGGGACTTCCACGGATAGAGAGGTAGATTTCGTGTCGATTTGGCGCGGGGCGCTCTCGATATCGAAGGCACCATCTAGAATGGCACCGATGAGAGATGAAGGAATTAATGGTACAACTACAAGAATTGTTGGACAAGAAGTACATTGACCAGCGCGTATCGTAGTGGGGGCGCCGGTGTTGTTTGTGAAAAAGAAGGATGGATCGATCGACTCTGCATTGACTCTGAGAGGCTGAATAAGGTCGCGATTAAACGGATATCCATTCTGAGGATCGACGACTGTTTGATCAATTGAAGGGGCGAGGTACTTTTCAAGATAGACTTGAAGCGGTTATCATCGATTGAAGGTGAGGTAGGAGGATGTACAAAAGGCTGCGTTTGAGAACACGATACGGTCTCTCTGAATTTTTAGTAATGTCGTTTGGTCTTACGAATGCTCTGCTGACATTTATGGGACTAATGAATGGTGTGTTCAAATGGTTTTTGGACAAGTTCGTAGTGGTATTTATAGATGACATTTTGGTCTATTCGAAAAACCAAAGAAGAACACGAAGAGCATTTGAGATTAACGTTGGAAGTATTGAGAAGGGAAAAGTTGTATGCGAGTTTTTGAAATCACGAATTTTGGATTGAGCAGTGCAATTTCTTGGGCGCGTGATCGATAAAAATGGAATTTGGTAGATCCATCAAAAGTCGAAGTAGTGATTAGCTTTGGGATCGGTAGAGGGCGCCATCGAGTCTGAAGTTTTCTTGGATTGGCGGGATATTATAGAAGGTTCATCTGAAGACTTTTCCAAGATCGCAACTCAGATTAACGAATTTAACTCGAAAAATTTGTGAAATTTGTTTGGGCGGATAAAGTGTGAGAAAGTTTTCAAGAATTGAAGAAGAGGTTGAGTCTGGCCCCCTGTGTTATCTCTTAGGAGGATCTGGGAAATTTTGTTGTTTATAGTGATGCATCGCATAAAGGACTTGGGCGTGTCTTGATCTGAAAGCAGCAAAGTCATTGCGTATGCATCACGACAGATTGAAGGATTACGAGAAGAAGGTTACCAGAGCCCATGATTTGGAGTTAGCTGCAGTTGTTTTTGCTCTACAAAATTTGGAGGCACTATCTATCGGGGAGAAGTGTGAAATATATACGGACCACGAGATGCGAAATATATTTTTTACGGAAGGATTTGAACATCGTCGAAAGAAGATGGTTGGAATTAATTAAGGATTACTGTTGTGAGATTTTATACCATCGGGGAAAGCAAATGTGGTTCTTAGGCGCCTTAAGTAGAAAGGGTCGTGAGAAATTGATGATGTTAAGCGCTCGGGAGGGCTAATTACGAAATGGAAGCGGAGTTGGAAGTGAAGTATCTATGGAGATTGATGAGAAGCTATTTGGATCTGATGCAGTACAACTCTCTTAGATAAAGTAAAGGAGGCTCGACTTGGGACGAAGAATGTAAAAAGGTGACAAAGAAGATATCTGAAAGGCAGAGACGAGATTTAAGATGGATAAGGAAGGAATTGAGATTTGAAAATAGAATCTGGATTACATGATCTGAAAATTAAGGAAGAAATTACGAGTGAGGCTCATAGTTGAGATATTCGATTCACCCGGTAGTACAAAGATGTATCAAGATCTTGACAACATTTACGGTGGTAGAATTTGAAGCGATGTTGCGAGAATGTGTTGCCAAAGTAGTCGACGACTGTCGAGAAAGTAAAAGCGAGAACATCGGAGGCCAAGGTGGATTACTTCAAATAGTTAGAAATCCGAGAATGGAAATGGGAACATATTACTGATGGACTTCGTGGTTGGCCTTGAAAGCGACTCGAGAAAGGCTTCTGACAGCATGATATGGGTTATCGTTATTGGTAGCGAAATCCGCACACTTCCTTCAATCAAAATCAGATTCAACTTAGATCGGTTAGCGAGGTTATATGTGAAAGAGATTGTTTTGAGACACGGAGTGCGGTGTCGATTATTTTACGATAGAGATCGCGCTTAACCGCATCAAATTTACGGAAGCGTCTTGAGGAATGCGTGGAGTGCATGATTGCGAATGAGTCTGACTTACCACCCTCAAGCGAATGATGAGTGAGAGAGCGATTGAACATTAGAAGATATCTTTGAGAGCACTGTGTGATGGACTTCAAAGGAAATTGGGATGATCACTCAGAGTTAGTAGAGTTAATTTCTGACAACAGTTACCACGCTAGTATAGGCATCTTGCACTACGAAGCGTTATCTGGTGAAAGTCTGAGAACTAAAACTTTCTTTGGGATGAAGTTGGTGAAAGACAATTGCTAGGGGCGAATTGAGTACAATGAATGGCGAGAAATAGTCGAAGTGATCAGAACACGGTTGGTAGCGGCTCAAGATCGACGAAGAAGAAATCTGTTGATCCACATCGTAAAAATATCGAGTTTGAATCGGTAGTTATGTTTTCTTGAAGGTCTCTCCACGGAAGGGAAGATCGAGGTTAGGAAAGAAAGGAAATTGAGCCCAGATTCATTGGACCCTTTGAAATCTTGAGAAGAATCGGAGAAGTTTGCGTCTGAGGTAGCCTTACCTCCGACACTCGAGAATGTCCTAGCGTCTTCCGTGTTTACGTATTACGACCCTCTGGTAGATTACAAGCATGTAATTGAATATGAACCCTACATTTTGAGAAAGACTTATCTTACGAAGAAATTCTGTCAAATTGTCGTGAAAAGAACAAGTTCTCGAAATAAAGTTATACCTTACATTAAGGTAATTTGGAGGAACCACAATGTTGTGAAGCTACGTGGGAACTCGAAGAGAATATGATGAAGAATTACCCTCATTTATTTACTTAATTATATATATGCAGATTAAGGGACGAGAATCTTTGTAAGGGGGAGAATGTAGCAATTGAATTTATTGAGTCGTGATTACGGGGACGAGAATCCTTTTAAGGGAAAAGATGTAATGACGAGAATTTTGTAATTAATTTTAATATTTATTGAATTAAATAAATATTTTTCGATGATTTAATTATTAGATTAAATAATTAATTGGCCTTGATTGTGGTAGATTAATTTAATTATATGTGTTACATTTATTAAATTAATGTAGAGAGTTTTTATTATCAAGTATGTAATTATATCGACTTATTGAATTAAATGAATTATTTAATTAAGCATGATGGTATTCTAATTAATTTATTTATTAATTAGAGATTTAATAATTTAATATAATTAATTAATGAGAAAATTAAATATATGACTATGTGAATTTATGAGAAGTTATTATATTTTATTTATATTAAATAAGATATATGAATTATTTATGCAGTGGGTGTGGCGTGAATTAAACTATATGATAAAGCTTTATTAAATTAAGGAGTTTTGAAATCTATTATGCTAGCCAAACATGGCCTTAGTGGGGTTCTTAGCGATTACCCATGGTGGGTTAGCTTGACCATTATTGCAGCGTCGATTCGAGTTCTTATAATCTGACGTTCTCTTTTCTTTTCTTTTATTATTCTAAGTGCGGAAGAAGAGAGAGGAGAGAGATTGAGAATTTATCGGAGAAAATTTGTGAGAATTAGAGATATTGTGAGTGTGTAATCATCGGGTAATTGTGAAAGGATCATCTTGGATCACCTCTTCTTAATCTATACTACTGGGTAATTTCTCGAACCAAATTCTATTTTTACGTTATTTGAGTTTTATGAAAATGGCTTTCATTCATCTTGTAAAGCCTCTGTAATTGAGATAGGAGTAATGATTATGGGTTTTGTATGTGTTATGGCACATCACATCGTATTTAATTATATATATTTTGTAAACCATATCATAAGTTTCATAATCGATGACTTCTTTATTTCAAAATTCTGAGTTTGGGTTTTGGCCATATATGGCCTTATCGTGGTATTTTATGTATTGATCGTATATTATCCTAAATTTTACACTTGTATGTTGTTATGCATGTTGATCTGAAGAGACCAAAATTTAAATAAGCGGATTAGGTGTTATAACTTGAATCAAGTAGTAGTGAATTTTCATGTTTTATTTTCAAAACCTTGAGAACATCAAAACGGTGAAAGTAAATGTGTTGATTTTGCAAATTATGTGTTGTAACTTGTTAAAAATCATGCTAGATGGGTTAAGTAATGATTATATATGTATTACAATGATTGGGTAAGTCTAATTAGTGTAAAAAAAATAACTAATTGGAAGTTATGGCCGTATTCATGTATAATTTTACGTGTGATTGATTTTGGCCTAATTTGGCCTTGTTATATTATGATATGCTATGAGCTGAGCTAAACTATAGAAAATGAGCACAGGTAACCCCAGCCCCGTGAAGCGTTACCAAACTAAATACCACACGTGAAAATGAAAAATAAATAAATAAATAAATAAAAAAATAAAATAAAAAAAAAAAAAAAAAAATAAATAAAAAAATAAATAAATATTTGATGAAAATTATTATTAAAATATTTATAAAATAAATTAAATATTTTAATTGAGATATTTATGAAATGAAATAAAATAAATATTTGATGAAAATTATTATTAAAATATTTATAAAATAAATTAAATATTTTAATTGAGATATTATGGAATAAAATAAATATTCGATGAAAATTATTATTAAAATATTTATAAAATAAATTAAATATTTTAATTGAGATATTATGGAATAAAATAAATATTCGATGAAAATTATTATTAAAATATTTATAAAATAAATTAAATATTTTAATTGAGATATTATGGAATAAATTAAATATTAGATGGAAATTATTATGAAATAATTTATTAAGAGTGTAATAATAGTAAGAGAATGAAAATATTCTAATTTAATTAAGTAATTAAATTAGAAGGGTAATGATTTGTTAAATAAAGTGGAGTTTATATTAAATAATTAAGTGAAAATGTAACTAATGAATGTCGTGAATACATATGGTATGTGTGTAGGATTTGTGGTGAGCAGGAGTAGTAATCGTTTAGCTACTGCGAAGCAAGTTTCTAACCTACTTGTCATTATTGTTGAGTTTATTAATTACCTCGAGTAAATTATCATTATTATTATTCATGTTCAAATGTTATATTAAAGATTGATTATCTTTTCAAAGCATGATTAGGTTATACAATAATTGTCTATTGTATACTTCACGAGATTATTATTGATTTGAATATCATTATTATTGAACCTTATTAGACTAGCGAACCCTTATTGATTCGACTAGTCCATAGTTGATAAAGCGTTCTAATTTTTGAACCCTTGATGAATTGTCGAACCAAACTTCCTTTAGTGCGGACTCGAATATCAGCCCGAGATGAACAACCCTGAAAGGATTTACTTATCGTTAGCGTTAAGATATTATTGTGCGATGTTGTCTTAAGAGGGTGATCCCCCAAAGTCACAGTAGAAAGGTCCATAGTCTTATGGTATTAAAGGTTTCAAGTATAACCCTTGATAACTGGGGACATAGTTCGAGTCTTATGACCCTCGAGAATTCTTTTGTTTCTTGTTATTCATTCTTGATTCAAAAGTTGAGCTTTTATTCGGATGTCTTTGATTTACTCGCGTATGTTATTATCTTTGTTATTTCATTATTATACTTGTGGGCATTAGTGCTCACTCTTGCTTAATAATAACATTGCGATTAAGAACGAAAGAAATGAGCGAACCTTCCACTTAGTAAAAGCAAAGTTAGAAAGGGCAAAGTTAGCAAGTGTTGAAGACTTGTTATTTTATTTGATGATGTATTTAGGTTAGACTTAAGTTAATGATGTTGTTTAAGACTTAATTGTTTATGATTCACAGACACGGATGTTTAAGGTTAGAGTAACTTTGGGATTGTATTTATTATGTAGTTGATGTAACCCGAATGTAGGGGAGATTTATTATTATTTCTATCTATTGCATGGTTTGCATTTATTATGGGTAGATAGATAGATGATATTTATCTGATGAACACAAATATGATTAGTGGAATTGAAGTATATTAAATTTGGGGTGTCGTGCTTTCAAATCTGATTGGAGATGTTACCTACATGATTCTCATCAATACGAGTATACTAATCGGATTGTAAATACTAATAATGACTCATCAAATGCAAAGTTTCAAAGAAAAATCTACATAACAATGAAAACCAAAAGCCTATTAGCCAGAGATGCTCATCATTTCTCTTTCCAACTCAAAATATCAACCCCAAGTTTATCATTCCAAGATCTAATACAATGAAGTACAACTGAATCAAGCTCATAGACTAGTCAAAATATGGATGGCAAAAAAAAATAGCAACAAAAATAATTACATTCAGTTTGAGGAGCAATTTAAAAATATAAAATATATTTAAAAAGAACTCAGTTACGATGCAAATAAAGATAAATAAAAGGCATAATGAGAAGGATTAAAGAAACTTGCCTCCAAAACAACTTTTTCTCCTGCTCCCTGAAAACACAAAAACTAAGAAATTATAAACAATTGATCATAAATAGGATCTGTACATGGGGGAAAATCATTAATTTACATTACTACTTGTACGTAGCTGCATTTCAAAGAAAAGCAGTAGGAGAATGAAATAAGATATATTCTTCATTCATCACTCTAAAAGATCTACTGATAATGAAAGAGTAAATAATACTGTTACATTTACCTTAAGTCCAAGATTAAATGTATGTATTATTACAACCATCATACATCATAATAATTTCATAGCAGAGAATCTCATGAAATAGTCTTCAAAATAAACATCTTGCATGCATGAGGATCCACAGTTGCTGTCAAGTTCCCAACAAATTTCGCATTCAATGTTTTATGCTGCATGATTCAACCTCAAATTAGAGAGTATCCTTTTTATTCGATTGGTAAAAAATAACTTGGTTATAAATATATCATTTTAGTACAAAGCTGCCAAAAATATTTGAGATGCACAAAGGCAAAGAGATATAGTACATACGAAGCTAAGACGAGATTCCAATACTAAAAACTATAAGTTACCTCCCAAAGATGTCTTGCTCTTACAACACTTTCGGGTGGAATTCCAATGTCATCCCACTGGGCTGTGATGGTCGTACGCATATTTGAAGAACGATTGAGAAGAATTACAACTACTCTATAGTCCGAAAGGGGTGTTGCCCAAATCTTATAAAAAAAAGAGAGGAACAAATTGATATTGTGAGTTGTTTAACATTAGAAAGAATGTATCAAATGATAAAAAGATGAGTGGAATTTACCTCACTATTGCCTTCCACCATAACTTTTTTAGCTTGAACACCTAGTGAATCTGTTACAAAGTTTCAACCATATGCTTATTTAGATATTCAGTTACTAGAAAAAATAGTCTCTTTTGTATAAATACCCTCTTTTGTGGAAAAAATTATCTCTTTTGTAATACAATCAAAATAGTAGGCAGCTAGTTGATGCCATTAGCTTGGTTAACAACTATAACCTCTTTATTGCCAATGATTTTCATAGTCTCTTTTGTTACATTTCTCACATCACAACCAATGAGAAGAGGAGCATGCAATAACATACACAAGTAAATAAACATATCAATTTCATCAACGGAAGACGTGATGAAAATTAATTAATCAAGATTATTTTAGCTTGGAGAAGGTAAATATGTGTACTGTTAAATTACTAACCATTCCAACCATCAGACCTTTCAAATTCTGGATAAACTTCATTCTAGTATGCTCGAGAGATCATATTGTTGAAAAGCCATAAGAATTTAAGAAACAATCAATACCATCTTTTTGAATATGTACACATTAAACTCCAAGGAATAAATTATTACCTATCCCGATTACTAGTGATAATATCATCTGTGGTTCTCCAACTATTTCCTACCTTATTACCCTATAAAGCTGGGTGCATGTCTCCCCTGTAATAAAAGAACAATAAATATGTTAATCAAATATACAAGATTAAATATTAGCGGCCAAACATAATTGTTATTGAAGCAAAAAATACAATTGAGCTGATATTTGTTACAAACTACAAATGCAATTTCTAGATCTCCAATTATCAAACATAGAACCGTGAAAGAAGAAAGGCAAACATTACCTAACATAACTGTACACATCTTTTCTTCTCTTCCTCAATTCAAACAAGTACTTCCTGCCAAAACCACAAGCCAAATCTTCCTCCTCCAGAAATTAGGACAACCCAAAAAATTCTTCAATGCCATACACCAATTAAAAATATCTTCAATCCTACCCTACAAAAAATGAAAAAAGCCACGCTTCTTCGGCTCCTCCTCCACCATTACAGCCTTCACACTATCCTGCTCAACTAACCTCCAAGCAGCCTGTAACGACCCCAAAATTCATACAATTCAGTTATCGACTTCGGTCGTTAATAACACGTCTAACTTCTGATTTTACATCATTATTCGATCTTAAGCTTAATAAAATGCAGAATATTTAAACATATCTATCTTCTTGCTTTAATTCCTTAAATCAAAACCTTTATCATCTACATGTTTTTGAATCAAGTTATTATATGATTCGCTTCATCAAAGTTATTATATAGAATCTTACATTTTAATTCGACAACCTTTATATATTAGATAACCCAAACTTGACAGTTTATCATTACATAATCATTGTAACTTATAAAGTACATTTCTCAAAACTTTTATCTTTACCTACCTTTAAACCATACTTAGCTTATTACTCACCTTATCAGAGTTAATAAATAAAACTTACATCCAGGTTCAATACCCTTTCATACAATAAACAAAACTTAAACTTTATATCTCAACATCTATTAAACATCATACATTATTCGGAACCCTAAACATGGTTCAAATAATAATAATTCAGCCAAAGTGTATAAATCTTTAAGTATCGCATCTGATTTATGTCTTTCAAGTAGCACATAACTTTACCTTGAATCTTTAACCTGCAAAAGTGGTTATTTGCAAGGTTGAGCTCGACAGCCCATCAAAATCTAACAGTTTTCATGCATCACGTAGCACATAATAACATGCTCAATATATATCTCATAAACATTGGACTAACATAACATACATGCTACAATTCATATAACAAGTATAAAGATTGAGTTCCTTACTCAATCAGCATGCTTTACTCAATCAACGTAGTCAGAAATTGACTTTAATATTTCATACTTTCTGTGAGACCCCAAATTTTATGAATAAAGATTTAAATTTCTCAAAATATTTTTTTGAATATTATGGTGTGGATTTGATATAATGTTATAGTTGTGGGTAATATTTATAAATTTTGCAAAGTATGCAAGTTGTTATATAATATTCGATTGGTCGGGGAATATTCTTTTTATTGGGGAATATCCGTACGATGGCACAATCATTGGTGGACCCTACAACGGAAGTATTGTCATAGTTAGAAAACGACATAATTATCTTTTTATAAAAATAACGGCGAAAGTGTTACCGTTAAAACTGTTGAACTACCCGGTAGTAAAATTACAGTAATACACGTGGTTGCATAGTAGCACACGGTATTGATTATTGATGCTTACCTAAGAAGTCACTCGGTTATACTCAATTATTATTACTGATAATTCTTTGCATCATATCTCTCGTATTATTGATTCAATTATTGTCGCGATTATCATTTGTATAATATGTTATATTATTAAATCAATAATTGAGACAACAAAAGTTATTCATATTATTATTTGCAATATTGATGATGTCTAGAAGTTACATCGATGAGAGGTTTGGTCACCTAATTGCGGCGGCGATAAGGAGAAATCCTTATCGAAAAGCCCCCTCTTTCACAGGAGCGATTTGGTTGTTAAATATTGTGAATTACAATATTAATAATGAATAAGTTCGTGTTGATTAAAGATGAAATTAATAGTTCCATTGTGTTGGAATTATTAGTGTTACTGAAAATTGATATTTATTTCGATAATAATTGATGTCGGAGGTTATATTGACCCGATCGGGGTAATTAACCGGATAAATGAGCAATTAATTGCTATTAATTCACATGATTTTAACTATTTGTTCACATGTGTGTACTACTGATTCACATTCATTTACTATTTGGGGAGATGGTGCAAGATTGATAATACTTGCATGACTAAGTTAAAAATAGAGGTATAGATGGAGAGTCTTATCTGAATTCGTAATTCGTATTTTCACATGTGATTCACATGAACTATTGATTCACATGATTTACTATTAGGGGAGTGGTGCAAGTTTGATAATACTTGCAGGACTAAATTAAACATGAAAGAAAAGAGGAAGGTATTATATTGTAATATTTCGAGCCCCAAAACGTGCAATTATCGAAACTATATTTTCCTATAAATAGAAGCTCATTCCTTCATTATTTTCACCAATTCACTAAAGCTATAGAGCAATTATTATAGAGAGAAATTATAGAGAGAAAGAAGAAAAGAAAGTACGCTACCTCACTATTCCGAGTATCAAGTTTCTTTAAGGTAAGGGGTATTATTCTTTTCGTATTCATGAAGAGAGTTATTTTCTTTCAATACTCGTAAGTATACAGTTGTTATTCCATTCTTTATTATTATGTTGGAATAAATGCATACATCCAATACCGCATACATGGTGAAATTCTTACATTATTCCATTCTTTATTATTACATTGGAATAAACACATGCACATCTTGATCTATCGCATGCACGGTGAATTCTGTTGTTATTCCATTCTTTATATTACATTAGAATATCCATCACATCATCGCGGATTATGCATGACTGGTTCCATTCTTTATTATTACATTGGAATATCACATGCATGCGGATTACGCGTGACACAGTTCCATTCTTTATTATTACATTTGGAATATCACATGCATGCGGATTATGCGTGACTTGGTTCCATTCTTTATTATTACATTGGAATAACACATACATGTGGATTCTGCATGCATGGTGAATGATCCTTCGTATTCATTCTTTATTAAATTGTGGAAATGATGCATCTACGTGGATTCTGCATGGCGGTGAAAATCAATTCTGATTTAGTATATTCTATTATACTCGTTTGAGATATCATTTCTTTTGTACTCGTCATAGAATATCATTTTCTTTGGTATTTTTTTACGAGTTACTATTCACCCAGTTACTATTCACTCTGGTATTATTTACTCGGGTATTCGGGGTACTTTTCGTGCCAGAGTTACTATTCACGGGTTACTATTCACCCAATTATTATTCACTCTAGTATCATTCACTCGAGTATTCAGGACACTTTTTTGTGTCGGGGTACTATTCCCGGGGTACTATTCACGGGGTACTATTCACCCAAAAAATATATTTCTTTTCTGTCCAAATTATTTTTGGTACATGAATATTATTCTTGAATTTTACTCTACAAAGCAGTATCATGTTGACAATTTGGACGTTATTGATTTCTGGATAAATTAAATTATAAATCTTTAAAATTTATCCTTGAACTTATTTTATTGAATTATTATGTCATTGTCATCATCCTCATGCATATATTGTGATTAAAGTCATCTTTGGCTTACGTGCGTAGATGGACTTGGTATGATTATGATGAGGATTATTCGGTATAATCATGACCGTACTGTGATGAATGATGTGGTAAAAGTCCTCATTGGCCTATAGTTCATTGATGGACAGTTGTTGGTATGATTATGTCCGGGGATTATTCGGTATAATCATGACCATTGATGATTACATGAATATCCTTGGCCATGGTGCATGGATGATTCGATTTTATTTATTAAGCTGAGTCTCAACGATAAAGTTGATGAAAAACTTTTTAAATCATAAAAGATAGTAGATTTTATGCTCTACTTGACTCTTCTAATGGATTGCTTATTTTCATTTGTAGTTGTTGATCTAAAACTTGTTGTCTATTGTATTCTACATCGGTTGTTATCTTTGTTGAAGGCTAAGGATAATTTATTACGCATTATCTTAGTCATAATATTTCTTCTTAGGACTAGTTGAGCTCACCCTTTCTTTCATTGTTCTCTTCAAGAAATGAGAAATATATTTGGGACGAGTCGGGGAATGGAGTGATGGTCCGGGATAAATGGCTTTAGTAGTCCTCATTATTCTACGGAATAATGTGATAATAATTGTAATGAGGACACCATTGAGTGTGGATATTTTCTAGATAACAATATTCTTGTTTAAACTCTCATTTATGTTTTGTCGTATTTTACACATTTGTTGTATAATTAAGTTGTATTTGAATTTATGTACCATGTGTCGGCGACTCAAGATGGGTGATGTATACTGTTTTGGGGGCGTCACGGTTAGTATCGAGCTTAGGATATGATCCCCTGGTGAGATGTGAGACAAGAACTAGGAGGGAGAGGCGGGAATTCCTTTGCTAGTATGACCTACCTAAGTTTATTTGGTATTTAATTGGTCGATCCACGAGTATAGGGATAATATGTGATATGTTAATTAACCCTTGTTTTATGACAGTGTTAGAAAATGGCATCTGAAAATGTTGAGATCAACAATGAAGCATATGAGACCGTTGAGTCACCAACGATCAATATCCAGGATAATGTGCAATAGGAAGACAATAATCCTCTGGTAAATAACAACACCAATCAGATGATGAACGATGGGATGTTCAGAGGCTTTATGCAATTCATGCAACGTCAGACGAGAGAGACTCCTGTTCATAATGCAGGTGGAAACAATGGCAACCCATGGCTTGTCACTGCTAAGCAGTTCAAGGAGCTAGGACCGTCGGAGTTTTTGGTAAAGCCAGAACCACTTAAGGCAGAGACGTGGTTAAAACAGATCACCAAGATATTTGATGTCTTGGGATGTTCCGAGGAGCAAAAGGTTCCCTTTGCCACTTTTATGTTGCATGAAGAGGCAGATTACTAGTGGGAATTTGTAAAACGTACCCAGCCTGACGCACTCAATATGTCTTGGGAGAAGTTCCAAGAGCTGTTCAACGATAAGTACTTTCTCAAAAGTATTCGTCACATGAAGGAGGTGGAATTCATCAAGTTGGAGCAAAACAATATGACCGTGTCGCAATACAAGGCTAAATTTGCGGAGTTATCCCGGTTTGCATCCCATTTGGTCGATAATGAGGAGCGAATGACGCGAATGTTTCTAAGAGGTTTGAAACCCGATATACGTCAATACCTCATTTCTCACAAACTTTGTTTATATTCAGATGTTGTGAATAGGGCTCAGTTATTGGATCACGATAATGAGTCAGCACAACCAAAAGGCAACGACCAACAACACGATTGTGACGCCCCCAAAATAGGTATACATCACCCATCTTGAGTCGCCAAATACATGGTACAAAATTCAAATACAACTTAATTATACAACAGTCGTGTAAAATACTACAAAATACATGCTGTGAGTTTTAATACAAATATTGTCTTCTAGACAATATCCACTCTCAGAATAAGTCTTCATTACATTTATTATCACACTATTTTATAGAATAGTGAGGACTACTAAGACACCATCTCGGACCATCACTCCGTTCCTCGACTAGTCCCGGCTACGTTCTCATTTCCTAAAGAGAACAGTGAAAGAAAGGGTGAGCTCAACTAGCCCAGTAATAAATATGATGACTAAGATAATGCAGAATAAATTATCATTAGTCCTCAACAGTGTTTAACTGATAAAATACTGATAGACATCAAGTTTAAGCTGCGATGAACAAGCGATCCATTAAAAGAGTCAGTAGAGAATAAAATCTACTATCTTTTATGATTTAAAAGGTTTTCATCACTTTTATCATTGGGACTCGACTTAGTAAATAATCCACATCATCCTCCGCACTACTGACGCGAGGATCTTCATTAGTATCACAACCACAAATTATCCATGCACTCTTAGGCCAAGGATATTCGTGTATTCATCAATGGTCATGATCATGCCAACAAGCGTCCATCAATGCACTACGGGCCAATGAGGACTTTTACCACATCATTTGTAACATTACGGTCGTGATTACAAGAATAATCCACGGTCATAATCATACCAAGTCTATCTATGAGCTACCTGCAGCCACGTAGATGACTTTCAAAAAATATAAACATGAAGATGATGACAATGATATAAGAATTCAATAAAACAAGTTCAAGAATTAATTTATTCAGGAACTAATAACGTCCAAATTGTCAACATGATACTTCTTTGTAAAGTAAAATTCAAGAATGCTCAGAAGAATATTTCCATGAAAAGATACTGGATGAAGCGCAAATATCAAGGATATTCAACTAATTTCGTGGAGTGTAGAAGTCAAAACTTTAACCAACTGAATATAATAAAGAATGGAATAACAAAAGAAATCACCATGCATGCGGTACTTTGCATAAACAGGTTATTCCATCATAATAATAAATAACGGAATCAGGTAAGGCAAAATTCGCATCGACAAGATGTTCCAACAGAATAATAAGGAATAATAAAGACGGAACCAGGTCCGGCGTAAACGCACAGACAGGATATTCCAACAGAATAATAAAGACGGAACCAGGTCCGGCGTAAACGCACAGACAGGATGTTCCAACAGAATAATAAGGAATAATAAAGACGGAACCAGGTCTGGCGTAAACGCACAGACATGATATTCCAACAGAATATTAAAGAATGGAATAACAGAAGAATTTCACCAAGTATAGGGTAGCCCACGTATACAGGTTATTCCAACAGAATAATAAGAATGGAATAATAGAAGTTCTCTTCATGAATACAAAAGCAATAATACCCCTTACCTTAAGAAGAAGAGTACTAGATATAGGAGTAATGAAGTAGCAGAATACTTTTCATCTTTCTCTCTATAATTTCTCTCTCTAGAGTTTCAGTGAATTCGTAAGAAATAATGAAGGAATGAGCTTCTATTTATAGAAGAATGGGTACAGATAATAGTAACTAACTCGTGAGCGGGTCAGATTAATTTACTTTTTAATCGACGGTCCATATTGATTTAATAAAATATTCTAATAAAAGCGAAAACTTTTAAATATATATATATATATATATATATATATTATACATTTATATAACATGCTTAACTTTATAATCACGGAATACACCCGTGATTCCTTCTCCCCATTTTCAATATTCCACCAACTTTGTAGAATCTTTGATAATTAGTCTCCACCCATTTCAATACTCCACCACATGCAATACATTCATTAATTATATAAATATTATACTAACCCTTATATTCCCTCCACACACATTACACAAACCCCCACCCACCATTCCCACCATCTTTTTCCTATATATATATATATATATATATAAGTAATAAAACTAAATGTGATAACTTTTTTTCATTTGTTTAGAAAAATGGGTAAGTGGAGGTCCAAATAATAAGTAAAATTTATAACTACTACTTCATAAAAATCGCCTCAATATTTTAACAACATTTATCATCATTATTATAATTCACAATATTAATCGACCGGTCGTTCCAGGAAAGAGGGGCTTTCAATAAGGATTTCTCCTATTGGTAGCCATGATTAGGTGACCAAACTTCTCCTTGGAGAACTTCTAGACATCGTTAATATTGTAAATAATAATATTAATAACCGTTGTCTCAATTATTGATTTAATAATTTATAAAATATCGACAATAATTTAATCAAATAACGTGAGATACTACGCAAAGCAATTCATGTGTAGCAATAATTAAATAAAAATGAGTGACTTCTCACGTAAGCATCAATAATCAATACTGGTGTGCTACTTATGCAACCACAGCGTATTCATTGTACTTTTTACTACCGAGTAGTTCAGCGAAGATCAGCGGTAAAACTTTCGTCGTTATTATCAATAAAATATTTTTGTCGTTTTCTCAATCCGACAATAATTCTGTTGTGGGGTCCACCAATGATTGTACCGTCGTACGAATATTTCCTGTTAAAATGAATATTCCCCGACCAATCGAATATTATATAACAACTTGTGTACTTTGCAAAATTTATAAATATTACCCACAACTATAACATTATATCAAATTCCTTCCCTAATATTCAAAAATGATAATTATAGAAAATTCATTTTTATTCATAAAAGTTGGGGTCTTACAACGATAATAATCGTACCGGTGGCAGTGGCCATCGGAACAATGATAACCATCGTGGAGGAAATTATCATGCCAAGAATGGTAAACACTTCGGTGGTAATCATGGCCAAGATAATAGAAGTGGAAAATTCAAGAAGAGAAGATTTAACGATGATGGGAAGACGTCGGCAGCAACAACAAATTCTAGGGGAGGAGAACGACCGCCAGTTAGATGCTATTGATGCGGAGAGGAGGGACACATAAGTCCAAACTGTTCACAGCCTTCCAAGATATGTTTTAGTTGTGGAAAATATGGTCACATAGCTCAATTTTGTCCTGTAGCGAAATCAAGTCCAGCTGGGACAGAGGCACCAAAGGTGGATACGGACAAAACAAAGTCGGTGGTTTCAGGAAGAGCATTTTTTGTGACTTCTCAAAAAGCGATTAATCCGAACGGAGTTAGCACGGGTTAGTTAATTATAAATTCTTGCAAAGTCTATACCTTATTAGATATCGGTTCTACCCATTCTTTTATCTCTCTTGCTTGCGCTCAACGTTTAAATTTGACCCCAGAGAAGTTAGACTTTGACTTATTGGTTGAAACTTCGTTAGTAGAAACCTTCGTTACCTCCACAATTTATAAGTCTTGTTTGATTCAAATAGACACTTTCACGTTACCTGTCGATCTTATCTCTTTGAAAATACTTTCCTTTGATGCTATTTTAGGAATCGATTGGTTAACTACTCATCATGCTTTTCGTAAGGTTGTTTGCTTTCATATTCCTAACCAACCTATTATGCGAATTCAAGCAACTAAACCACTAAAAGTCAATTATTGTCATATCAAGCCATAAGTAAAGAGCCCCGAGCCTTTCGCTGGTGACTTCCTTGTGTGGAATGCACCGAAGCTAGACTTTCTATAGGGGACGTCGTGAATAATGGTGGCAAGTTGATAGGTATCAATGTGACGTGTTATCCAAGTCTTGGATAAGAGTCACAATTTTGAATGATATTTCTATTGTTAATAAATTTCCTGGCATATTCTTGAAGACTTCTTAGCCTAAACCTAGAGTGTGAAATCGAATTTTGTATTGACCCCAGTACAAAACCCATTTCTAAAACCCTTTAATATTTCTTCACCTGAAACGAACGTATTATGCGCCAAAGACGTTGGCTTGAGCTGTTGAAGATTACGATCGTACCATTCAATATCATTGTGGAACAGCGAACGTGGTAGCTAACGTGTTGAGTAGAAGATCGTATGCGTTTACGAGTGCGATGTTGTTAACACAAAACCCATTTCGTATAACTTACAAATGATGAAGATAGAGTTAAAGACTCTAGGGACCCACGTGAAGATAACGAATATACGAGTATAATCGACTTTAATCGATAAAGTTAAAACCGCTCAAACTACACATCTGGAGCTGATGAAAATGAAGAAGAAGGTTCAAGAAGGCGTTATTCTAGAAGCAAGAGTCGATGAAAAGAGGAAATATCAACCCTTGATTTAATTGGCCCATTTGAAATCCTCGATCGAGTAGGAACTGTGGCCTATAGACTCATTTACCGCCAAGTATATTGCGTGTTCATAACGTTTTTCACGTATCGATGTTACGTAAATATGTGGACGACCCGAACCACATTATTGAATTAGAATTAGATGAGATAGCAGAAGATTTACTGTATGAGGAGATACATGTTAAAATCTTGGATAAGAAGGATCGTATTCAACACTCAAAAGTTATACCTCAAGAGTTAGAATCTGAAATGAAGTCAAGGTATCCTCACCTCTTCGGCATACCAGGTACGTACATAAATTTCGAGGGCAAAATTTCATAAGGAGGAGAGATTGTGAGACCCCAAATTTTATGAATAAAGATTTCAATTTCTCGAAATATTATTTTAAATATTATGATGTGGATTTGATATAATGTTATACTTGTGGGTAATATTTATAAATTTTACAAAGTATGCAAGTTGTTATATAATATTCGATTGGTTGGGGAATATTCTTTTTATCGAGGAATATCCGTACGACGGCACAATCATTGGTGGACCCTATAACAGAAGTATTGTCATAGTTAGAAAACGACAGAATTATCTTTTTATAAAAATAACGGTGAAAGTGTTACAGTTAAAACTATTGAACTACCATTAGTAAAAGTACGATGTCTGGCGTGGTTGCGTAGTAGCACGCGGTATTAATTATTGATGCTTACGTAAGAAGTCACTCGGTTATACTCAATTATTGCTACGATAATTAATTGCATCATATCTCTCGTATTATTGATTCAATTATTGTCACGGTATCATCTCGTATAATATATTATATTATTAAATCAATAATTGAGGCGACAAAGTTATTCATATTATTATTTGATAATATTGACAATGTACAGAAGTTACATCGAGGAGAGGTTTGGTCACCTAATTGCGGCTTGATAAGAAGAAATTCTTATCGAAAAGCCCCCTCTTTCCTGGAAATGACCTGGTTGTTAAATATTATGAATTATAATATTAATGATGAATAAGTTCGTGTTGATTAAAGATGAAATTGATAGTTCCATTGTGTTGGAATTATTAGTGTTAGTGAAAATCGACATTTATTTCGATAATAATTGATGTCTGAGGTTATATTGACCAATCGGGTAATTAACCGGATAAATGAGCAATTAATTGCTATTGATTCACATGATTATAACTATTTGTTCACACGTGTGTACTATGGATTCATATTCATTTACTATTAAGGGAGATGGTGCAAGATTGATAATACTTGCATGACTAAGTTAAAAAAGGAGGTATAAATGGAGGTACTATACGGTAATTCGTATTTTTCACATGTCTAGAACTATTGATTCACATGATTTACTATTGATTCACATGATTTAATATTAGGGGAGGTGGTACAAGTTTAATAATACTTCCAGGACTAAATTAAAAATGAAGGAAAAGAGGAATGTATTATACTATAATATTTCGAGCCCCAAAACGTGCAATTATCTAAACTATATTTTCCTATAAATAAAAGCTCATTCCTTCATTATTTTTCACCAATTCACTAAAGCTATAGAGCAATTATTATAGAGAGAAATTATAGAGAGAAAGAAGAAGAGAAGTCTGCTACCTCACTATTCCAGTATCCAGTTTCTTCTAAGGTAAGGGGTATTATTCTTTCGTATTCATGAAGAGAGTTATTTTCTTTCAATAATCGTTAGGGTTGTTATTCCATTCTTTATTATTATGTTGGAATAAACTGTCTATGTGAAGTACCGCATACATGGTGAAATTCTTCTGTTATTCTATTCTTTATTATCCTGTTAGAATAACTTTATGCATGCGATCTATCGTATGCACGGTGAATTTCATTGTTATTTCATTCTTTATTATTACATTTGGAATATCACATGCATGCGGATTCATGCGTGAGTTTGGTTCCATTATTTATTATTACATTAGAATATCACATGCATAAGGACGCATAACTTGTTCCATTCTTTATTATTTTGTTAAAATATCACATGCATGCGGATTACACATGACACGGTTACATTCTTTATTATTACATTTGGAATATCTTATGCATGCGGATTACGAATTGACACGGTTCCATTCTTTATTATTACATTGGAATAACTTGCTTTATGTGGATTCTCGCATGCATGGTGAATGATCCTTCGTATTCATTCTTTATTAAATTTGGAAATGATTTGTCTACGTGGATTTCGCATGACGGGTGAAAATCCATTTGCAGTTTCAGTATATTCTATTATACTAAATCGAGATATCATTTCTTTTGTACTAAATCATGGAATATCATTTTCTTTGGTATTTTTCTTAAAAGTTACTATTCACGGAGTTACTATATTCACTCACGATATTATTCACTTCGGGTATTCGAGGTACTTTTAGTCTTAGGAGTACTTATTTACGAGTTACTATTCACGGGTTACTATTCACCTAATTACTATTCACTCTGGTATCATTCACTCGGGTATTCGGGACACTTTTCGTGTCGGGGTACTATTCTCGAAGTACTATTCATGGGGTACTATTCACCCGAAAAAATATTTCTTTTTTGTCCAAATTTTTTTTGGTACATGAATATTATTCTTGAATTTTACTCTACAAAGCAGTATCATGTTGACAATTTGGACGTTATTGATTTCTGGATAAATTAAATTATAAATCTTTAAAATTTATCCTTGAACTTGTTTTATTGAATTATTATGTCATTGTCATCATCCTCATGCTTATATTGTGATTAAAGTCATCTTTGGCTTACATGTATAGATGGACTTGGTATGATTATGACCAGGGATTATTCGGTATAATCATGGTCGTAATATGACGAATGATGTGGTAAAAGTCCTCATTAGCCTGTAGTTCATTGATGGACAGTTGTTGGTATGATTATGACCAGGGATTATTCGGTATAATCATGACCATTGATGATTACATGAATATCCTTGGCCGTGGTGCAGGGATGATTCGATTTTATTTATTAAAATTTGAGTCTCGTGATAAAGTTGATGAAAAACTTTTTAAATCATAGAAGATAGTAGATTTTATGCTCTACTTGACTCTTCTAATGGATTGCTTATTTCCGCTACAGTTGTTGATCTAAAACTTGTTGTCTATTGTATTCTATCAGTTGTTATATTGTTGAAGGCTAAGGATAATTTATTCTGCATTATCTTAGTCATAATATTTCTTACTGGGCTAGTTGAGCTCACCCTTTCTTTCATTGTTCTCTTGAAATGAGAATATATATTTGGGGACGAGTAGGGAATGGAGTGATGGTCCGGGATAAATGGCTTTAGTAGTCCTTACTATTCTACAGAATAATGTGATAATAATTGTAATAAGGACACCATTCAGTGTGGATATTGTCTAGATGATAATATTCTTGTTTAAACTCTCAGCTATATTTTGTCATATTTTTCATGACTGTTGTATAATTAAGTTGTATTTGAATTTATGTACCATGTATCTGGCGACTCAATATGGGTGATGTATACCTGTTTTGGGGGCGTCACACTTTCAACATATATATAACACCTCATGCTCTTTGCAATAAAGATTTAAAACAGTTAATCATCAAGTTCACATAGCAAATAGGAACTGAAAGACTTGCCTTGATCGTTGTTTACCAATAATAGTTTAACAGCTTACAGTTATCTGCACTTCAAATGCCCTACATAATTATATAATCATACACATCAACTATTAGTCACATAGCAACGCATAGTAGTTGTAATGTAAACTTTACTCTACATCTTATAACCCTTCCTATTATCAATACACAATGTTCAATTTTATTGTGTTAACTTTCGACTTATATCTCACTATATTTCATACTCGAAGATCATTCAAGTGTTTAAGTCTTGAAAGGAATCATTATTGATTTTATATTAAACTCATTTCATATCTTATAATATTCATTTTATTTGACTTAAAATACTTTTTATGTTCATTAACATTTGTTACGGCATTTCGACGTTCATTCGTCACACGCTCGATTTGTCTCTCTTGTGTATGCTTAGTACGCTTATACAACTTATCTAATACATCATTTATTAATGTTAAGCATCATTATGTTTACTAACATTCATGTTTTATAACTTAGAACAACATCTTTTATCGTCAGAAGCACTACACTTGCATACGTGCATGCCCGACGCCCTCCGATTGTCCTTGAAAACATAATAGTCCTAAAAATGACCATTTTGACCCCTGTTCCCGACCTCAAATTGAAAACCTTAAATAATAAAAGTTTTAGGTCTATTCGTCCTCGTTCTAGATCATCTTGAATCTCCTCAATCAGAGTTCATATAAAACGTTATGCCTATTTTACTAAAATAGGTCAAAATAGTCACACCTGATACACTTTGGGCACAGCTGCGCCCAATTAAGCCTTGGACACAGCGCAGCTACACCCCTAGAGCGCATCTACGCCCCAAATGACTTAAGGCACAACGCAGCTATGCCCGTTAGTAGAAATGGGACTCTAAGTTCATTGTTTTCACGATTTTTGATCTTTTTCTCCTTCTAATCTTCATAACTTGAGTTATACACATTTAAATTAGTCTATTTTTGATTCTATGGATTCATAATTCATAGAACTTCAACATATTAAAATTATAACAATTTACAAAAACATTAACCAACCTAAATCTTGACCCAAAATACATGTTCATACTCTACTTTCATGTTTTAACATGTTTAGCGAATTCATTCACTATGAATTTGTTTCTTAACCAAATTAATTCATTCAACTTGCGTTCTTTTCGTTTCTTATCGTAGTAACAACATCTATTATCAATTTCAAATAGTATACATGTTCTAACCATCAATTTAAGCCTTAAAATAGACCAAAATACATATACTAAGCCATAAACCAAATTTCTTGTTCTAACACTTGTTTCCACAAATTTGATTACATGAAAACCTGTTATAGATTACATATAACAAATTATGCATACTAATTAACATATATGATCAATCTCTTAACAATCTAACCATAGAAATCCAACTTTTCAAAGAAAACTTAAGAAGTATAATACTAAAAACTCAAAGCTAGATTATTACCTTTGATTAACTATAAAATTTGAACAATCTTCTTGTTTCTTCCTTCCATAATTCTCACAAATTCCTTCTCTCAATTTACAGAGAACTTCTTCTCTTTCTCTCTTCTTTCTTCTCTCTTCTTTCTTTCTTTTGTTCTTTCTTAGGCTTAAGTCAACATAAAACTAAAACAGACGCTAACATAACAAAATAAAATTGACGTATAATAATAAGGCTACTAAATACATATTAGTTATTTTTATTTTAAATTTAAAAGCCATAAGGCCTTGTTTGGCAAAACCTATTATAATAATGATTTAATCATTTCTTAAGCCTTGTTTGGCAAAACAAGATTAACATAAGAATTTCAAAAGCTCTAAGGCTTTGTTTGGTAAAACCAAATTAAAACTCTTTTAATTTATTTTCATAAGTCATTTATAATATAATTTATTGTCCCACATTGTTTACTTGGATTTCCATATCCAATCTTAATTAAATAAACAAAACTAATTACAACATATTAAATAAATTTCCCACTTAACCAATTACCACAAAATTATAATCTCATTATAATTTTACTTAATAAATTAACATATCACTTTAATTACTAAATTAAATTAAAACAACATTAATTTCTAGCAAACTATATAATCTTAACAACTCTCTAATTTAGTTATTAAATTAGATTAGAGTATTATCTCATAAATTTAATTCATCACTCTTTTATCTTAATTAAGTTAATTTCTATAACACATGAATTATTTACTTACTAATAAATAATCCAACAAATATCTACTAAACAACAAACACATCAATTAAATATATTTATTTAATTCAATAAATATTTGAAATTATAAATAAAATTCTGAATTGTTACATTGCTCAAATGTTAACCTTGCAAAGGTAGGAGGCTTATTTAACACCAATGGGAACCCTCTATTCGTACTCCGAATAACCTTTGAATCCTCAGGAATCACACCCAACAATGCCAATCCCAACATCTCCTGAACATCAAGCACAAACATCATATATTTGCCTTTGTTCATATCTGTCCGAACCCGGTTCACAATCATCTTTATATCCCTAATTCCATCACATTCCAGTAAGCATGTAACCTTATCAGTTTCACAATCATCTTTATATCCCTAATGTCTGGCGTTGTTACCAAAACAGCCTCATTCGCCGGTGTGATTGTCGTTATGAACCCAACATCAATTCCAGCTGGGCTACGATTAAAATGAAATCAGGGGAGCCCTCTTGGTGGTCTTTCAAGGCGTCCACTAGCCAAACTAGGGCTTTTCCACCAAACCCCATTGGGAGTTTGGATCGGGGCTTGGAAATGCAGAGTAATTCGAAGTTGGAAAAGCGTTTGTCGCGAACTAGGGCTTGGTCAAGGCGGCAATCGCCGTTGAGGACTTCAACGAAGGTGTAGTTGATGCGGTTTTCAAGTCCGGGAAGGAGGTCGAGGTTGCAGAGGCTGACGTTGGCGTCAATGGCGACGACGAAGAAGCCAAGGTGGGCGAGGGGAAGGCCGATGCTGGCGGTGGTAGTGGTTTTTCCAACGCCGCCTTTGCCGGAGGTAATGACCAAAACTCTTGGGGTTTCACCGGCGAGTTTCACCGCCACGATCTATTGCTAGGAAGTTCAGCCACCGATCTACTGTAAGGGAGTTGGAAGGAGTTGTTGTCGGATCTACTGTTAAGGATTTAAAGGTTTTTTTTTTCTTCTATATAGCTATTGAAATGAGAGAAAGAGAGAGTGAGGGAAGGGAGATGACAAAGTAAAAGGTGGGTTTATTCCGACAGAATTGGTTTCGTGGGAAATAAACCTTTTTCTTATAAAACTTTTTTTAAATTTTTTTATAAAGTAAATTTTTTAAAAAGAAGAATGAGATGTAATGTGACGCCCCCAAAATAGGTATACATCACCCATCTCGAGTCGCCAGAAACATGGTACAGAACTCAACTACAAACTTAATTATACAACTATCGTGCAAAATACGACAAAACATAGCTGAGAGTTTAAACATGAATATTGCCTTCTAGACAATATCCACACTCAATGGAGTCCTCATTATAATTATTATCACACTATTTCACAGAATAGTGAGGACTACTAAAGCCACTTATCCTGGACCATCACTTCATTCCTCAACTAGTCCCAGCTATATTCTCATTTCCTTAAGAGAACAATGAAAGAAAAGGGTGAGCTCAACTAGCCCAGTAAAAAATATTATGACTAAGATAATGTAGAATAAATTATCCTTAGCCTTCAACAATGTTAAACTGATAAAATACAATAAACATCAAGTTTAACTGCAGCGGAATAAGTAATCCATTAGGAGAGTCAAGTAGAGCATAATGTATACTATCTCCTTTAGATTAAAAGTCAATCGTTAATATTTCATTCCTATAATACTCAACAATAGTTCTTTATTATACCCAAGATAAAAAGAACTATCATCACCTGTCTTCACCTAAACCACCAAAGATTATAGTTAAATCCACAATTCATATTTATAATCATGTAAATCAACAATTTCTCCTTGCCACAAAGGCTTAATAGAACGTTTACTCAATATTCTTACCCTAAAGGCTAAAGATATTCAAATGTAATAACAATGATCATACCAATCAGCTGTCTACCTTTGTACTACGGGCCAAAGATATTCCACTATAAAACCAATGGTCATGATCATACCAATCAATTGTCTGTTAGTGCACTACGGCCAAAGACATTCAACTGTTAACAAATGGTCATGATCCTGCCAATCACATCATCGAATTATCCATGCACTATGGGCCAATGATAATCGTTATTATCACTAGTGGTTATGATCATGTCATACACCTGTCCATCTTTGCACGTAAGCCAACGATATACAACTGTAAAATCAATAATCAACAGTCCATTTATGCACGTAAGCCAAAGATATACAACTATAAAACCAATAATCAACAGTTCATCTATGCACATAAGCCAAAGATGACTTTCATCACAATATAAGCATGATGATGATGACAATGATATAAACATTAATCAAATGAAATCAAGGATAAATATTAAAGACTTTAAATTTATCCACCGTTTAAAAATATCCAAATTGTCAACATGATACTGCTTTGTGGAGTAAATTCAAGAATAATATTCACGTACCAAAAATAATTTGGATAGAAAAGAAATATATTTTTCGAGTAAATAGTACCCTGTGAATAGTAACTCGTGAATAGTAATTCATGAATAGTAACTCATGCATAGTAACTTGTGAATAGTAACTCATAAATAGTAACTCGTAAATAGTACTCCGTATTCGTACATAGTACCGTATATATAAATAATGTCATATATGCAAATAGTGTCGTATACGTGAATAGTGTCGTATACGTGAATAGTAACCCCGACACAAAAAGATAAAGTTTCACAATAAAATCTATATCAATATTTATAACACCTTAATCCAAATGTTATAAATCACTTAATAATCTCAAAATCTAATATTATTAATATTACCACAATATTTTAATCATTTCTTAAACTTATAAATAATTTATTTTAATTGTTTACATTTTACTAATTAATGCATTTAATCATCCTAAAATGCCAAACTCAAAAGATCTCATCACCAATAACTAAAACTCTCATAAAAAATTTGCATATACCTTATATAGGATTCTCAAGCCATAAAATCTTATTTTTTCAATTTTCTTACTTCACATAACATATTTAATTCATTTACTCATAACTAGCCCATTTTCATGAAAAATACCAAATCAGTACAAACAAATTTTCTTTTCTGGGATTTAGCAGAATAAAGTCCCATATTGAACATATATTTTTCTCAGAATTTTTAAAATTCATTTACTATTTTTCATATGGCTAAAACTGCCGAATATTTAGACATTTATCAAAAACTGTACTTTTGTCCACAAATTCCAAAATTTACAGGGTATACTCCTGTTATATGCATGTACTCCCAATAAAAATTTCACCAATTTTGGAGTTAACCACATGGAGTTATAAGGGTTTACTTTTAAAATAGTCTTTTCTCATAAAATTCATAACTCCTAATCTATACATCCAAAAATTGCCATTTTTGGACACAATCTAGAAAACTAATCAAATTATCATTTCAAATTTTTCCAGAATTTTTGAGGGTAAGAAAAATTATGAAACTGCCCCTGGAAGAAACCCCTTACTTACAATGGTTGAACGCAAATAATATTCCTTACGAATATTGAACGGAAATAATATTCCTTACTTATATTAAACGAATATAATGAATATTGAACGATAATAATATTCATACGAATATGAAAAATAATTTCTCTTCAGAATGAAAAAAAATAATAATCCTTACCTCAGAAGAAGACTGTATACTGGAGTAGTGAAGTAGCAGACTTCGCTTCTTCTTTCTCTCTATAGTTTCTCTCTCTATAGCTTCTATCTCTATAATTGCTCTTGTGAGACTTAGTGAATTGGTGAGAAATGAAGGAAGAATGAGTTTCTATTTATAGGAAAATATAGTTTCAATAATTGCACATTTTGGGGCTTGAAATATTACAGTATAATACCTTCATCTTTTAATTCATTTTTAATTTAGTCGTGTAAGTATTATCAAACTTGCACCACCTCCTCTAATAGTAAATCATGTGACTCAATAGTTCTAAACATGTGAAAAAAATTAATTATAGTATAGTACCTTCAGTTATACCTCCATTTTTAATTTAGTCATGCAAGTATTATCAATCTTGCACCAACTCCCCTAATAGTAAATCATGTGAATCAATAGTACACACATGTGAACACATAATTATAAGCATGTGAATTAATAGCAATTAATTGCTCATTTGTCCGATTAATTACCCGATTGGTCAGTATAACTTCCAGACATCAATTATTATCGAAATAAATGTCGATTTCCACTAACACTAATAATTCTCACACAATGGAACTATCAATTTCATCTTTAATCAACACGAACTTATTCATCATTAATATTATAACTCACAATATTTAACAACCAGGTCGTTCCCAAGAAAGAGGGGGCTTTCCGATAAGGATTTCTCCCTATTGGTGCGCAATTAGATTATCTAACCTCTCCTTGACAGAACTTCTAGACATTGTCAATATTGCAAATAATAATATGAATAACTTTATCGTCTCAATTATTGATTTAATAATATAAAATATTGTGACAATAATTGAATAAAACTGAGTGACTTTTCACGTAAGCATCAATAATCAAAGATATTCAACAATACCGTGTGCTACTATGCAACCACGCGTATTACCATACTTTTACCACCGATTATTTTATGACAACTTGCTTACTTTGAAAAAATTTCACATATCACTCTTAACTTTAACCTTTTATCAATTTAACCATTTACTAAATAGAATAATTATAAAAAAATTGAATACTTTCATTTCATAAAATTCGGTGTCTCACAATCTCCCCTCTATATGAAATTTTGCCCTCGAAATTTACGTACGTACCTGGTATTCGAAGAGATGAGAATACCTTGCTTTCTTTTTGAATTGTACCTTCCCGGTTATTTCCTCTCTATCAAGATTTTCCTATTTCTCATCTCCTGTATTTCAGATATCATTCTAGAATATAGTTTCAAAATAAGGGTTAATTGACATATCACATATTATCCTATACTCTGACCGACCAATTAAATACCAAATAAACTTAGGTAGGTCATACTAGCGAATGAATTCCCCATCTCTCCCCTCCTAGTCCTTGTCTCACATCTCAGCCAGGGATCATATCCCTAAGCTTTGATACCAACTGTGATGCCCCCAAAACAGGTATACATCACCCATCTCGAGTCGCCAGATAAATGGTACAGAACTCAACTACAAACTTAATTATACAATTGTTGTGCAAAATACGACAAAACATAGCTGAGAGTTTAAACATGAATATTGCCTTCTAGACAATATCCACACTTAATGGAGTCCTCATTACAATTATTATCACACTATTTCACAGAATAGTGAGGACTTCTAAAGCCACTTATCCTGGACCATCACTTCATTCCTCAACTAGTCCCAGCTATATTCTCATTTCCTTAAGAGAACAATGAAAGTAAAGGGTGAGCTCAACTAGCCCAGTAAAAAATATTATGACTAAGATAATGCAGAATAAATTATCCTTAGCCTTCAACAATGTTAAACTGATAAAATACAATAAACATCAAGTTTAACTGCAACGGAATAAGTAATCCATTAGGAGAGTCAAGTAGAGCATAATGTCTACTATCTCCTTTAGATTAAAAGTCCGTCGTTAATATTTCATTCCTGTAATACTCAACAATAGTTCTTTATTATAACCAAGATAAAAAGAACTATCATCACCCGTCTTCACCTAAACCACCAAAGATTATAGTTAAATCCACAATTCATATTTATAATCATGTAAATCAACAGTTTCTCCTTGCCACAAAGGCTTAATAGAACGTTTACTCAATATTCTTACCCCAAAGGCTAAAGATATTCAAATGTAATAACAATGATCATACCAATCAGTTGTCTACCTTTGTACTATAGGCCAAAGATATTCAACTATAAAACCAATGGTCATGATCATACCATTCAATTGTCTGTCAGTGCACTACGGCTAAAGACATTCAACTGTTAACAAATGGTCATGATCTTGCCAATCACATCATCGAATTATCCATGCACTACGGGCCAATGATATTCATTATTATCACTAGTGGTTATGATCATGTCATACACCTGTCCATCTTTGCACGTAAGCCAAAGATATACAATTGTAAATCAATAATCAACAGTCCATTTATGCACGTAAGCCAAAGATATACAACTGTAAAACCAATAATCAACAGTTCATCTATGCACATAAGCCAAAGATGACTTTCATCACAATATAAGCATGATGATGATGACAATGATATAAACATTAATCAAACGAAATCAAAGATAAATATTAAAGACTTTAAATTTATCCACAGTTTAAAAATATCCAAATTGTCAACATGATACTGCTTTGTGGAGTAAAATTCAAGAATAATATTCACGTACCAAAAATAATTTGGACAGAAAAGAAATATATTTTTTGGGTAAATAGTACCCCGTGAATAGTAACTCATGAATAGTAACTCGTGAATAGTAACTCATGAATAGTAACTCGTAAATAGTACTCCGTATTCGTACATAGTGCCGTATACATAAATAATGTCATATATGCAAATAGTGCCATATACATGAATAGTGCCGTATACGTGAATAGTAACCCCGACACAAAAAGATAAATTTTCACAATAAAATCCATATCAATATTTATAACACCTTAATCCAAATGTTATAAATCACTTAATAATATCATAATCTAATATTATTAATATTACCACACTATTTTAATCATTTCTTAAACTTATAAATAATTTATTTTAATTGTTTACATTTTACTAATTAATGCATTTAATCATTCTAAAATGCCAAACTCAAAAGATTTCATCACCAATAACCAAAACTCTCATAAAAAATTTGCATATACCTTATATAGGATTCTCAAGCCATAAAATCCTATTTTCCAATTTTCTTACTTCACATAACATATTTAATTCATTTACTCATAACTAGCCCATTTTCATGAAAAATACCAAATCAAGTCTAAAACAATTTTTTTTTCGGGATTTAGCGAGAATATAGTCCCATATTGAATATATATTTTTTCTCGTAATTTTTAAAATTCATTTACTATTTTTCATATGGCTAAAAAAGCTTAATATTTAGACATTTATCAAAAGCGTACTTTTGTCCACAAATTCCAAAATTTACAAGGGTATCTCTTATATATACATGTACTCCCAATAAAAATTTCACCAATTTTGGAGTTAACCACAAAAAGTTATAACTCCTAATCTATACATCCAAAAATTGCCATTTTTGGACACAATCTAGAAAACTCATCAAATTATCATTTCAAAATTTTCCAGAATTTTTGAGGGCAGGAAAAATTACGAAACTACCCCTGGCAGAAACCCCTTACTTACAACGGTTGAACAAAAATAATATTCCTTACGAATATTGAACGGAAATAATATTCCTTACGAATATTAAATGAATATAATGAATATTGAACGATAATAATATTCATACGAATATGAAAAATAATTTCTCTTCAGAATGAAAAAAAATAATAATCCTTACCTCAGAAGAAGACTGTATACTGGAGTAGTGAAGTAGCAGACTTCGCTTCTTCTTTCTCTCTATACCTTCTCTCTCTATAGCTTCTATCTCTATAATTGCTCTTGTGAGACTTAGTGAATTGGTGAGAAATGAAGGAAGAATAAGCTTCTATTTATAGAAAAATATAGTTTCAATAATTGCACATTTTGGGGCTCGAAATATTATAGTATAATACCTTCCTCTTTTTCTTCATTTTTAATTTAGTCCTGCAAGTATTATCAAACTTGCACCACCTCCTCTAATAGTAAATCATGTGAATCAATAGTAAATCATGTGACTCAATAGTTCAAAACATGTGAAAAAAATTAATTATAATATAGTACCTTCATCTATACCTCCATTTTTAATTTAGTCATGCAATTATTATCAATCTTGCACCAACTCTCCTAATAGTAAATCATGTGAATCAATAGTACACACATGTGAACACATAGTTATAAGCATGTGAATTAATAGCAATTAATTGCTTATTTATCTGATTAATTACCCGATTGGTCAGTATAACTTCCAGACATCAATTATTATCGAAATAAATATCGATTTCCATTAACACTAATAATTCCCACAGAATGGCACTATCAATTTCATCTTTAATCAACACAAACTTATTCATCATTAATATTATAACTCACAATATTTAACAATCAGGTTCTTCCCAAGAAAGAGGGGGCTTTTCGATAAGGATTTCTCCCTATTGGCGCGTAATCAGATTATCTAACCTCTCCTTGACAGAACTTCTAGACATTGTCAATATTGCAAATAATAATATGAATAACTTTATCGTCTCAATTATTGATTTAATAATATAAAATATTGTGACAATAATTGAATAAAACTGAGTGACTTTTCACGTAAGCATCAATAATCAAAGATACTCTACAATACCGTGTGCTACTATGCAACCACGTGTATTACCATACTTTTACCACCAATTATTTTATGACAACTTGTTTACTTTGAAAAAATTTCACATATCACCCTTAACTTTAACCTTTTATCAATTTAACCATTTACTAAATAGAATAATTATAAGAAAATTGAATACTTTCATTTCATAAAATTTGGGGTCTCACATGTAACATCACTTTAACTGACGTTGGAATCTCTTTTTTTTTTAAAATTTCTTTGATCTCTTGTACTTGTTTACAAACATCAATATTTTTTTTATGTTTATTCTCTGTCATCGGCGTTGTAAATGAAGGAGTATATAAGACTTCAGTTATAAAAATAAAATAAAAATTATAACGCCAATTAAAGTGACGTTGCATCTTACTCTTCTTTTTTATAAATTAGTTTTTTTAAATAAAATAGGAATAAAATTGATATTACATTAATATGGGTCAAACTAACTTATTAGGAATGACTTATAAGTCATTTTAAATAACTTTATTCTATTTTAGTTCATAAAATATAATAAAATTTTCTTCATCTTTTATGTTTCTCTTAAAACCCGATAGTATTATAATTTAATTTTATAATATATTTGGAAAAAAAAGTAAAAAGGAGAACTAGGAATAGCTAGGGTATACAATTACTATTCTTCTTTTTATGTTTTATTTTTGGACTTAAAAATATATTCATGATTTAAGTTACTCCTAAAATCCTAAGAATAAAAGTTCTTATTATTTTATGTAATCTCAAGTTAAAAATTTACTTATATTAAATAATCTATTTTTTTATAATAATTTGTGCGTAATATCCTTAGTATTAAATGTCATATTTTTATTATTTATAAATATTTATATAATATCAGTAGTCATATATAGAAAAATATGCAATTAGATGAGAATTTAAATATGAATAATTTTATCATTTGACATTTTTTTTAAAATTCGCATAAAATCAATCATCACTTTCATTCTCCGAGTCAGTGAGTACTTGTAAGTATATCTTACTTCTATCTAGAAATAGGAAACATTGGGAAGCATAGATATATTAATCAGGTTTGATGAGGTTGGGTTTATTTGGGTCAGAGGCCCGAAACTAACATGCTTGGCAATCGGTTGTCATGGGTACTATTTCAACAACCATAATTTATACCATTGATCGCAACATTGGATGGCACGGATTGAAATGAATTTCCCCCTACTTCTACAGGCTATAACGACATGAGAAATTACTTATTTGCCTCTCATTTGCTCATGTGCTACACTGTCTATCGCTACAAGTTATGACGGTAGTATAGTTAACTAATAAATTAGAATGGCCTAGTGGTGGCTTAATTGCCTAATAACCCATAGGTCTTAGGTTCGAAACCTAGTTGTGATATTTTTGTTTCTTATGTTATATTTTTTGTGTATTAGATAAAGGAAATTGTCAAATCCACAACAGAAAATGTTATTTCCACAACAAAAGTGTCGCTATAGATTCTATAGCGACGGTGAAAACCGTCACTATACATCTACATCGACACTTTTGTTGTGAAAATAACAACAAGTGATGTGGATTTAACAATTCCCTTAGATAAATTCTATTACCATATATATATATAGAGTCCAGATCCAGTCCGGGATCTCGGACTTTATAAAATACGGACCTTTTTTTTTTTGCATTTTTTTTGAAACAACTTAAAAAAAATAAAATTATGGAACTGAAATTTTTACATATTACATGTCTGGTGTTTTGGGTGTGATTTGGATACTATGCAAAAAATGTATATACGCATGCATAGGTATCCAAATCACACCACCCAAAACACTGTATTATGTAAAAATTTCGCCCATAATTTTTTTTAGTTGTTTCAAAAAAAAGCCAAAAAAATAAAAATTTAAGGTCCAGTATTTTAGATCTGTCGGACTAATTCCGGACAGGATCCTTATTCTATATATATATACCCATCTTAAATCTCCACATTAAACTAAATATTTATATAATGTAACTACTGAATATTCTAAATATATATATATATATATGTATGTATGTATGTATTTATAAATTTATCTCTAAATATTCATATAAATATTTATATGAATATTTGTTAACATATATATACATAAATTAATATTCATAGTTACTTTATATATATTTAGTTTAATGTTGAGATTTATTTAGTATTTTATTTAGTTTGACAAGAAATTTTGAAAAGAAATATATATATATATATATATATATATGGTAGTAAAATTTATCTAATACATAAAAAATTATATACGTGAAGCATGAAAAATTTAATAATGACTTATAAGTCAAAAAAAAGTTAAAATTTAAGTTATTGTCAAACACTAAATAATAACAAATGACTTATAACTTAGTTTGACCAACTTAAAAGTCATTGCCAAACACCCTCTAATTCAAGATATAAAGAGAAATTAATATTTGATTATAAAAAAATTAACAAGTCAAGAAAAAGGAGAATTTGAAAAAGGGGAGTTAAAAAAGAACTTACACACCATTGGTGCAACTTAATTGGTCTACACCGGAACCATTGGCGTGACTTAGTCGGTGCAGTTTGGTCGATTTTTGGTGCAATTTTAGGAGCAATTTCGATTCCTTGCACATCCCTTGTCAAAAAGTATATATGTAAAATAATAAGTTACAAGAAAAATTCATATAAATTATTTTAGAAATTAATTTTTTTTTTCAAAATTATAAGTGTGCGAATATGATCATTATAAACTACATCCAATTAACTATAAACTTTAATTTTTGTAAATTAGAAAATATATCTATATGTGCTCAGTTTTAATTTCAAAAATTATAACTTTAAAAAAAATAAAATTGGGCATTTATTTTGAGACGGACTGAGTGAATCATTTCACTGTAAAAAATTGTGTCCAAATAAATAAAAAATTTTAAATGAAAAATGATGCCTTTTGGATGGGAAAAAAGAGGCATGCTTATTGGGGTTGTCTTAATTTTGGGCAACAACTTACTAGTCGTTGCAAAAAAATGTATTAAATACGCAACGAAAAAAAATTGTTGCCAATGAATGTGGCCTATATTAGGCAACAAAATATAGCAACAAAAAAGTTTTCGTTGCCGAAGATGAGGAGAACTCTCATTGACAACAAAAAAGAAAATAGGCGGTGTGTTTTTTTTTTCGCCAACGATTTGGCAACTAATTTTTGTAACGACTTATAAATTTCGTTACGAAAAATGAAAGTCTTTCATAAACTGCAACGAATGACAAATTTTGTTGGTAAACATGCATTTTTTGTAGTGTTTGCAGAGTTATTTCGGTTTACATCCCATTGGGTAGATAATGACGCGAATGTTTTTGCGAGGTTTGAAGTCTGAAATTCATCAATACCTCATTTCTCACAAACTTTGTTTATATTCAGGTGTTGTGAATAAGGCTCAGTTATTGGAGCGCGATAATGAGTCAACCCAACCAAAAGATAGCAACCGACAAAATGATCATGGTCATACTAGTGGCAACAGTCATCAAAGCAGTGATAGCAAACGTGGAGAAAATCATCATACTAGAAATTGTAACCACTTCGGTGGTAATCATGGCCAAGATAATAGAAGGAATGAGTCAAGTGGACATTTCAAAAGGAGAAGGCTCAATAATGATGGAAAGACAGCAGAACCAGCACCCATTTTCAAGGAAGGAGAACGACCACCGGTCGTATGCTACAGATGCTGAGAGGAGGGACACATCAGTCCAAACTGTACGCAACAACCCAAAACATGTTTCAATTATGGAAGGGAAGGTCACCTAGCTCAATTTTATCGTGTAGTGAAGTCAAGTCCAACTGGGATGGTGACACCAAAGGCTGTCCCAGACAAGTCAAAGCTGGTAGTTCAAGGGAGAGTGTTTGTCGTGACCTCCAAAAAAGCGAGGAACCCGAATGAAGTTATCAAGGGTTAGCTAATCATAAACTCTTGCGAAGTCTATACCTTATTTGATACCGGTTCTAATCATTCTTTTATTTCACCTGCTTATGCTCAACGTTTAAATTTAACTCTAGAGAAATTAGACTTTGACTTATCTGTTAAAACTTCATTGGGAGAAACCTTCATTACATCCACTATTTATAAATCTTGTTTGATTCAAATTGACACTTTCACATTACCTATTGATCTCATCTCTTTGAAAATACTTGCATTTGATGTGATTTTAGAGATTGATTGGTTAACTACTCATCATGCTAAAATTAATTATTTTCGTAAGGTTGTTAGCTTTCATATTCCTAATCAACCTATTATGCGAATTCAAGCAACTAAACCACTAAAGTCAATCACTGTCACATCAAGTCATAAAGCCATTCGTTTATTGAAAAATGGATGTCAAGCTTTCTTAGCCCATGTCATAGATTTAAACAAAAATACGTCAGATTTGAATGATATTCTATTGTTAATAAATTTCCTAACGTATTCCCCGAATAACTTCCTGGCCTACCCCCAGAGCGTGAAATCGAATTTGGTATTGACCTTGAACTCGGTACAAAACCCATTTCCAAAACCCCATATCGAATGGCTCCTATTGAACTTCAGGAGTTAAAAACTCAACTGCAAGAACTGCTAGACATCGGTTTCATTTCGTCCTAGTACGTCTCCTTGGGGTGCTCCTATTTTATTCCTAAAGAAAAAAGATGGGAGTATGCAACTTTGCGTTGACTATCGGGAGTTGAATCATGTCACCATCAAAAATAGGTACCTGTTACCTCGCATTGATGACTTGTTTGTCCAGTTGCAAGGTGATAAATTCTTTTCAAAGATCGATCTTTGTTCCGGATATCATCAGTTAAAGATTAAAACTGATGACATTCCAAAGACTGCTTTCAGAACTCGGTACGAGCATTACGAATTCCTAGTAATGTCTTTTGGATTGACTAATGCTCCTGCTGCCTTCATAGATATGATGAACTGAGTATTAAAGGAATATTTAGATCATTTTGTTGTTGTCTTTATTGATGAAATCCTCATATACTCTAAAAGTTGTTAAGATCATGAGCAACACTTGAGGCTGATACTCCAAAAGCTTCGTGAAAATAAGCTATACGCCAAGTTGAAGAATTACGACTTCTGGCTTGAGGAAGTAGAATTCCTTGGGCACATGATATCGAATCATGGAATATCAGTTGACCCGACAAAAAATGAAGCAATACAAAGTTGGGAGTAACCTAAATCAGTAACCGAAGCACGTAGCTTTCTAGGCTTAGCTGGTTATTATCAGAGATTCGTGGAAGGATTTTCTAGAATTGCTACTCCATTAACTCAGCTGACTTGAAAAGATAAAAAATTTGAATGGAGCAAGGAATGTGAGAAGAGTTTCTAAGAACTCAAGAGGAGACTCATTTCAGCACCTGTTCTGACAATACCATCTGGTTCAGAGGGATTTGTCATCTACAGCGATGCTTCAGGCAAAGGTTTAGGATGTTTTCTCATGCAACACGGGAAAGTCATAACCTATGCCTCACGATAACTCAAAGAATATAAGAGGAATTATCCTACTCATGATCTAGAGTTGGCAGCAGTCATTTTTGTGCTAAAGATCAAGAGACATTACCTGTATGGGTTAGAAAGTGGAGATCTATACAGATCATAAAAGGCTCAAATATTTCTTCACCCAAAAGGAACTCAACATGCAGCAACGACGTTGGCTTGAGGTGTTGAAAGATTATGACCATACCATTAAATACCATCTTGGAAAAGCAAACATGGTAGCTAACACATTGAGTAGAGATCATATGCGGGTACGAGTGCGATATTGTCAACGCAAAGGCCCATTTTGTATGACTTACAAAGGATACAGATAGAGTTAAAGACTTCAGGGACCCACATGATGATGTCAAATATACGAGTAGAACTGACTTTAATCGATAAAGTTAAAATTTGCTCAAGCTCTGTGGACGGAGGCGATGCGTAGGAAGAAGAAGGTGCAAGAAGGTGCTATTCCAGAAGCAAGAATCAATGAAGAAGGAATACTTCAAGTTAACTCCAAACGTTTTGTTACTAACAACTCTGATTTGAAGTATAAAATCATGATGGAGGCACACATTATATCGTTTACAATCCATCTTAGGAGTACCAAAATGAATCGTGATCTTCGACATACATTTTGGTGGAGCAATATGAAGAGAGAGATAGCTGAGTTTATCTTAAGGTGTTTAACTTGTCAACGTGTCAAGGCGGAGCATCAAGTGCCAAAAGGCCCATTGCAATTAAAACTACTTGAAATTCTAGAATGGAAGTGGGAGCACATTAACATGGATTTTGTTACTGGTCTTCCCAAGGTTTCTCGAGGCATAGGCATAGATGCAATTTGGGTCATTATCGATAGATTAACCAAGTCTTCTCATTTTTTACCTATATGAGAAACTTATTCACTTGAATATCTTGTTCGTATATACATAAATGAGATTGTAAGATTGCATGGTATGCCAGTATTCATAATTTCTGATCGAGACCCAAGATTCACTTCACAGTTTTGGGTCAGTTTGTAGAAAGCTATGGGCATGGATTTACAATTTAGTTCTGCATATCATCCTCAGACGGACGGACAGTCGGAGAGGACTATTTAAACTCTTGAAGATCTATTAAGACTCTATGTCTTAGACTTCAAAGGAATTTGGGACAAATTCTTGCCATTAGTGGAATTCTCCTACAACAATAGTTATCAAGCAAGTATAGGCATGGCTCCATTCGAGGCATTGTATGGACGAAAGTGTCGTTCTCCAGTATACTGGGACGAGGTGGGTGAAGCAACATTTTTGGGACCAAAATTAGTATGTATGACTACAGAAAAGATTCAAATGATCCAGCAACGTATACGAATCTCATCACAAGATCGACAAAAGAGTTATGCTGATCTTCATCGAAGGGACGTGGAATTCAATATTGGAGATCATGTGTTATTACATGTTGCTCCATGGAAAGGAGTTACGAGATTTGAAAAGAGAGGAAAGCTCAATCCTCGATTCATTGGTCCATTTCAAATCCTCGACCGAGTAGGAACTGTAGCCTATAGACTCGCCTTACCACTAATTATGTCTCGTGTTCATAAAGTTTTTCACATATCTATGTTACGTAAATATTTGGAAGACCCAAAACCACATTATTGAATTAGAACTATATGAAATAGCAGAAGATTTAACGTATGAAGAGGTACTTGTTAAAATCTTGGATAAGAAGGAACATATTCTATGCTCAAAGGTTATACCTCAAGTCAAAGTTTTGTGGAGAAACCACGATATTGAGGAAATGGCTTGGTAATTAGAATCTAAAATGAAAATAAGGTATCCTCACCTCTTCGACATACCAAGTACGTACACCAATTTTGAGGATGAAATTTCATAAGAAGGGGAGGTTGTAAGACCCCAACTTTTTATGAATAAAGATTTAATTTTCTCTAAATATTATTTTGAATAATAAGGTGTGGATTTGATATAATGTTATAATTGTGGGTAATATTTACAAATTTTTCAAAGTAAGCAAGTTGTCATAAAATATTCGTTTGGTTGGGGAATATTCATTTTATTAGGGAATATTCGTACGACGACACAATCATTGGTGGACCCCACAATGGAATTACTATCGAATTTAGAAAGCGACAGAAATAATCTTTTTATAAAAATAACGGCAACATTTTTACCGTTAACTGTTGAAATACCCGTTAATAAAAGTACAGTAATACGCGTGGTTACACAATAAAACACAGTATTGTACAGTATCTCTGATTATTGATGCTCACTTAAGAAGTCATTTAGTTCATTTAATAATTTTCACATTAGTTGTTGCATTGTATCTCATATTATTGATTCAATTATTATCACAGTATCATCTGCACAATATTTTATATTATTAAATCAATAATTGAGACGACACAGTTATTCATATTATTATTTGTATTATTGACAATGTCTAGAAAGTTCTGTCGATGAAAGGGGTTAGGTTATTTAATTGCGCACCAATAAGGAGAAATATTTATCGAAAAGCCCTCATTTCTTAGGAACGATCTGGTTGTCAATATTATGAGTTATAATATTAATAAAGAATAATTGTTGAAAGATTATGTTGATTAAAGATAAGAACAATAATTGATAAATGGAAGATGTTTGTTCAATTATCTTGTTAAATTGGTATTTGTTATATTTGATTTTGAGGTATGCGGATTGATTTATAAAGGGGGTGGCCCTCAATTACCTTCAAAGGAGGTAACTGTGTTTAGTTTTTGGCATACATTATTTTCAAGGAATGGACCTTATTGGCCAAAATTTTTAATGACAATGTTACTGTTCACTAACTTATGAATGAGGGTGCTCCCTCATTGGTCTATTTATCCAAATTGGTATACTGATACTCTTTTCTCATTGGCCAAAACTTTAAAAAGAGAACGATGATGAATTGAAACCCGAGAACTTCATCCGATTTTTTTTTCTGTGCGTCCGTGATTAGTTTTAAATAGTGTCTTGTCATTCTCCTACAAATAGGATGCTTAATTAAGAAATGAAAATCACACCAGAATCAGAGAATTCTTCTTCTATAATATTGTGCGTATTTCTTTCTAGTATAAGGATACTTTGAGTTTAGCAAATAGTACAGGTTTTCCTCAAGAATATTTCCGCTATACTAGTCGGAATTACTCTCCTACTAAGGTAAGGGATATTATTTTCATTCAATATTCGTAAGAAATAATATTTTCTTCCACACTCTATTGTGAGATCTCGAATTTTATGAAATGAAAGTATTCAATTTTCTTATAATTATTATGTTATTTAGTAAAGGGTTAAATTGATAAAGGTTAAAGTTAAGGGTGATATTTAAAATTTTTACAAAGTATGAAAGTTGATATAAAATATTCGTTGTGTCGGGGAATATTCGATTGGTCGGGAAATATTCATTTTAATAGGGAATATTCGTACGACGACACAATCATTGGTGAACCCCACAACGAAAGTATTATCGTAGTTAGAAAACGACATAATTATCTTTTTATAAAAATAATGGCGAAAGTTTTACCGTTAAAGCTGTTGAACTACACGGTAGTAAAAAAATGCGATGTCTGGCGTGGTTGCGTAGTAGCACGGTATTGATTATTGATGCTTACGTGAGAAATCACTCGATTATACTCAATTATTGCTTGATGAATTGCTACATAATATCTCTCATATTATTGATTCAATTATGGTCATGAAGTATCATCTCGCATAATATTTTATATTATTAAATCAATAATTGAGGCGACAAAGTTATTCATATTATTATTTGCAATATTGACAATGTCAGAAGTTACATCGAGGAGAGATTTGGTCACCTAATTGCGGCATGATAAGGAGAAATCCTTATCGGAAAGCGCCCTCTTTCCTGGGAATGACCTGGTTGTTAAATATTGTGAGTTATAATATTAATGATGAATAAGTTCGTGTTGATTAAAAATGAAATTGACAGTTCTAATGTGTTGGGATTATTAGTGTTAGTGGAAATTGACATTTATTTCGATAATAATTGATGTCTGGAAGTGATATTGACCAATCGGGTAATTAATCGGATAAATGAGCAATTAATTGCTATTAATTCACATGCTTATAACTATTTGTTCACATGTGTGTACTATTGATTTACATGCATGTACTATTAGGGGAGGTGGTGCAGGATTGATAATTCTTGCATGACTAAATTAAAAATAGAGGTATAGATGAAGGTATTATACTAAAATTATTTTTTCACATGTATAGAACTATTGAGTCACATGATTGTACTTTTGATTCACATGATATACTATTAGGGGAGGTGGTGCAAGTTTGATAATACTTGCAGGACTAAATTAAAAATGAAGATAAAGATGAAGGTATTATACTGTAATATTTCGAGCCCCAAACCGTGAAATTATCGAAACTATATTTTCCTATAAATAGAAGCTCATTCTTCCTTCATTCTCTCCAATTCACTAAGACTCACAAGAGCAATTATAGAGAGAGAAGCTATAGAGAGAAAGAAGAAGAGAAGTCTGCTACTTCACTATTCCAGTATCCAGTCTTCTTCTGAGGTAAGGGGTATTATTTATTTCATATTCTGAAGAGATATTATTTTTAATATTCGTATGAATATTATTTTCGTTCAATATTCATAAAGAATATTATCTTCGTTCAATATTCGTAGGAATATTATCTTCATTAAATATTCGCTAGAATATTATTTTCATTCAATAGTTGTAAGGGATATTATTTTTTTCAGTATTCGTAGAAATAATATTTTCTTCCATACTCTATAGTATGTGAGTAATATTATTTCGTCTCTCATTCCTGATTATACCCTCATTCTGTTATAGTATTGCTTCTATACTCCGTGAAATTAGTAGAATATCTTTGAAATTTGCACTTCATCCAGTATCTTATCATGGAAATATTATTTTCAGCTTTTTTGATAATTATTGCACTTTTCGTGTCGGAGTACTATTCACGAGTTACTATTCACCCGATTACTATTCACTCTAGTATTATTCACTTAGGTATTCGGTGTACTTTTCGTGTTGGAGTACTATTCACGAGTTAGTATTCACCCAGTTACTATTCACTCTAGTATTATTCACTCGGGTATTTGGGGCACTTTTCATGTCGGGGTACTATTCACGAGGTACTATTCCCGAAGTACTATTCACAGGGTACTATTCATGGGGTACTATTCACCCGAAAAATATATTTCTTTTCTGTCCAAATTATTTTTGATACATGAATATTATTCTTGAATTTTACTCTACAAAGCAATATCATGTTGTCAATTTGGATATTTTTAAACTCTAGATAAATTTAAAGTCTTTAATATTTATCCTTGGTTTCGTTTGATTAATACTTATATCATTGTCATCATCCTCATGCTTATATTATGATGAAAGTCATCTTTGGCCCATAGTGCATAGATGGACTGTAGGTTATTGGTTTCATAGTTGTATGTCTTTGGCCTGTAGTGCAAAGATGAAATGTTGATTGATAGCTTTGGCCCGTAGTGCAAAGATGAACAGGTGTATGACATGATCATGACCACTGGCGATACTAACGAATATCCTAGGCTGTAGTGCCAGGATAATTCGATGATGTGATTGGTAGGATCATGACCATTAGTTAATAGTTGAATGTCTTTGGTCGTAGTGCACTGACAGACAATTGATTGGTATGATCATGACCATTGGTTTTATAGTTGAATATCTTTGGTCGTAGTGCAAAGATAGACAACTTATTGGTATGATCATTGTTATTACACTTGAATATCTTTAGCCTTTGGGGTAAGGATATTGAGTGAACGTTCTATTAAGCCTTTGTGGCAAGAAATTACTATTGATTCACATTGTTATAAACATGAATTGTGAATTTAACTATAATCTTTGGTGGTTTAGGTGAAGACAGGTGATGAAAGTTCTCTTTGTCTTGGGTATAACAAAGAACTGTTAATGGGTATTACAGGGATAAAGTTGATGAAAAACTTTTTAAATCATAGAAGATAGTAGATATCATGCTCTACTTGACTCTTCTAATGGATTTCTTATTCCGCTGCAGTTGTTGATCTAAAACTTGTTGTCTATTGTATTCTATCAGTTGTTATACTGTTGAAGGCTAAGGATAATTTATTCTGCATTATCTTAGTCATAATATTTCTTATTGGGCTAGTTGAGCTCACCCTTTTTGCTTCACAATTCCTTTCAGGTGATAAGAGTGTAGCTGGGTTGAGTGAGGGGGTAATGAGGATTGAAACGTTGATTTCTATAGTTTGTTGAGGTTTCCCCTAAAATAGTATGAAAATAATTTTATTGAGAAATTCAGATAAGTGTGTCATATTTTATACATCATTTTAACCGTTGATTTTGGTGAACCGAATAGGGAGAGGTGAACCCAACTTTGGAAGGGTGTTTTACCATTATCATACAAGATGTCTAATGATAGACGACTTCGTGTTATCATCAGATAGGGTTGTGCACATGCACTTGTTGATTATATCTATGAGCACTACCTATATAATCTTGGAGTTTGTTTGAATTATAATTCTCAATTGGAGACAATGGAGATAATTATATGTCAAGAGAAGACTCACCATTGGAAAGAACATGACAGTAATCTTCTCGTTTTTCTTTGGGGTCTATTGGGTCAACCAAGGATAATTCTTGAGTCATGATATATATCATAACTTATATGCATGGCCTCCCATGTACGAAGGTTTCCTTGAGCATTTTCCATAGATTTTAATTTCTAAAATAATTATTGACTGCGCTTTTATGTAAATTACCATTGTAAGGTTGTGGTCGAGGCAACATGAGGGTTACATATATTTGTATTAAAACTCACAGCTTATCTGTTGTCGTACTCTGCACGACAGTTTAACAGTTGTATAAATGAAGTTTATATTTGATTTCTGTAGTGTGATATCTGGTGACTCAGAATGGGTCGTGTGGACCTATTTTGGGGGCGTCACATCTATAGTATGTAAGTAATATTATTTCATTTCATATTCCTAAATCTACACTTATTTTGACAAGTATTGCTTCTATACTCCTTGAAATTAGTAGAATATCTTGCACTTCATCTAGTATCGTTTCACGAAAATATTTTTCTAAAATTTCTTATTAAATTTAAATATTTTCATGCCGAAGTACTATTCAGGGCACTATTCATACATACGACACTATTCATACATACGGTACTATTCATATGGTACTATTTATACATATAGTACTATTCACGGGGTACTATTCATGAAGCACTATTCACGACAAAAATTGATCTCTTATGTCCAAATTATTTTTGATACGTGAATATCATTCTTGATTTTTACACCACAAATTAGCTATCATGTTGACAATTTGGATATTCTTAAACTCTAGATAAATTGAATTATAAATCTTTAATATTTATCCTTAATCTCACTTGATTGATTTCTTATATCATTGTTATCATTCTCATGCTTATATTGTGGTGAAATTCATCTTTGGCCCGTAGTGCATAGATGGACTGTTGATTGTTATGATTATGACCAGGAATTATGTATCGGTATAATCATGACCTGTAATGTTACAAATGATGTGGTAAAGTCCTCTTTGGCTGCTAGTGCATAGATGGACAGTTGTTTGGCATGATCATGACCACTGGTGATAATAACGAATATCCTTGGCCCGTAGTGCATGAATAATTCGTGGTTGTGATACTAATGAATATCCTTGGCCCGTAGTGCATGGATAATTCAGTGATATAGATTATTTATTGAGTTGTGTTACAGAGATAAAATATTGATGATGAACTTTTAAATCATAGAAGATAGTAGACATCATACTCTACTTGACTCTTTTAATGAATTGCTTGTTCCGCTGCAGTTAAACTTGTTGTCTATTGTATTCTATCAGTTTTTATACTGTTGAAGACTAAAGATAATTTATTCTACATTATCTTAGTCATAATATTCTTTACTAGGCTAGTTGAGCTCACCCTTTTCTTTCATTGTTCTCTTCAGGAAATGAGAATATAACTGGGACTAGTCGAGGAATGGAGTGATGGTCCAAGATGGTGGTTATAGTAGTCCTAACTATTCTATAAAATAGTGTGATAATAATTTTAATGAGGACTCCATTTGAGTTTGGATATTGTCTACGAGACAATATTCGTATTAAAACTCTCAGCTTATGTTTTGTCGTATTCTGCATGATAATTAATAATTGTGTAAATTAAGTTTGTATTTGAATCTTGTACCATGTATTTGGCGAATCAAACTGAGTTGTATGGACCTATTTTGGGGGTGTCACACAATACTATTACAATTTTAACTGCATCATAATCCAATTCTGGTATTTGTCTTTTCCTTTTCCTGTATCCAAAGTGTTCATCTTTATATGAAATTTTATCATGATATAGTATGGGTGAGCAACAATTTTGTCCAACAAGTTTAAGTTCAAAAGAAGATATATCATAATTGAAATGGAATAATAAGTTGACAAACTTTCAACAATATAATGATTGTGAAAGAATTCGAATCAATTTCCATAACTGAATGACTGAATCAATAATACTAAATGACCAACAATGAACATGAACAAATTTAATTGAACCATATGGTAATTGTGATGCCCCCAAATTCGGGTACTTGAAACCCTTTTTTAGTGCTTCACGATATCAAACATTCAACATAGTATATGTAGCATCCCCAAATCCGGGTCCCAAATCACCACGGATATGGTATACTATTTCTATAACTAATTGCAAAAGATATAAACATAAATTGTTTATACATTAAACTTACACACTATTTCCCAAGGTCAAAACCTTTACATAATACCTGAATCAATATCCTATCTAACATACAAAGTTATTATCATACATTACTGTTACAATTCTAGTTGAACATATAATTTCAAGCTGGACTTGTCTTTGTCTTTTCTTGTATCCGATGTATTCGTCTTTATCTACAATGTTTATCATGATATAGCAAGGGTGAGCATAAGTTTGCCCAGCAAGTATAAATTTATTTAAGGATATATCATGATGGAAAGAATTGAACAATAAGCTGGCTATAATTCTACAATATAATTGAGAACTAACATGAACAAACTTTAATGAAGGTGATCTGCCTTTCATACCTGATGAATGCATGCATTATACACAAGGTGCGAATAAATAATTCATAGACATGACAATCAATAATGATAACCACAAACATATTTGAATGAAACAACTCGAGGTTGAGTTAAGAAAAACTTGCCTGTACCGTTAATTACAGTTATGCAACCTATTTAGCTTTGTTTGAATACCTAATATAAATAATACCGATCTTACAAGTTAGAATAATATCATCACAATATAAAATAACCTAAACACATTGCCACATAATCCTATCAGTCTATAGAACACATAAGACCTAATATCAAGTCAAATTATTTCAGTTTAAGTTGAATCCGACGAAATTCTGACATCCCGACGGCCTAGTCGGATAATTATCGAGTTTAAGTTCAATTAAACTCTTCCTAAACACTTAACAATTATCTTAGATAATTATATTATCAATCAAAATAATTTTCATATGCTCGTAATAATTTTCAAATAATTATTACCATTTATCATAATTTTTCAATCATTAAAATTGTATTTATATAATTTAAATACCACATAATTCCTTTATCATTAATATTTATTTAATCTTAAATATTAATGAAATACATCATCATAATATTATAATATATTTGTAATATCTCAAAGTGTATTTTAATACCTTAAAATCATATTTATATGATTTTTAAATAGTTAAATCCATTATTCGATAATTTCTATTAATATTAAAATATTAATATTTTCATGATAAAATATCAAAAGTTATATTTTATAACTTAAAATATTTTTATAATACTTAAATTATTTTTATATGATTTTTATATCATAAATTATATTTTTCTATAATTTATTTAATACATTTATTAAATAAATTATTTATCATTAATATTAATTAATTAATGAAATTCATCACAAAATATTAAAAGTCATCTAAAATAAATTCAAATATTTTCTTATATAATAATATATTTTTTCATGATTTTTCATGATTTAAAATCATTTTAAATAATTTATTTAATATTATAATTAATTAAATTAAATACCATTAATATTCCAAAATAATAAAATATTTTTGAAATATATTCAAAATAATTAAAAACCCATTTTTAGGCTTTAAATAATTTTTTGTAATTTAATATGTATTTTTAATAATTTAAAACTAATTTTCTCTAATTATTAAATAAAATAATTAATTTTTTAAATAAACTATCGCTAAAAGAGGCTTTAGGCGGCAAATCAGTCGCTATTGGTTTTTTTGGTGTTCTTGAGCCTAAACCCAGATCTTCATGTCAGACACCAAGGTGCTCACTTTGACCAGTGCTAGATATTTAATCACAAGATTTCTGGGCAGCCTGATGTGTTAGGATTGTAGTATAAGTGTAATACTACAACTACATACTAAGGTCATGGCTAAGTTACAACAAATCGAGAGTTATTGGTCATTAAAAAATCATATCAGGAATTTGTTCTTCAATTTTCGGGTTTCCCGAAATGAAGAACAAATCGAAGGTATTCTACAATCTGCAAGCCTTGAATCTAGAGTTCTGGGCTTGATCAGTGAAATATGAAGGTTCAATAATGTAGTGTTGATGTCAAGCAACAACAATACATCAACAGATCAACATAAAAACATCATGTTTTAAAGATTTTGGCCAGTCAAAGTAGAGGTCAGGAAACAGTTCTTAAAGATCTGGGTTTCCCAGAAACCTTCATCCGACAAGTTGGTCAACGGCTGTTTGACCACGATTAATTGTCATTCTGGTAATGGTCTAAGTAATCTAAAAGCATGATTGTGTAGCCTATATGTCAGACAACAACCTTAACGCAACAACATGGTCTAAAACATAAACATAAGCAAGATCAAGACCCAACAAAACGATTATCAGTGATTTCTAGGTTTCTGGGTTACCCAGAAACCAGATTTCGTGGCCGGTCAACGCAGTTTGACTGCTTATAACTTTCAATATATACTTGATCTGGGCTTGATGCAAGTTTCAGATCCAAGCCCTTACAACATACAACAGATCTATAACATAAAATACAACTAAAACCTAACACAGAAAGATCTAAAAGCTTTGACTTATGACTGTCATGCCACTTTTCAATTTTTTTTCCAGATTTCTAAAAACTTCAAAATCATGCATCTAGATGTTATAGATCCTTGATCTAACAACCCAGATCACTAAAGGACATCCTATAACACAACTTTAACCAATAAACAACAACATCTAACATCATATCATAAATTTTTTAAGATTTAGGGTTTATACCTCTTTAGTGCTTTGATCTTGAATCTGATCATCATGATCTGTTCTTGAGATGCTATGGATCATTCTAGGGACTGAATCACTAATTGATTTTGTGGGTCTAGAGAGAGGATGGTATGGTTGAGTGTTTGTGAATAAATTAGCCTACTTTTTGATTTTTCTCTCTCTATAATCTATAAATTTGATAAGTGCAATGTGTATGGCTGAGATGAAATGGCTGATCTATGGATTTTAAGGCACATGGTTATATCCTTGCTAGTCACCAACTACAAATATGGCAATAATTGCAAGCTACCTTCAATAATGCACAAAGGGTAATTTAGTCATTTACTTTCTAAATTTAATGGCATATTAGACATTGGCTATAACCCTTAGGGTTTAATCCTTAGGTTCTCAAAAATTAATTTTTTTCTAGGATTTCCAATTTAGGTCTTAAAATAGAAATTTAATATTTCTAAATTATAATTAGGATTCTATAATTATACTAAGATATCCTAATCATAAATTCAAGCTTGTTAATTAGGATTAATTTATCCTAATTAAAATTGCTAATTTAGCAATTAGGTCCATAATTGTACATTAGGATTTCTAACGAACAATAAGGGTTTCAAACTTTAAAATTAAGATATATAATTTACAAATTAGGGTTATCCCTAATTAGATTTATAATTACTACACAAAAGCTTTATACATAGCATTTAAATTCCCAAAATAGAGTTTTCTAATTCTGAATTAGGATTTCGGATTCCCGGAACTGAATTTAAGGTTTTTAGAACCGGTTTTAGGGTTTCTTATCAATCGCTAGGGTTTTCTAACTGAACGTCGATGTTCCTAAAATATACTTAGGGTTTGACACCGATATAATTCATCTGGTCAACCCTTGACCCTTAACCACTTTCTGATCACATATACAACCATATACACAGAACATATACACTTATACCCTAAATCCTGATTAATTCACCACAAAAATTTTTAAATTCATAAAAATCCTTTCCAGAAATGTCAAATCCATTCACTTATTTTCTGTTTAGGTTTATTATTCAAACTTTAATCCATCATTTAAGATTTAATTAATTTTCTAAATTCTCGGGTCGTCACATTCACCCCTTCTTCTAAGAATTTCGTCCTCGAAATTCAACTTACACCTTATACCTTTCATAATCATCATTAAATGCTACCCAATACACCACTCACAAGATTTTAAATTATTCAAATCATGTCGAGGAGTCGTATAGACTACGAACTTTCATTTTCAAAAAGGTTATATGGAAATTCATCCACAAACTGTTATAACTTACGAGACATAGTGGGTGATTAGCCCGTTATGCCCTGTACTAATAAAGTACTGCTGGTCGGAACCATTTTCTTGTTCCTCTTATCCGCCTTGGGCGCATAAAATTTTCTTACCTTAGTCTTATCGAATTCCGCACCAAAACAATTTGATTTGGAAAAAATTTCAAAGAACACTTAGAACTTTTTATAAACGTTGGTCTGGCCGAATCAAATAGCATAGACTTATATCAATAATTCAATTCAATCAAAATATTTAGGTATAGCCAAACCCTGTTGGCAAATTAAAATTTTAAAAATATTTTTGAGAATGACGTCATGATGCCGTACTATATTAACAACCCGTTTGAGGATGCCGTCATTGAGTGACTTTGTCATAACACATCATACAATAGTGGAATAACAATTTTAGATCAAATTCAACACTAAATATTCCAGTATTTACAACTCCATCAACTTTTTATCATCTCTGCACCAGGTTACATGGTACATAAGTGATAAATAAAAATATATTTTGATATTTAAAATCATTATCGTCTAGCCAAAACAAATAGCATAGACTATACTTTAAACTGTTTAAAAATCATTACCAATCTGTTTTATCATCTCAACAGGTAACGAGGTGTAGGTGGCTCGAAGTCCACACATACACAATGGTCACCAAGAGTTGAGAATAAGAATTCATTTTTCAAAAGCACATAGTGCGTATTTAGCTTGATGTCAAAAATTTTGAGTCTAGCATAGCTAGAAGATTTGAAAAACCTTATGTCTTCACTAATGATCAATTGCTTAGTAATCTATCTATTCCTATAATCCTCAATTCTTTATTCTCACATAACTATTCCAAGTTCGTCAAACCACACTCATGAGTTTAGGAATTTTCCATAATCATATGAGTTTAAAAACTTATCCTAGTCAGACCTTTGGTGTCCATTCGTTGAGGGGTTCATAAAAATTTCATATAATAATGAGTCACGAACATACCATAAGTATGAGTTTTAAGAACTCGTACATAACATGATATTCTCTACTTAGAACATATCTATCTGTTATATACCTGAGAAAGGAATCACCCTCTCAACATGCATATAGCAAATAGTGCGACACACATATTTCAATGATTATCAGTGCCAGAAACTAAGTGGTTGTTACACCAAGTATAATTTAACTCCCATACGAAGAATCATACAACTTAGATGCTGATATAAGTCCTCAATTGAAATCCCCACTTAATTCTAACTCCCTTCTCAATACGAATTTCATTTAATCCGTATTCATAATCCTTTCCTGAATCTGTACCAATTCATAGTGCAACTGACACACAACAATCTTTGCTGTAAACTTTTTAATCATTTGATTGATCCTTCTGACTGCCATAACCTTATCCGATCACGGGGTGATCTCATCGTATATATTACGATTCATTTCTATACTATGATCATTTTGTTTTACGATCTCCTATCCCGATTCTTTTAGTCTTTTAGACTCTATCTATTCACCACTACTGTTCAACTTTATTATCAGAGTTAAGGAACTCCGTATCTTTACAACTCGCCAAAATTCATCTTTGAATCTTACCAACCAACTAACTCTATGTGAGATAGATCTTATCCTAATCACTGCGGTTATGGGTCTCAAGTATTCGTACCTAAGGTTCATAACCAACGACTTTGATACCAACTGTAGCATCCCCAATTCCGGGTCCCAAATCACCACGGATCTGGTATACTATTTCTATAACTAATTGCGGAAGATATAAACATAAATTGTTCATACATTAAACTTACACACACTATTTCCCCAAGGTCAAAAACCTTCACATAATACCTGAATCAATATCCTATCTAACATACAAAGTTATTATCATACATTACTATTACAATTCTAGCTGCACATATAATTTCAAGCTAGACTTGTCTTTGTCTTTTCCTGTATCCGACGTATTCATCTTTATCTGCAATGTTTATCATGATATAGCAAGGGTGAGCATAAGTTTGCCCAGCAAGTATAAATTTATTTAAAGATATATCATGATGGAAAGAATTGAACAATAAGCTGGCTATAATTCTACAATATAATTGAGAACTAGAATGAACAAACTTTCATAGCTGAACGAACATTAAACATGAACATAACAATTATATCTGGACCGAATGGTAATGAAGGTGATCAGCCTTTCATACCTGATGAATACATTTATTATGCATAAGGTGCGTAATAAATAATTATAGACATGGCAATCAATAATGATTACACAAACATATTTGAATGAAACAACTCGAGGTCGAAGTTAAGAAAACTTCAGATATACCGATTGACACATGTATTATGCAACCTATTTAGCTTTGTTTGAATACCTAATATAAATAATATCGATCTTATAAGTTAGAATAATATCATCATAGTATAAAATAACCTAAACACATTACCACATAATCCTATCAGTCTATACAACACATAAGACCTAGTATCAAGTCAAACTATTTCAGTTTAAGTTGAATTCGACGAAATTCTGACATCCCGACGGCCTAGTCAGATAATTATCGAGTTTAAGTTCAATTAAACTCATCCTAAACACTTAACAATTATCTTAGATAATTATATTATCAATCAAAATAATTTTCATATGCTCGTAATAATTTTCAAATAATTATTACCATTTATCATGATTTTTCAATCATTAAAATCGTATCTATATAATTTAAATACCTCATAATTCCTTTATCATTAATATTTATTTAATATTAAATATTAATGAAATACATGTCATAATATTATAATATATTTATAATATCTCAAAGTATATTTTAATACCTTAAAATCATATTTATATGATTTTAAATAGTTAAATCCATTATCCGATAATTGTTATTAATATTAAAATATTAATATTTTCATGACAAAATGTCAAAAGTTATATTTTATAACTTAAAATATTTTTATAATACTTAAATCATTTTTATATGATTTTTATATCATAAATTTATTTTCTATAATTTATTTAATACATTTATTAAATAAATTATTTATCATTAATATTAATTAATTAATGAAATTCATCACAAAATATTAAAAGTCATCTAAAATAACTTCAAATATTTTCTTATACAATAATATATTTTTTCATGATTTTTCATGTATTAAAATCATTTTAAAATAATTTATTTAATATTATAATTAATTAAATTAAATACCAATAATATTCCAAAAATATTAAATATTTATGAAATATATTCAAAATAATTAAAAACCCATTTTTAGGCTTTAAAATAATTTTTAGTAATTTAATATGTATTTTTAATAATTTAAAACTAATTTTCTCTAATTATTAAATAAAATAATTAATTTTCTAAATAAATTGTCGTTAAAAGAGGCTTTAGGCGACAAATCCGTCGCTATTGGTGTTCTAGGTGTTCTTGAGCCTAAACCCAGATCTTCATGTTAGACACCAAGGTGCTCACTTTGACCAGTGCTAGATATTTGATCACAAGGTTTCTGGGCAGCCTGATATGTTAGGATTGTAGTATAAGTGTAATACTACAACTACATACTAAGGTCATGGCTAAGTTACAACAAATCAGAGAGTTATTGGTCATTAAAAATCATGTCAGGACTGTTCTTTAATTTCTGGGTTTCCCAAAATGAAGAATAAAAGGTGTACATATCTAATCTAAGCCTCAATCTAGAGTTCTGGGCTTGATCAGTGAAATATGAAGGTTCAATAATGTAGTATTGATGTCAAGCAACAACAATACCTCAACAGATCAACAAAAAAACATCAGGTTTTAAAGATTTTGGACGGTCAAAGTAGAGGTCAGGAAACGGTTCTTGAAGATCTGGGTTTCCTGGAAATCTACATCCGGCAAGTTGGTCAACGGCTATTTGACCACGATTAATTGTCATTTTGGTAATGGTCTGAGTAATCTAAAAGCATGATTGTGTAGCCTATATGTCAGACAACAACCTTAAAGCAACAACATGGCCTAAAACATAAACATAAGCAAGATCAAGACCCTGACTGTCAGTGATTTCTAGGTTACCTAGAAACCAGATTTTGTGGCCGGTCAACGCAGTTTGACTGCTTATAACTTTCAATATATACTTGATCCGGGCTTGATGCAAGTTTCAGATCCAAGCCCTTACAACATAGAACATATCTATAACATAAAATATAACTAAAAACCTAACACAGAAATCTAGAGGCTCTGACTTATGACTGTCCGGCCACTTTTCTAATTTTTTTTTTCAGATTTCTAAAAACTTCAAAATCGTTCATCTAGATGTTATAGATCCTTGATCTAACAACTCAGATCACTAAAGGACATCCTATAACACAACTTTAACCAATAAACAACAACATCTAACATCAGATCATAATTTTTTTAAGATTTAGGGTTTATATCTCTGATTCTGGTGTGATTTTCATTTCTAAACTAAGCATCCTATTTATAGGAGAATGGCAGGGTACTATTTAGAAAAATCACGGATGCACAGTAACAAAATTCACAGGCGTAATTCGGCGAGAAAATCTAATTTTTACTATTCATTACTGTGCAATAAAATATTCTAATAAAACAAAAATTTATATAAAATATAATATATTTTATTTATAATCTAATAAAACTAATAACATTATATATAATATAAAAAGTATTCTATTTTATGTAAAAAGTTTTCAATTTTATTACTATTATAATAATAATAAAACAAAACTGAGATAACTTTCTACCGACAGTTTTGAAAAATGAGTAAGTGAAGGTCCATATAATAAGCCAAATTTACAACAAATACTTCATGACAACCCCTCTATTTATATAAAAAATTGAATAAATATTTATCACAAATCACTTATCTTTAATAAACATATTTTTAATCTTTCAACAATTATTCCCACGGAGAATTAACTAATAAAGTTTACCAAGCACTAACCCATAACCATTTCAATCTTATTTAAACAAATGATACAATATAGTGATGAAAACTATGAAATTAAATAATACTAACTATCCCTAGAATGAGACTAGATAATGAAGACTTGAGATTACAATTTCCCCTATTGAATCATTCAAATCCACACACTTCATGTTAAGCCAAATTACTTGTCTACGGATTGTTAATCGAGAACACGAAAGTAAAGTACAAACCATATCTCAATGTACCATACTCATATCACATATAATCCACGGTTGATAGAATACACATGAATACCCACATTACCTAAACCACTATATGTCTATGTGATTTACAAATAATTAGGGGTTAAGCCCAAATTCTCAATCGACTACGAAAGTGGTGCTTGGTATATACGCTATCCTAAGCATGAATCATACATTCCATCACCATGTAGAACACACAAACACAAGCTATCAAGATCAGATTTAAACCCATACTTCGTTTTTCAAGTTCATATGGATTATCACAATAATTGATGGCCAATCAACTAAGCAAATAAGCATAAATCTTAATAGACAATCTCATAACAATTAATAAGACTAACAATGAAGTATGTCAAAATAAACTAGGCAATAGATTCCATTGCAATCCCAAAATAGAGTTTAACTCATGGTTGAATTAGAATCCATGATCCACAATTGAATATACATTGAAAGATACAAATAGAAGTAAAGAGAGTTAGGGATTAAGAATAGCAAATCTGAGTTTCTTCTCTTGTTTCACTTCTGAACTTTCAAGGATCTTCAATTGCTTCAATCCCCAAATCTGAGCTCTTCTGGGGTTCTAATCTACTCTAATCTAATATTTAAAATTAAAGAGAGAAAGCAGCAATAGATACTTGATCCCCCCAAGGGGTGGAATATGCTATACGTCCTCCCAATATGTCCGATAATGTAAACCATAATTAAACCCCCACTCTTACAATTTAAAAATTAAAATAAAATAAATTAATATATGAGATATGTCACAAGACGCAAGCAAGAAGTTCCCTAGTCATCGGCATGTATGCGTGTTTAAAGTCTTCTCAAGTCGATTGATCGCGCGGGCGCACGTCCTTAAGTCTGTGTTGCCGCGCGGCCACGTGGCTTCTGAACTTTGAATCCTTAGGTTTCTTTACGCTTCGCTTACGTATCGGTCATGTCATATCGATGCTTTAACATGCAACTTTTGCTCTTTTGTTCACTCAATCCTCATGTTGTGCCTTCATTTATCACATGCCATCTACCAATACCGAGCTCAGGCAATTTCCTGCACTTTCGTACCAAAGGAGTTCTCAGTACATGTGATGCAAAATATTATGAAATGCAACTAAAAACACACTAAAATGTACTTGAGATGGGCATAGTTCTCGTGAATTGGTGTCCAATAAGTAGGTATAAAACCCACTTATCAAATACCCCCAAACTTGAACTATTGCTTGCCCTCAAGCAATGCATACTATATAAAACACTGAAAATGCAACTACATGCTATGCAACTAAATCATGATGCAAACTAGTCTCACATTGTTCCAGCTGTAATAGACTTTCAGTCCAAAATGCCTCAGCGAATTATCTAGATTCGAGAATACAAATTCAAACCAAACTATAGGCATAATATCATACACTCAAATAATTCATATATGCTATGAAGATGCTATGTGTGTGTGTTATGTTCACCAAAACATGATTTAAGCAAAGAATACACATGTTAAACTGCTTAAAACAGAAAATTACAGTCTAAATCAAGACTCATGTATACTTATGCAACAAAGACTGTTCCAACACATCAATACAAACTAAAGTTTAACAATGGGCTTAACTGCTTTATTGCTACTCACGAGGGCGATTTTTGCTCTTTTTTGCGATTTTTATTGCTATTTTTTTTTCCACATAACTGTGCAATGCCTCATTCCATTAGGCAAACACTGCTACCCCTTAGCGAGCTTTCAACCAACGACTCCTAGACCATGAAAGACCTTAGGGCGCTAGGTGTTAAGACACCCCTACGGGCGTACTTACTCAAGTAGTTAGGGCCCCGAAATAAGACTAGCCACGTTATTGCTATATATATTTTTATTTATTTATATATATATAGCATACCCATGTGTCCCCAAAGTTTGAATGTCAATGTTTTATACAGTTTAAGTCCATTTTCCCCATATTTCTCTTTTTAAAACCACATTTTCTATTAAGCAATGCAACACATCATTCTTATGCCTACAAGCAATTATGAACACGACAGTGCAAACCAAAAGTATATTTAAACAGCATCATGAATTACATCGTTTAAAACATTATATCTAAGCTCAAGTTATCCAAAATATTCAACAATCCTTCAAAATTCACTTTCATCATAGGCTAGACAAAATTTTCATAAAGCTAGAACTTGTGAGACATCCACTAAACATAAAATGCAACTAAACATATACTAACACAAGTAATAATGACTAAAAACCAAAAAAATTGTCTGCAATTTTTATCTAACCATAAACATGCAAAATGTAAACTAAACATGCACATACTATATGAAAATTTAAACTAAACATGCTAAACTAAACATGCATATACTATATGCAACTACACTGCTACCCCATAAACATGCAAAATGTAGACTAAACATGCACATACTATATGAAAATCTAAACTAAACATGCTAAACTAAACATGCACATACTATATGCAACTACACTACTACCCCAATACCCCCAAACTTATAATATACATTGCCCCAATGAATGAAGGTATAGGGTTAGAGAAAACTCCCCTAGTGCTCAGCCGCACCACCCTCGTCGGGTGGTGAATCCGGTGTCGGGCGCGACCACGCGTGTTTTCAATATTGATATGGCGCGGGCGCGCGAGTTTTAAAGCATTTCACGGCGCAGCCTCACATCCCTGCTTCCTGTACTACCAATTCTTATCTCCAAGACATCAAGACAGTAATGAATTCAGTCCAATTCACCTACATAAACACCAATAAACACTGTCACGGCATGAACTACTGAATAAGCATAATTGTCTATCTTAACACCATAATTTCTATGCTATGCACAAACATAATCATATCCACATTCAGCTACTAAGATATTTATGCAAAGCTAATCAAACTATCACAACTAAAAAAAATGAAAATGAACTAACAAAAACCACCTAAACAAAATAAATAAAAAGTAGAGATAGAAACAATGGGTTGCCTCCCATCAAGCGCTAAGTTATAGTCAATTAGCTTGACTCTTTTCTTGACACCGCTATCCGATTCCTCTACGATAATCTAGGAACCCTCCATCCATTAGAACCGCTATGTGCTTTGGTAGGTTCCCCATCACGAAGTCTTCTTGATTGAAGCCACCCAAAGATATTTCCCGTATAATGATGTCCCAGTTCCATTCAGATAGCTAGGTGTCTCGTCCGTTGTATTTGGGAGTAAATTTTTGCATTGAGTGGAAAGTACAACAGACTTTTCCTCTTTTATTTTCTCTTCCTTAGCCCGCCATGGTGTGTACGAGGCCTCTTTATCATACTGATCATTGCCTTGGATGTGACTACCTAGGGGACATGGGTGTGCAAATTTCACTGAATTTTTCAACTCTGACTGAAAAGGCACTTGGGGCATAATACAAGTTGGCTCATGTTCTTCATTTTCCATACCCCCAGTTGTCTCCTCAATGTCCACTCCTTTCAGTTCATTCAGTGGCATGTACACTTCTGGCTCTCCATCAATTTCATCGTCCATGTCATAGCACCAATTGTTTGGAGGGCGATTGTTCAAGGCTTCGAACATTTGATCCATCTGATTCTGCAGATTTTGAATTGACCTATCTTGCTCATTCATCTTCTCCTCAGTTGATGCTATAAATTTGAACCACAATTCCTCCAGTCTTGAATTATCTTTCTCAGTTTCGAATTCCATGTATTGAGGACCATTCATTGAAGAGTTAATGAGTCGTTCCATCTGTCTATTAAGATTTTATCTTGATAACTCCTAACTCATCATCATCTCTTTATGGTCTGCTATGCTTTTTGACATGAATTCCTTCAACTCTGAATTTTCTTCTTGTTGCATTGGAGGTGGATATGAGAAATCTGCTGGATATGTTGGACTTGGAATGTAGTATTGATCTTGATAGTTAAAACCCCATTCATAATCTGGGTGATACCCCCAACCTTGTTGATAATCAAGATAAACATCGTTGTTGAAGTAATCACCCCCAAACTGCACTTGTCTAACCTTGATGTTGCACTGATAACTCGAATGCTCGCCAGCATAGTATTCACATGTAACTACTATCTCTCGAGTGCGTTGGGCAAGAATATCCAACCTCTCCGAAAGTGTTGCAATTTGTACTGACAATATTGAAAATACATTAAGTCCCTCAGTGCTTGTGTCCCTTGGTTGAATCCTATTTGCATAAGGCCATTGATAAGAAAATTCATCCATGGTACCTGAATAGAGAGAAATATAAGAAGATAATTAAAACAAAATAAAAATGTCTAAATTAAGACTAATTTGATTGAAATTAATGTTGGAAAAAATTTATTAAGCTAATTCCCTAAGAATTGCTAGGCAAAAAACTTGTTGGTCATTTTCTTCGATCAATATACGCGCAAGTATACACGGCCAACAAGTAATAAAGAGTAAGTAAAGTATCGTTCCCACAGAGAATTAACTAATAAAGTTTACCAAGCACTAACTCATAACCATTTCAATCTTATTTAAACAAATGATACAATATAGTGATGAAAACTATGAAATTAAATAATACTAACTATCCCTAGAATGAGACTAGATAATGAAGACTTGAAATTACAATTTCCCCTATTGAATCATTCAAATCCACACACTTCATGTTAAGCCAAATTACTTGTACCGGATTGTTAGTCGAGAACACGAAAGTAAAGTACAACCATATCTTAATGTACCAAACTCATATCACATATAATCCACAGTTGATAGAATACACATGAATACCCACATTACCTAAACCACTATATGTCTATGTGATTTACAAATAATTAGGGGTTAAGCCCAAATTCTCAATTGACTACGAGTGGTGCTTCGGTATATGTCTATCCTAAGCATGAATCATACATTCCATCACCATGTAGAACACACAAACACAAGCTATCAAGATCAGATTTAAACCCATACTTCGTTTTTCAAGTTCATATGGATTATCACAATAATTGATGGCCAATCAACTAAGCAAATAAGCATAAATCTTAATAGACAATCTCATAACAATTAATAAGACTAACAATGAAGTATGTCAAAATAAACTAGGCAATAGATTCCATTGCAATCCCAAAATAGAGTTTAACTCATAGTTGAATTAGAATCCATGATCCACAATTGAATATACATTGAAAGATACAAATAGAAGTAAAGAGAGTTAGGGATTAAGAATAGCAAATCTGAGTTTCTTCTCTTGTTTCATTTCTGAACTTTCAAGGATCTTCAATTGCTTCAATATCCAAATCTTAGCTCTTCTGGGGTTCTAATCTACTCTAATCTAATATTTAAAATTAAAGAGAGAATGCAACAACAAATACTTGATCCCCCCCCCCCCAAGGGGTGGAATATGCTTTACGTCCTCCCAATATGTCTGATAATGTAAACCCTAATTAAACCCCCACTCTTACAATTTAAAAATTAAAATAAAATAAATTAACAGCCACAGATGTCGCGCGCGAGTTCCCTATGTAATCATCACGCGGGCGTGCGTGTTTAAAGTCTTCTCAAGTCGATTGATCGCGCGGGCGCGTGTCCTTAAGCCTGTGTTGTCGCGCGGTCGTGTGGCTTCTGAACTTTGAATCCTCGTGTTCTGCCGCCGCTCGCTTTCGCGCGTCATGTCACATCGATGCTTTAACATGCAACTTTTGCTCTTTTGTTCACTCGATCCTCATGTTGTGCCTTCATTTATCACATGCCATCTACCAATAAAGGAAGAATGAGCTTCTATTTATAGGAAAATATAGTTTCAATAATTGCACGTTTTAGGGCTCAAAATATTACAGTATAATACCTTCCTCTTTTTCTTCATTTTTAATTTAGTCCGGCAAGTATTATCAAACTTGCACCACCTCCCTTAATAGTAAATCATGTGAATCAATAGTAAATCATGCAACTCAATAGTTCTAAACATGTGAAAAAATTAATTATAATATAGTACCTTCAACTATACCTCTATTTTTAATTTAGTCATGTAAGTATTATCAATCTTGCACCAACTCCCCTAATAGTAAATGAATGTGAATCAATAGAACACACATGTGAACAAATAGTTATAATCATGTGAATCAATAGCAATTAATTGCTCATTTATCCGGTTAATTACCCGATTGGTCAATATAACCTCTAGACATCAATTATTATCAAAATAAATGTCGATTTTCACTAACACTAATAATTCTAACACAATGGAACTATCAGTTTCATCTTTAATCAACACGAACTTATTCATCATTAATATTATAATTCACAATATTTAATAACCTGTGTCGCTCCCGTGAAAGAGGGGCTTTCCGATAAGGATTTCTCCCTATCATGCGCCGCAATTAGGTGACCAAACCTCTCCTCGATGTAACTTCTAGACATTGTTAATATTGCAAATAATAATATGAATAACTTTGTCGTCTCAATTATTGATTTAATAATATAAAATATTGTGACAATAATTGAATAAAACCGAGTGACTTTTCACGTAAGCATCAATAATCAATACCGTGTGCTACTATGCAACCACACGTATTATTGTATTTTTCTCACCGATTATTTTATGAAAACTTGTTTACTTTGAAAAAATTTCAAATATCACCCTTAACTTTAACCTTTTATCAATTTAACCATTTAGTAAATAGAATAATTATAAGAAAATTGAATACTTTCAATTCATAAAATTCGGGGTTTACAATCTCTCCTCCTTATGAAATTTTGCCCTCGAAATTTACGCACCTGGTAGTTCGAAGAGATTAGAATACCTTGCTTTCTTTTCGGATTGTTCCTTCCCGGTTATTTCCTGTCTATCACGATTTTCCCATTTCTCATCTCCTGTATTTCAAATATCATTCTAGAATATAGTTTAAAAATGAGGGTTAATTGACATATAACATATTATCCATATACTCTAACCGACCAATTAAATACCAAATAAACTTAGGTAGGTCATACTAGCGAAGGAATTCCTCGTCTCCCCCTCCTAGTTTTTGTCTCACATCTCAACCTGGGATCATATCCCTAAGCTTTGATACCAACTGTGACGCCCCCAAAAAAAGTATACATCACCCATCTTGGGTCGCCAGATACATGGTACATAACTCAACTACAAACTTAATTATACACATTGTGTGTAAAATAATAATAAAAACATATCGAGAGTTTAAAACAAGAATATTGTCATCTAGACAATATCCACACTCAATGGAGTCCTCATTACAATTATTATCACACTATTTTATGTAATAGTGAGGACTACTAAAGCCACCATATCTCGACCATCAATCCATTCCCCGACTCGCCCCAACTATATTCTCATTTCTCAAGAGAACAATGAAAGAAAAGGGTGAGCTCAACTAGCCCAAGAAGAAATATTATGACTAAGATAATGCGTAATAAATTATCCTTAGCCTTCAACAAAGATAACAACCGATGGAATATAATAGACAACAAGTTTTAGATCAACAATCGCAATGAATAAGCAATCCATTTAAGAGTCAAGTAGAACATAATGTCTACTATCTCTTCTAGATTAAAAGTCCATCGTTAATATTTCAATCCTCAGTAATACTCAACAACAGTTCTTTGTTATACCCAAGATAAAAAAGAACTATCATCACCGCCTTCACCTAAACCACCAAAGATTATAGTTAAATCCACAATTCATATTTATAATCATGTAAATCAACAGCTTTCCTCGCCACAAAGGCTTAATAGAACGTTTACTCAATATCCTTACCCCAAAGGCTAAAGATATTCAAATGTAATAACAATGATCATACCAATCAGCTTGTCTACCTTTGCACTACACGCCAAAGATATTCAACTATAAAACCAATGGGTCATGATCATACCAATCAATTGTTTGTCAAGGCACTACTACCAAAGACATTCAATCGTTAACTAATGGTCATGATCCCGCCAATCACATCATCGAATTATCCATGCACTACGGGCCAAGGATATTCGTTATTATCACCAAATGGTTATGATCATGTCATACACCGTCCATCTTTGCACGTAAGCCAAAGATATACAACTATAAAACCAATAATCAACAAACCATCCATCTATTAACGTAAGCCAAAAATATACAACTCATAAAACTAATAATCAAAAACCAATCAATTCATCTACGCACGTAAGCCAAAGATGACTTTCATCACAATATAAGTATGAGGATGATGATGACAATGATATAAGCATTAATCAAACGTAAATCAAGGATAAATATTAAAGACTTTAAATTTATATAGAGTTTAAAAATATCCAAATTGTCAACACGATATCGCTTTCAGGAGTAAAATTCAAGAATAATATTCATGTACTCAAAAATAATTTGGATGTAAAAGAAATATATTTTTGGGTGTGAATAAGACTTCGTGAATAGTAGATTTGAATAGTACCTCAAATAAAAGTGTCAACATGAAAAGTGTCTCAAATACCCGAGTGAATAATACTAGAGTGAATAGTAATCGGGTGAATAGTAACTCGTGAATAAGAATCTCGTGAATAGTACTCCCAACACTAAAAGTGCCCCAATACCGAAGTGAATAATACTAGAGTGAATAGTAATCAGTGAATAAGAACTCGTGAATAGTAACTCATAAAAAATACCAAAGAAAATGATATTCCATGACGAGTACAAAAGAAATGATATCTCATATTTAGTATAATAGAATATACTTAAATCGCAAATGGATTTTCACCCGCCATGCAGAATCCACGAGATGCATCATTTCCATAATTTAATAAAGAATGAATACAAAGGATCATTCACCATGCATGCGCAGTAATCCACATGTATAAAGTTATTCCAATGTAATAATAAAGAATGGAATAATGTAAGAATTCAATGTAATAATGCAAACGATAGAATCGCATGCATGCATGTGATATTCCAATGTAATAATAAAGAATGGAACCAGTCACGCAGAATCCGCATGCATGCATGATGATATTCAATGTAATAATAATAAAGAATGGAACCAGTCGCCAGAATCCGCATGCATGTGATATTCCAAATGTAATAATAAAGAATGGAATAACAAAAGAAATTCACCAATGATGATGCGATAGATCGCATGCATGATAAAAGTTATTCCAATGTAATAATAAAGAATGGAATAATGTAAGAATTTCACCATGATGATAGCAGTATCAGATGTACAAAGTTATTCCAACATAATAATAAAGAATGGAATAAATAAAACCTTACTTAGTATTGAAAAGAAAAATAACTCTCTTCATGAATACATAAAGAATAATAACCCCTTACCTCAAGAAGAAGATCGGATATCGGAATAATGAGGTAGTAGTACTCTTCTTCTTTCTATCTCTTCTCTCTATTTTTCTCTATAATAATCGCTTCTATAGCTTTAGTGAATTGGTGAAAATAAAGGAAGAATGAGCTTCTATTTATAGGAAAATATAGTTTCGATAATCGCACATTTTGGGGCTCAAAATATTACAAAGATAATACCTTCCTCTTTTTCTTCATTTTTAATTTAGTCCCGCAAGTATTATCAAACTTGCACCACCTCCCCTAATAGTAAATCATGTGAATCAATAGTAAATCATGTGACTCAATAGTTCTAAACATGTGAAAAAAAATTAATTATAAAGATAAGACCTTCAATCTATACCTCCATTTTTAATTTAGTCATGCAAGTATTATCAATCTTGCACCAACTCCCCTAATAGTAAATGAATGTGAATCAATAGTACACACATGTGAACAAATAGTTATAATCATGTGAATCAATAGCAATTAATTGCTCATTTATCCTATTAATTACCCGATCGTCAATATAACCTCCAGACATCAATTATTATCTAAATAAATGTCGATTTTCACTAACACTAATAATTCCAACACAATGGAACTATCAATTTCATCTTTAATCAACACTAACTTATTCATCATTAATATTATAATTCATAATATTTAACAACCGTGTCGCTCCTGTGTGAAAGAAAGGGCTTTTCGATAAGGATTTCTCTTATATCGCCGCAATTAATTAGGTGACCAAACCTCTCCTCGATGTAACTTCTACATTGTCAATATTGCAAATAATAATATGAATAACTTTAATAATATGAATAACATATTATGCGATGATATTGTGACTCAATGAATCATTTAATAATATAAAATAATTATGACAATAATTGAATAAAATAATCAAAGTGACTTCACGTAAGCATCAATAATCAAATCAATATCACGCATACTACTATGCTACTATGCAACCATGCCAGTATTATTATATTTTTATCACCGATTATTTTATGACAACTTGCTTACTTTGAAAAAATTTCACATATCACCCTTAACTTTAACCTTTATCAATTTAACCATTTACTAAATAGAATAATTATAAGAAAATTGAATACTTTCATTTCATAAAATTGGGTCTCACAATCTCTCCTCCTTATGAAAATTTCACCTCGAAATTTACGCACTGGTAGTTCAAGAGATGAGAATACCTTGCTTTCTTTTCTGATTGTACCTTCCCTGCTATTTCTCTCTATCATGATTTTCCCATTTCTCATCTCCCGTATTTTATATCATTCTAGAATATAGTTTCAAAATAAGGGTTAATTCGACATACCACATATTATCCCTATACTCTAATCGACCAACCAATTAAATACCAAATAAACTTAGGTAGGTCATACTAGCTAAGGAATTACCTCGCTCTCCCTCCTAGTTTTTGTCTCACATCTCACCAGGATCATATCCCTAAGCTTTGATACCAACCGTGACGCCCCAAAAAAAGTATACATCACCCATCTTGAGTCGCCAGATACATGGTACATAACTCAAATACAAACTTAATTATACAATTGTCAGGTAAAAATATACACAAAACATATCGAGAGTTTAAACAAGAATATTGTCTTCTAGACAATATCCACACTCAATGGAGTCCTCATTACAATTATTATCACACTATTTTATAAAAATAAGTGAGGACTACTATAGCCACCATCTCGGACCATCAATCCATTCCCCGACTCGTCCCAAATATATTCTCATTTCATTTCAAGAGAACAATGAAAAGAAAAGGGTGAGCTCAACTAGCCCAAAGAAGAAATATTATGACTAAGATAATGCGTAATAAATTATCCTTAGCCTTCAACAAGATAACAACCGATAGAATATAATAGACAACAAGTTTTAGATCAACAATCGCAAATGAATAAGCAATCCATTGTAAGAGTCAAGTAGAACATAATGTCTACTATCTCTCTAGATTAAAAAAGTCCATCGTTAATATTTCATTCTCGTAATACTCATCAACAATTCTTTGTTATACCCAAGACAAAAAGAACTATCATCATCACCGCCTTCACCTAAACCACCAAAGATTATAGTTAAATCCACAATTCATATTTATAATCATGTAAATCAACAGTTTCTCCTGCCACAAAGGCTTAATAGAACGTTTACTCAATATCCTTACCCCAAAGGCTAAAGATATTCAAATGTAATAACAATGATCATATCAATCGCTTGTTCTACCTTTTGCACTACGCAATGCGCCAAAGATATTCAACTATAAAACCAATGGTCATGATCATACCAATCAATTGTTCGTCAAAGGCACTACTACCAAAGACATTCAATCGTTAACTAATGGTCATGATCCCGCTAATCACATCATCGAATTATCCATGCACTACGCCAAGGATATTCGTTATTATCACCAGTGGTTATGATCATGTCATACACCGCCCATCTTTGCACGTAAGCCAAAGATATACAACTATAAAACCAATAATCAATCAAATCCATCTATGCACGTAAGCAAAAAGATATACAATCAGTAAAACTAATAATCAATATCCATCTACGCACGTAAGCCAAAGATTTGACTTTCATCACAATATAAGCATGAGGATGATGACAATGATATAAGCATTAATCAAAACAAAATCAAGGATAAATATTAAAGACTTTTAAATTTTATCAGAGTTTAAAAATATCCAAATTGTCAACACGATATCGCTTTGTGGAGTAAAATTCAAGAATAATATTCATGTATCAAAAATAATTTGGATGTAAAAGAAATATAAAAGAAATATATTGAATAGTACTGTGAATAGTACTTCGTGAATTTTTCGTGAATAGTACGTGAAACCTAAAAGTGTCCCAAATACCCGAGTGAATGATACTAGAGTGAATAGTAATCGGAGTGAATAGTAACCCGTGAATAAGAATCGTGAATAGTACTCCAACATAAAAAGTGCCCCTAATACCCGAAAGTGAATAATACTAGAGTGAATAGTAATCTAGTGAATAAGAACTCGTGAATAGTAACTCGTAAAAAAAAAATACCAAAGAAAATGATATTCCATGACGAGTACAAAAGAAATGATATCTCATACACGAGTATAATAGAATATATTAAATCGCAAATGGATTTTCACCCGCCATGCAGAATCCACGAGATGCATCATTTCCACAATTTAATAAAGAATGAATACAAAGGATCATTCACCATGCATGCGGTAATCCACACATATACAAAGTTATTCCAACAATGTAATAATAAAGAATGGAATAATGTAAGAATTCACCATGCATGCGATAAATCGCATGCACATGTTAGTTATTCCAAATGTAATAATAAAGAATGGAACTAAAGTCGCCGAATCAAGAATGCATGCGTGATATTCCAATGTAATAAATAATCCGCACATAAAAATGATATTCCAATTCCAATGTAATAATAAAGAATGGAACAAAAGAAGTCATGCATGCCATAATCCGCATGCATGTGATATTCCAATGTAATAATAAAGAATGGAATAAATGTAAGAATTTCACTGTGCATGCGAGATCGCATGATGTAAAAGTTATTCCAAATGTAATAATAAAGAATGGAATAATGTAAGAATTTCACCATGTATGCGCAGATTCAGACAGATAAAAGTTATTCCAACATAATAATAAAGAATGGAATAACAACCCTTACGAGTATTGAAAGAAAATAACTCTCTTCATGAATAATACCTCCTTAAAGAATAATACCCTTTACTAAAAAAAAAGAAAATCGGATATCGGAATAGTGAGGTAGTAGCATTTCTTCTTCTTCTCTCTCTATAATCTCTCTATAATAATTGCTTCTATATAGCTTTAGTGAATTGGTGAAAAATAAAGGAAAGAATGAGCTTCTATTTATAGGAAAATATAGTTTCGATAATTGCACATTTTGGGGCTCAAAATATTACAAAGATAATACCTTCCTCTTTTCTTCATTTTAATTTAGTCCCGCAAGTATTATCAAACTTGCACCACCTCCCCTAATAGTAAATCATGTGAATCAATAGTAAATCATGTGACTCAATAGTTCTAAACATGTGAAAAAATTAATTATAGATAAGACCTTCATCTATACCTCCATTTTTAATTTAGTCATGCAAGTATTATCAATCTTGCACCAACTCCCCTAATAGTAAATGAATGTGAATCAATAGTACACACATGTGAACAAATAGTTATAATCATGTGAATCAATAGCAATTAATTGCTCATTTATCCTAATTAATTACCCGATTGGTCAATATAACCTCCAGACATCAATTATTATCAAAATAAATGTCGATTTTCACTAACACTAATAATTCCAACACAATGGAACTATCAATTTCATCTTTAATCAACACTTAACTTATTCATCATTAATATTATAATTCACAATATTTAACAACCGTGTCGCTCCTGTGAAAGAGGGGCTTTTCGATAAGGATTTCTCCTTATCATGCGCGCAATTAGGTGACCAAACCTCTCCTCGATGTAACTTCTAGACATTGTCAATATTGCAAATAATAATATGAATAACTTTGTCGTCTCAATTATCGATTTAATAATATAAAATATATACAATAATTGAATCAATAATTGAATAAACCGAAGCAATAATTATACGTGAGCACGAAGCATCAATAATCAATAATCAATAATCGCAGTATAACCGACATCGTGACTTTACGGGTAGTAAGCATCAAAATCGCCAGTGCTATTATCAACACATAATCGTATCATATATTTTTATCACCGATTATTTTATGACAACTTGCTTACTTGAAAAAAATTTTCAAATATCACCCTTAACTTTTAACCTTTATCAATTTAACCATTTACTAAATAGAATAATTATAAGAAAATTGAATACTTTCATTTCATAAAAATTGGGGTCTCACAATCTCCTCCTTATGAAATTTTGCCCTCGAAATTTACGCATTCGGTAGTTCAAGAGATGAGAATACCTCGCTTTCTTTTTTGATTGTACCTTCCTGTTATTTCTCTCTATCATGATTTTCCCATTTCTCATCTCCGTATTTCAGATATCATTCTAGAATATAGTTTCAAAATAAGGGTTAATTGACATATGCCACATATTATCCCTATATCTCGACCGACCAATTAAATACCAAATAAACTTAGGTAGGTCATACTAGCTAAAGGAATTACTCGCCTCCTCCCTCCTAGTTCTTGTCTCACATCTCACTGTGGATCATATCCCTAAGCTTTGATACTAAATCGTGACGCCCAAAAATAAAGTATACATCACCCATCTTGAGTCGCCAGATACATGGTACATAACTCAACTACAAACTTAATTATACAATTGTGTGTAAAATACAAAACAAAACATAGCCGAGAGTTTAAACAAGAATATTGTCTTCTAGATAATATCCACACTCAATGGAGTCCTCATTACAATTATTATCACACTATTTCATAAAAATAGTGAGGACTACTAAAGCCACCATCTCGGACCATCAATCCATTCCCGACAAGTCCAAAGCCTATATTCTCATTTCCTCAAGAGAACAAATGAAAGAAAAGGGTGAGCTCAACTAGCCCAAGAAGAAGAAATATTATGACTAAGATAATGCGTAATAAATTATCCTTAGCCTTCAACAAAGATAACAACCGATGGAATATAATAGACAACAAGTTTTAGATCAACAACTCGCAGTGGAATAAGCAATCCATTAGAAGAGTCAAGTAGAACATAATGTCTACTATCTCTTCTAGATTAAAAGTCCATCGTTAATATTTCATTCCAGTAATACTCAATCAACAGCTTCTTTGTTATACCCAAGACAAAAAGAACTATCATCACCCGCCTTCACCTAAACCACCAAAGATTATAGTTAAATCCACAATTCATATTTATAATCATGTAAATCAACATTTTTCCTCGCCACAAAGGCTTTAATAGAACGTTTACTCAATATCCTTACCCCAAAGGCTAAAGATATTCAAATGTAATAACAATGATCATACCAATCAGTTGTCTCACCTTTGCACTACGGGCCAAAGATATTCAACTATAAAACCAATGGTCATGATCATACCAATCAATTATTCTGTCAATTGCACTACTACCAAAGACATTCAATCGTTAACTAATGGTCATGATCCCGCCTAATCACATCATCGAATTATCCATGCACTACGGCCAAGGATATTCGTTATTATATTATCACAATGGTTATGATCATGTACATACACCGTCCATCTTTGCACGTAAGCCAAAGATATACAACTATAAAACCAATAATCAATAGTCCATCTATGCACGTAAGCCAAAGATATACAAATCAATCAAAAACTAATAATCAACAAATTCATCTATGCACGTAAGCCAAAGACGACTTTCATCACAATATAATATAGTATGAGGATGATGACAATGATATAAACATTAATCAAACGTAAATCAAGGATAAATATTAAAGACTTTAATATTTATATAGAGTTTAAAAATATCCAAATTGTCAACACGACATCGCTTTCAGGAGTAAAATTCAAGAATAATATTCATGTACCAAAAATAATTTGGACATAAAAGAAATATATTTTTTTGGGTGAATAGTAATTTCGTGAATAAAGACTCGTGAATAGTACTCGCAATAAAAAGTAGTGAAAAGTACCCGAATACCCCAATAATAAATAATGAATAATAAAGTGAATAGTAATCGTGAATAGTAACTCGTGAATAGTACTCTATGAAAAAGTAAAAAATACCTAAAAGCCCTCAATAGTGAATAATACTAGAGTGAATAGTAATCGGGTGAATATAGTAACCCGTGAATAGTAACTAAAAAAAAAAATACAAAAAAAATGATATTCCATGACGAGTACAAAAGAAATGATATCTCATATAGTAGTATAATAATATACAAAACTATAAATGGATTTTCACCCGCCATGCAGAATCCACGTAGATGCATCATTTCCATAATTTAATAAAGAATGAATACGAAGGATCATTCACCATGCATGCAGAATCCATATATACATGTTATTCCAAATGTAATAATAAAGAATGGAATAATGTAAGAATTCACTGCAGAATGCGATATCCCATGCATGACAAAGTTATTCCAATGTAATAATAAAGAATGGAACCAGTCACGCCAGAATCCATGCATGCATGTGATATTCCAATGTAATAATAAAGAATGGAACCAGTCACGAATCAGAATCCGCATGCATGTGATATTCCAAATGTAATAATAAAGAATGGAATAACAACAGAATTCACTGCATGCATGCGATACGATCACAGATATAAAAGTTATTCCAATAATAATAAAGAATGGAATAATGTAAGAATTTCACCATGTATGATGCAGATTTCAGATGATAGAAAGTTATTCCAACATAATAATAAAGAATGGAATAACAACAACCTCTATAGTATCGAAAAAAATAACTCTCTTCATGAATACGAAAGAATAATAATACCCTTACCTAAAAGAAACCGGATATCGGAATAGTGAAGGTAGCATTTCTTCTTCTTTTTCTCTATAATTTCTCTATAATAATTGCTCTATAGCTTTAGTGAATTGGTGAAAATGAAGGAAGAATGAGCTTCTATTTATAGGAAAATATAGTTTTAATAATTGCACATTTTGGGGCTCAAAATATTACAAAGATAATACCTTCCTTTTTTCTTCATTTTTAATTTAGTCCCGCAAGTATTATCAAACTGCACCACACCTCCCTAATAGTAAATCATGTGAATCAATAGTAAATCATGTGACTCAATAGTTCTAAACATGTGAAAAATTAATTATAGTATAAGACTTCATCTATACCTCCATTTTTAATTTAGTCATGCAAGTATTATCAATCTTGCACCAACTCCCCTAATAGTAAATGAATGTGAATCAATAGTACACACATGTGAACAAATAGTTATAATCATGTGAATTAATAGCAATTAATTGCTCATTTATCCCGTTAATTACCCGATTGGTCAATATAACCTCCAGACATCAATTATTATCGAAATAAATGTCGATTTTCACTAACACTAATAATTCCAACACAATGGAACTATCAATTTCATCTTTAATCAACACAAACTTATTCATCATTAATATTATAATTCACAATATTTAACAACCGTGTCGCTCCTGTGAAAGAGGGGCTTTTCGATAAGGATTTCTCCTTATCATGCGCGCAATTAGGTGACCAAACCTCTCCTCGATGTAACTTCTAGACATCATCAATATTGCAAATAATAATATGAATAACTTTGTCGTCTCAATTATCTCAATTATTGATTTAATAATATAAAATATTGTGACAATAATTGAATAAAACCGAGTGACTTCTCACGTCAAAGCATCAATAATCAATATATTTCTAAATAGAATAATTATAAGAAAATTGAATACTTTCAATAAAATTCGTGGGTCTCACAGTGCTAGTACTATGCTAAATAATGCCATGCTTTCTAAATTTAATGGCATACATCGCTACAACCCTTAGGGTTTTTATCACCGATTATTTTATAATAACTTGCTTAGTTTTCTAATTTTAAAATCGTTAATTTTTCAAATATCACCCTTAACTTTAATCCCTAATTAGATTTTATCAATTTAACCATTTACTAAATAGAATAATTATAAGAAAATTGAATACTTTCATTTCCAAATTCAACTTACACCTTATACCTTTCATACTCATCATTACATGCTACCCAGTACACCACTCACAAGATTTTAAATTATTCAAATCATACTGAGGAGTCGTATAGACTACGAACTTTCATTTTCAAAAGGTTATATGGAAATTCATCCGTAAACCGTCATAACTTATGGACATAGTGGGTGATTAGCCCGTTATGCCCTGTACTGATAAAGTACTGCTGGTTGGAACCATTTTCTTGTTCCTCTTATCCGCCTTGGGAACATAAAATTTTCTTACCTCAGTCTTATCGAATTCCGCACGAAAACAATTTGGTTCGGGAAAATTTTCAAAGAACACTTAGAACTTTTTATAAACGTTGGTCTGGCCGAATCAAATAGCATAGACTCATATCAATAATTCAATTCAATCGAAATATTTAGGTATAGCCAAACCCCGTTGGCAAATTAAAATTTTGAAAATATTTTTGAGAATGACGTCATGATGCCGTACTGTATTAACAACCTATTTGAGGATGCCTTCATTGAGTGACTTTATTATAACACAACATACAATAATGGAATAACGATTTTAGATCAAATTCAACACTAAGTATTCCTGTATTTACAACTCCATCAACTTTTTATCATCTCTGCACCAGGTTACATGGTACATAAGTGATAAATAAAAATATATTTTGATATTTCAAATCATTATCGTCTAGCCAAAACAAATAGCATAGACTATACTTTAAACCGTTCAAAAATCATTACCAATTTGTTTTATCATCTCAACAGGTAACGAGGTGTAGGTGGCCCGAAGTCCACGCATACACAATGGTCACCAAGAGTTGAGAATAAAAATTCATTTTTCAAAAACACATAGTGCGTATTTAGCTTGATGTCAAAAATTTCGAGTCTAGCATAGCTAGAAGATTTGAAAAACCTTATGTCTCCACTAATGATCAATTTCTTAGTAATCTATCTATTCCTATAATCCTCAATTCTTTATTCGCACATAACTATTCACAGTTCGTCAAACCACACTCATGAGTTCATGAATTTTCCATAATCATATAAGTTTAAGAACTTATCATAGTCAGACCTTTGGTGTCCATTCGCTGAGGGGTTCATAAAAATTTCATATAATCATGAGTCACAAACGTACCATAAGTATGAGTTTTAAGAACTCGTACTTAACCTGATATTCTCTATTTAGAACCTATCTATTTGTTATATACTTGAGAAAGGAATCACCCTCTCAACATGCATATAGCAAATAGTGCGACACAAACATTTCAATGATTATCAGTGCCAGAAACTTAGTGGGTGTTACACCAAGTACAATTCAACTCCCATACGAAGAATTATACAACTTAGCTGCTGAAATGAGTCCTCAATTGAAATCCCCACTTAATTCTAACTCCCTTCTCAATACGTATTTTATTTAATCCGTATTCATAATCCTTTTCTAAATCTGTATCAATTCATAGTACAACTTACACATAGCAATCTTTGCTGTAAACTTTTCAATCATTTGATTGATCCTTCTAACTGCCATAACCTTATCCGATCACAGGGTGATCTCATCGTATATATTACGATTCATTTCTATACTATGATCATTTTGTTTTACGATCTCCTATCCCAATTCTTTTAGTCTTTTAGACTCTATCTATTTTATGATCGTTTAGTCTTTTAGTCTTGGTGTTCAACGTCATCACTCCCAGAGTGCAATAAAAATATCCCATTTCAGGTTATGTTCATTCTCAGTTTAGAATCCAAACTACAACAATATAGCTGGATAGCTTAAATCATGGCACAATAATATTTCAAGACGTATTGTAAAGAGATTGAAATATTTTACATTTGTGTCTAGCTAGAAGGTATGGCTCAGACTTCTTTGCGATCTGCTCATACGTATTAAATTTCATTTGATATACATAAAAATACATTACCCAATCTTTTGAAGCTGATTGGAAAAAAATGGTTATTTAACCTTGTATTTTTCATAAATAATGAAAGACAGTTCAGAATTTAAAGAACATGTCCATATATGAATAATCTCAGAATACTTGCTCAATAAAGAGTAAGATTTAGATATTTACCTTGTTTGTAGACTATTGGTACAATTTCAGCTTAACTTGTGTATTCTCACAGATCCTAAATAATTATTTGCATTTACAAGCACATTAGCCAAATAGCCAAGTCATATAGTTTGTATGTTCACATATCACATAATCACAGTGATCATGTTTTTAGTTCATGTTTCTATGTTTGAGATATTTCTATACATTTTTCAAATACTTCATCCATGTTCTTACAATAACCTTTTCTTTCTTTTATAGGGTTTGGCTTATACCCAGTTCATAACCCTTATGTGAATTTAGTTCATATTCTCTTCTTCTTAATTGCTATAATTATACTTTGTAATATTTTTTATAACTTAGGTATTCAAGGTGAATACGTAAGGTATTTCATAAATTGAATATGATTGTATATCATAAGGGTAGAACTTTTAGTTTCCAATCTACTTTGCAGATTATATTGTCAAACTATTCGTTCAAACTTATTGTGTTTCTTAGTTATGTCAAAACAACCCTCATTGGCCAAATATTTTTCGTAGCCTTTATTGTTGCTTTAACAATTCTCTCGCATAATTTAATTGGCTTAGAAACCTCTTACTATGTTGAGGCTAAATTTTGCTTGTTATCCTTTTGTTTCCTCTAGTTAACTAAGTGAGTCAAGTAGCTCACTTAAATGTACTAATAGTTTCTTAGCATTTCTTTATGCTATTAGTCACTTATGTTTGACTTTGCGGGATTTGATTAATTTTAGTGTGGCTTTACACTGCATTAGTAGTTAACTAACAACTGCTACCGCAGATGTGCAGCAGCTTTGCCTCTTCTTGGCTCACTAATTAGCTCGAATTACACATTTGAAAGTATAAAAGTTTACATAATTTCTATTTAAATAGAATACTAATTAAATTATTTAAATCATTCAGTTATACCTTCGGAGAGCTCAAATAGAAACTCCCCATCCCAGCCACTGTTCTGCAGCTGTACAAGACATCAATCTTATCCCATTACTTAGTTTTATTTCACCACACCTTTGATCCCTTTTTAAATATGTTTTAGATATTAGATAGGTGATGTATTCACCCCATTAAGAAAATATTGGCCAGATATCATGGGTAATTAATATCTAACATTTAGGAGTGCAAGGAAGTTTCCCCCCATGCATTGCCCAAACAGTCATTACAAGTACTGCAGCTGTCGTTGAGCAGCAGCTTCTATTACTTTGATGCCTGCTTTGGTAATACCAAACTCCTCATCTGATAACTCAATTATGTTTAATTTTTTTTAATAACTCATGTATTTCATTGTGTTAGAGATTTATAAGCAAATTCTTCATCACATTATAAACTAGCATGAAGCCACCATATATAGACCCAATTCAAATCTCCATATCAAACTGCTGCTCGAACTCGCTATTACTTGCTGATACCAATAGGCAGCAACTGCTATTTGTGGCTGTCACACAGCAGCAGTTTCTTTCTTAGTTTTCCCTCACTTCTAGTAACATATTTCCTTATTGAAATAACCACATACCTTTGACATGCTATATAAAACATGCTCACATACTAAATTAGCACACTAACTGCAGGCTCTGCAGCGCAGTGCATCGCAGCACAGCGTTGGGCGCTGGTTGCTGCTGCCTGCAGCAGCTCCAGCCAACTCACCTAATCCCCTCCTTTACAAATTTTATAAACTCTATTTCATAAGTTTATTTATACCCATCCCTTAGCGTTATAAAGATGTTATACTAGCCTACTCAAGAAAGCATTAGGCTTGTAGTTTTGGGTTTGCACAGCTGCTCTAAAACAATGTGCACAAGTGTTTGGCATGCTAAATTTTAACATTTGGTTTTAGTTAAAATTTACTTTTCACTTCCATTTAGTATGCTACAACACTTCACTTATCCACTCAAGCTTTAGTTCCATCAAGTATTTGGTTTTTAGTCAAAATAGTTCATTGAAGCATTTTAACAAGCACCTTATGTGCACAATTTTAAAACACCCTTTTCATAGCTATTGCTTTGCTCTAGAATCCCAGCTAGCTCCCTTATTACTCCACACAACCAAGCCTAATCTCCTCTGTTCTATTCCAGTCCATAGCAGTTTGTTTCACAGTTAAGCCAAACATTTTGACTGTAAACAAAACAATTAAATATATACTTACATTCCATTATTTTAAAAGTTTGATATTAACAAACTAACAGTGGGTTTCAATAACCCATGCATGGTCAATTGTTATGAAATTTAAACTTACCAATTGTCTTACCAGTTAAATTTATTCAACCATTTAACCCAACATCATAGATATATATCTCATATAGATTTTCATCAACCAAAACTAACCATCAATTAACACATTTCTGTGACGCCTCCAAATCCGTGTAACATCGATTACAGGACATGGTGCTCACGGTACAACATACATCATCATCTATCTAAGTAAACTCCAACAACAACAATAATAATAATATTAACTATTACATACTTATTCAAAATAAAGTCTCAAGTCTTTACAACCTTTAGTAAACTGAAACTGAAACTTAAACTTAGCGTTTATCGCTACATTACATCATAAGTAGAAATAAATAAACTTATTACATAATTAAATCTCAACATTTCATCGTAGACTTTCCCTTGTCCTTGCTCGAGCCCTCAGCCTTTTCATCCTTAACTGAAAGGTTTAGCAAGAATGAGCACAAATTTCCCAACAAGTATATAGAATAGATGGAAAGCATATGTTAGGAGTAAAATCATTTGAATAACTAAATCTCAACAGTTGAAAGAAATATCAAGTGTTAGGCAGGAATATCAACAATAAGATTTGAAGAATTCTCAATATCTACTACTCTGTTTCATTGAAAACCATCAGACGGTTTAACAATCAAATAGATTGAAAACGGTCTCTGCAAGTACTCCAGGTGATCAGCCTATCGTACCCTACATTGTGTACAGGTATTAAGTTTAAACTGCATAAGCACAAATGGCCAAATGGGACTATTTGCCCGACATCTGTTTGCCCGTTTATTCGGGTTGTTCATCTTAATAATCACGTGAGACCACACCAAAGAAGTTTGGATTGGTAGACATTACATTGCTTCAAAGGATTTGAATTGTTTAAACAATATACTATGTTTGCATAAATAACATCTAGCTGGAACGAAAGCTAGAAAGCATGCTTGAATATTCATTAAGGGAATAAGAACTTTAAATCATAACAGTTGCTATAGGAACTGAATAATCATCAATAACGTTTCACAACACAATTGAAGTTATAGAACTTTACAATAAAGGAGCTTGCACGAAGGATTAATTAATCACAAGCACGAACTTACCCTCACTGCAATCAACTGAATAAGAGTTGAATAAATTAATAATGAAAAATAGGATATGAAACTTGCCTGATAAGTCTTCTATAGTTAAAGCTATGTACTAGTTCTTCACGTAACCTATTCATTTAAGTCACATTAAGCAACTAAGTAATCAAATACTAGTTTTAAGGATAATTGATTCTTTTCATTTCAATTAGAACATATATTTAATTCTCATTCTATTATCAATACAAATTAATCACATAACGTGCCGCATCACATAAGTAGAATTGTACAATTTTAGAATCTGAGGAAAAAAGGATTTTTTTTTTCGACCCGACGTTGAAATTTCCGTTCCTTGCAGCCACTTTTACGATTTTATTCCCACTAATCTACAGATGATATGACCATGATACTTGGACACAATAAACTTCATACAACAAGGTATTTTAAAAAAATATTACATCCCAGAAATTAACATGCTAAGACCATAAACCGGCTGCCTTGAAAAGCGTGGCAGCACTGGTTCTATACTTAGAAAAATTCTGGAAATTTCCAGAATCTGCAGATTTTTATTTCCAACATGCATGCTTATGATTTTCATAACTTGCTCAATTTAACTCCTTTTCTTATGCAATTTGGACAGGTTGTACCTCATGCTACATACTATTTTATAGAATTATTACATACACTAATAGGGTCATATAAACCATGATTCCGAGGCTCCAAAAAACCTAAAAATCACAGATTTCACATTCAACCAACTTTGACAAATTTTGTGATTTTGATTCTAGCATGCATGGGCTCGACTCCTACTGTCCAGATCACTTCTACCAACATATATGGACATGTTATAACAAACAAACTCACTAAATTACCATGCTTTGTACAAATTGACAACTAAGAGGCATTTTATCAAACATATCGCATACATACATGAAATCTTTGATTCTCTATGTAATTGCAACATGTTTAAACCAAAATTTTCATTCCTTATCATCCTCATAACAAAAACCAACATTAGCATAGCCTCACAAAATCAACATAAACCATTTACCATGGCTATATATGCTTTTTCACTATTTTTCTTCAAGAACATGAAAAAGAGAGTTTCATGGCTTACTTTTTTAGACGAATTTCCCTTGTGTTAATCTGATTATCCCTCTTCCTTGGTTGTTAGTTGCTATGTAATCTCTAGTATTCATTTTTCCCTTCTCAAGCTCTCATTCTCTCAATTTCTCTCTTTTTTTGCTCTCTTGGTGGAATTTTGCAAATGAGAGGAATATATGAGTGGAGAGTATATATGTATATGATATTAGCATAGGCTTCCCTTGCCTCTTCCATTCTCAAATCATCAGTTATGTATATATTGCTCATAATGCATAGGTTTAGTATGGAGAGGAGAGTTAAGAAAATGAAAAGTTTTGGTTTATTACACACGTGTAACTCCCTCTCCCTCAATATCTTGCAATACGTTTACTTCCTCCTCCCTTGTCCCAATTCGTGAGTCACAGGATCCCACCGGCTGCAGACCAATTAAATAAACACATTATAATATTATTTTAATCCTTTAAATGCCCATTTTGACCATTTTGCCCTCCGTAGCCAAACGTGTTCGATACTTATATCGATTCCTACAAAAGTCACCGTTCTGGACGTCATGGGACTATCCGTTTCGTCAAAATCATCACCGAAATTCGTGGTTGACTTTTTTCACAAAAAAGTCAACTGGTTGACTTTGACCAAAAGTCAACCGTGACATATTTTTGTGGTTACAGTCTAACCTGAATAATTTCAATGTTTCAGACTCGAATATCCAGTCCGTGTCTCTAAATTCCGCTCTGAACTCCAGCTCATGATTTAATACCAACCCACGTAATAAAAAGAATTAATTCCCCACTTAATCAATTTAAATAGTTAAATAAAACTAAACCAACCATTTAAATACATCTCATCACATATCTTAACATAACACATATATGTATAACACATATACATCTAATAAATGAAATCACACAAGAGTTTCACATTAGTTCGTTTATTGATAAGTATTAAATTACATAGAAAATCTCGGATATTACATTCACCCTCCCTTAAAAGGATTCCGTCTCCGGAATCATTACACATCAGACAAAAATATTAGAGTAGTTTTTCATCATTTTCTCTTTGAGTTCTCACGTAGTCTCTTCGGCGTTGTGGTTCCTCCACACTACCTTAACAGAAGGTATTATCTTATTTCTTAACACTTGTTCTTTTCTATCAATTATCTGTACTGGAACCTCTTCATAGGTTAAGTCCTTCTCAAATTGAATAGGTTCATACTCTATGACATGTTTGTAGTCTTGCTTATAGGGTCGTAGGACCGAAACATGGAACATGTTGTGTATATGTTCTAACTCTGGAGGTAAAGCTATTTCATAAGCTACCTCACCGACTCGCCTCAACACTTTAAAGGGTCTTATGAATCCGGGACTAAGTTTTCCCTTCTTCCCAAACCTCATCTTCCCTTTACAAGGTGACACTTTCAAAACCACATAAGTGCCGACGTCAAAGTCTCGTTGCCGATGTTGATTAGCATATTTCTTCTGTCGATCCTGAGCCATCACTAGCCTCGCTCGTATTATTTTGATCACATCTGATGTTTGCTGCACCAATTCTGGCCCTAGCAATTGTCGTTCACCCACTTCATCCCAGCATAATGGCGTTCTACATTTCCTTCCATATAAAGCTTCATAAGGTGCCATACCGATGCTCGCGTGATAATTATTGTTGTACGTAAATTCCACCAACGGTAGGTGGTCATCCCTGTAACGTCCATAAATTTTAAACTCCTTATTAATTAAATATGTGATTTAATTTTAATGAGTTAGTTTTGTGAGTCTATTTAAAACTTGAATGGTTATGTGAATTTATGAAATGATTAAAGGGAGTCACTAATAGTTATTTAAATTAGTGGACTAACCCTAAGAGATTTAATATCAAGAAATTGATAGGATTCTTATTGTTTAAATATTCAATTTATTTGAATATAGTGGCGAGAGTTGTACATATTAATTTATGTCAAGTATGGGTATATCACCATTGAAGAAGTTAATTATCGCATATGAAACTTATGTGGTGATAGGATTTGGAACTGGCTTGAAGCTAACCTATTTTGGCACTGCCAGGGACCCACAAGAATTGCTATGTAGTCCAAAGAAGATAAAACGGCGCCATCAATGCTTAGTGTGTCGATCACGAGACAGTTAAGTTACGCTATAGAAAATGAATTGGAACATTAGTGTAATGTGTACGTCGTAGAATCATATAATAAGGATATATTCTAATGATATGGAGTATCAAGTAGTGTAATAAAATCATAAGTGATTGTTAAACAGAAATAAATGAATGTCTGTGTATTCCAGAAATTGGAAAAGAAGTTATGTGTGCACACTGGATATATAATATTCAATAATGTTATTATGTGTTTGTGTGTAGTAAAATATAATTATGGAGATACCCGGTTAATATACCTAATTGCATTATTTTACTGCGTGTATTTAATGTACATGGGTTATATTATGTGAATACATAAATAATCCCCAGATTTCCTTTGTGTAGTAGCAGTAACACATTTATATTACATTATGGAAATTATAGTGTCCAAACCAAGCCTTAGAATAACAAATGCTGAGATTTTACTCTTGTCCCAAAATGAGTGTCACTTTAGTACATGAACAGTTGACAGAAGCTAGTTTACGTAACTTTCAAATGGCTAAAACATAGGCAATGATTTCAAGGCCAGTGGCCTATGGGGAGTTGTTGAACCACTTCTTAACAACCAATGTGTTCTTCCTTTACACCATGAGCTTCAACCTTAGTGCAATGTGATTATCTAGTCCAAGTTCCCTCTATAAATACAAGCTTCAAATTCAGTTTTTGGTTGTTTGTTAAGTCTTAGTTAGAGAGTCCTAAGTTGCTGAGCATTGTAGAAGCACACTCAGATTGTAGGAGGGTCAATTCAAGCTTGAAGAGGTATAAGTTCTAATTATATTCTTCAAATGGGTCTTGTTTGATTATTGGAATTTCTTGAATTCAATTGTTAATTGATATGAACAAGCATGTTATAAGGTGTGTAAGGAGTTTTCTAACATGTATGAGCACTTTAATAATGATTTGGAGCATGCTTGAATTGTTGGGAACCAAGTTGGTTAAGGCTCGCAAAATGAGTACGCTGCCATCGTCTCGATGGTGTAGCCGGTAGCAATGCGCCATATTTGTACTAAGTGCGGTTGTAGCACCATTGCACAGAACTCCAAACTTCATGCTTTTGTTTTACGGCATGGCGGCAGGTGTGCTAATCCTGCCTCGGTGAGATGTTTTTCATTAAATTTACATTGTCTTAACTTGTTAGTATATGGTTAGAGAAAGCATGTGAACTATTTTAGCACACACATATAAGCACATGCATATAGGATGAAGTATAACAATGATTGACACAATACTTGTGGTCTTGAAAGTAGATTTGTGATTTTAAAAGTGAACTTTGTCACGAACGCATTATGTGAGCATTTTTCCTTTATGAACATGATAATATGGTTTATATTGACATGAAATGTAAGACTAAAGTGATTGAACACACTAGCATACATGATTGCAAGATTCGACTATTTCAAAGATAAGAAACTTAAGACTTTTCAAAGAGAACTTGACGAAGATTTTTATCTAGTAAGTTCTGACTATTTGAGCATGCATATGTGGCTTTAATATATGTTGTAAATGCATGAGAGTTATATGTTAATATGCCTTGTATATGCTAAGTTGACTTAGTGTAAAATTCAAGAAAGTTATAATGAGGAAGCTAATGTCATCAAGTAATGAGTAAAGTATGTTATGACCATGCAAGCATGTGTATTAGGATTCATTATACCTATAGACATATTAACATGAACATCGTTTGGTTAATGAATGGTTTCCACTTATTCACACATAGTCATAAAAGGGAAATTTCTAAAATATGAACTATGTGAGTAAAGTATACATATGTTGTATATACATACAAGCATGACTACTGAGTATTGAATGATCAAGTTGTAAGGCACAAATGATTACATGACCTTGTTATGTTTTAATGACATAAATTGTAAGTAAACTTGTGATAGTGAAGTCAAGTAGGGTCATGTGTTATATGTGAAAATCTAGCATGTATGTATGTTAAAATACATGTATAATTAGTGTGTTAGAGTTAGACTGAAGTCAGGAGAACAGAAGCTCAACCTTAGTGCGGCGAGAGACGGTAGCAATTGCATGCAGATCCATAAGCTTTAGACCCGGTAGCAATTGCCGCAATCATCAAGTCACAAATAGATTCTGTTCTTGGTTCTGAAATTTAAGGCATACTTATATGATTTCTTTATCTTGTAATATGTGACCAATGTGTCATATAATGTGTTAAGAAGCATGCTATGTGAAGACTTGAGTATTTTAAGCGTAGACTCATAATAGTTTACACATACTAATTGAAAGACCGACTTGTTAATGTTAGGTCGTTTCAACGCAAGTTAATTAAAGCTAGTATTATACTGTAGCTGAGCAAACAGGAAAGTTTCCTAAACTTACTCCAATTATTATTGAGCAAGTTTCTTTGAACTTCACTCTTCGATTATGCAAGTTCTTTGAATCATACCTTTATTGAGTAAGTTCCTTAATTCTTACTTAAATGTATATTGAGCAAGTATCCGAACACTATTTTATTGTGTTGTAAGATTTCTAACTTACACAACTTTATTTGTTGTGAAAGTTTCTTATCCTTCTCATATTGTATTGAGTAGGTTATTGTTGAATTGAAAGTTATTCATTTAAGCTTGAATCTTATTTTCAAGCATGCTATTAAGTGGTTTAATTACTTTATAATTATTCCACATCGATATTATTGATATTCGCACTTAGTGCACTTGAGATCGTACAGTCTTGGACTTGTACACCATTTAAAGTTTAAATAATTCTTGAACTGTGTGAGATAGAGTCTAAACCTTTGTTTGGTCAGACAAGCGTATGAAGTTTTATAAAAGCTATCCAAACCTATTGAGGGTAAGGATTCTTAGACTGAAAGAACACCCTTTTCTATGATAGGGGAGTACCAGGTATATAATATAAGATACACAGAGCAGATTTAAATGTTATGCATATACATAGAGTACGTGAGGTCGATCCCTCAAGTATTTGATACGTAACCCGATAACGAAAGGGTCGATTAGCTATTGATTCCATTGGAGTGTTATAGTTCAAAGTCTACTTGATTAGCAATTATTCTAAAAGCAATTCATTATCTTTGCTTATGATATTCATATTGTTGAATCCTTCAGATATTCATATTGTTCAATCCATTGCCAGAAATTTTTCCATTCATCATGATATATCCTTATTGTTGTATTTAAACTTGTTGAGCAAACTTGTTGCTCATCCTTGCTATATCATGAATTCTATTGCAGCTAAGCCTGAGACCTCAGGAAAGGACAAGGGTAAAGTGAAGATGATAATTGCAAGAAGCGGAATTTATCTTATGCTTAGTTTAAATTACGATTATGTAATGTGAACACTAATATTTATTTTAGGGTATGATTGTAAGATGATGTTAAGGTTATCGTATCTTGGGACAAGTAACACCTTTTGAATAAACAATGTACGTTTATTATATTCTTCATTTTAGTTATCGTATGTTGTTTAGATGTGGATGTTAGTATTTTATCGTGATGACCAAACCGGGGTCAGAGGACCCGAATTTGGGGGCGTCACAGGTTGGTATCAAAGCTGTAAGTTATAAACGTTAGGAATGTGAAACCTAGGTTATAACCTTAGTAGAAAACTCAAGTAGAGTATGTAAGGATGGGTTGAGGAAATTCATCGAGTTTTATTGTGATAATGAAGTTGTTTATTTAAATCAAAAATGATTGATAGACGGCTTAAACTTCTTAATGCTAACATGAATAGCATATCACATAAAGCCTAATAATTTTCTTCCTTTCCTCAGATCATACCACGTAGGAGAATTCAGCGGAATCAGAGGGAGGAAGGATCCGTTAACAATGGTGGAGGGGCAAATGTCAACCCAATGCAGAACTTCATTAACTTGTTAACTTAGGCAATGCAAAACAGACCCCCGCCAGCAGCAGGGCAGCCATAACAACACTTGGCTAGCTTTAAGGACTTTAAATTGGTAGGACCACCGGAGTTCCGAGGAACCCTGGACCCAATTGAAGCCTAGACATGGATAGAAGAGATGGAGAATGTGACGCCCCCAAAACAGGTATACATCACCCATTTTGAGTTGCCAGAGACATGGTACATAACTTGACTACAAACTTAATTATACAACTGTCGTGTAAAATACGACAAAACATAATCTAAGAGTTTTAATAAGAATATTGTCATCTAGACAATATCCACACTCAATGGAGTCCTCATTACATTTATTGTCACACTATTTAATGAATAGTGAGGACTACTAATGCTATTTATCCGGATGGTCACCGGTTCCCCGACTAGTCCGTTTCAGATCGTTCTCATTTTCTGAAGAGAACAGTGAAAGAAATGGTGAGCTCAACTAGCGCAGTAAGAAATATTATGACTAAAATAATACATAATAAATTATCCTTAGCCTTCAACAGTATAACAACTGATGGAATATAATAGACAACAAGTTTAGCGCCGCATGAACAAGTAATCCATTAGAAGAGTCAGTAGAACATAATGTCTACTATCTCTTCTAGATTAAAAGTCCATCGTTAATATTTCATTCTGTAATACTCAACAACAGTTCTTTGTTATACCCAAGACAAAAAGAACTATCATCATTGTCTTCACTTAAACCACCAAAGATTATAGTTAAATCCACAATTCATATTTATAATCATATATATAACTCAGCGGTTTCTCCTTGCCACAAAGGCTTAATAGAACGTTTACTCAATATCCTTACCCCAAAGGCTAAAGATATTCAAATGTAATAACAATGATCATACCAATTAGTTGTCTACCCAGCACTACTACGGCCAAAGATATTCAACTATAAAACCAATGGTCATGATCATACCAATCAATTATCTGTCGTCAGCACTACGACCAAAGACATTGAATCGTTAACTAATGGTCAGCGATCCCGCCAATCACATCATCGAATTATCCACGCACTACGGGCGAGGATATACAACTATAAAACTAATAATCAAATCCAGTGATGAACTACGTGCCAATGAGGACTTTTACCACATCATTCGTCACATTACGGCCGTGATTATACCCGAATAATCCTCAATCATAATCATACCAAGTCCATCTATGCACGTAAGCAAAGATGACTTTAATCACAATATAAGGACGAGGATGATGATAATGACATAATAATTCAATAAAAGCAAGTTCGAGGAAAAATTTTAAAGATTTATAATTTAATTTATCCTTCAATCAATAACGTCCAAATTATCAACATGATCTTTGCTTTGTAGAGTAAAATTCAAGAATAATATTCATGTACCAAAAATAATTTGAATGAGAAAAGAAATATATTTTTGGGGTGAATAGTACCCGTGAATAAGTACTTTGGGAATAGTACTAAACACGAAAAGTATCCCGAATACCCAAGTGAATGATACTAGAGTGAATAGTAATCGGGTGAATAGTAACCCATGAATAGTACTCCGACACGAAAAGTACCCCGAATACCCGAGTGAATAATACCAGAGTGAATAGTAACTGGGTGAATAGTAACCTGTGAATAGTAACTCGTAAAAAAAATACCAAAGAAAATGATATTCCATGGCGAGTGAAAAGAAATGATATCTAAATACGAGTATAATAGAATATACTGAAACTATAAATGGATTTTTCACTCCGCCACGTTGTAAGTAACGTAGACAGATCATTTCTATAATTTAATAAGGAATGAATCAAAGGATCATTCACCATGCATGCAGTAATCCACATCTGTAATCTAAAAGAATAATAAAGAATGAAATAATAGAAGAATTCACCATGCATGCGATATCTACTTACAAAAGGTTATTCCCAACAGAATAATAAAGAATGGAACGGATCGTGCCAGAATCCTTGACAAACAGGATATTCAACGGAATAATAAAGAATGGAATAACAATTCACTCGGGTACGCGATAGGCCAGTATGGCAGAAAAGTTATTCAACATAATAATAAAGAATGGAATAAAGAAGAATTTCATCATGTACAAATGTTCAGCGAAAATAAGTTATTCAAGCGAATAATAAAGAATGGAATAATGAGAATAATTTCACCACGCAATTACAGATTGTGATGATAGGTTATTCCAACATAATAATAAAGAATGGAATAACAACCTTACGAGTATTGAAAGAAAATAACTCTCTTCATGAATACGAAAGAATAATACCCCTTACCTTAGAAGAAAAGCGGATCTTTGAAATAGTGAGGTGTGAGACTTTTCTTCTTTTTCTCTCTATAATTTCTCTCTATAATAATTGCTCTTGTGAGACTTAGTGAATTGGTAAGAAATGAAGGAAGAGTGGGCTTATTTATAGGAAAATATAGTTTGATAATTGCACATTTTGGGGCTCGAAATATTACGATTATAATACCTCCTTCTTTTTCTTCATTTTAATTTAGTCTTTGCAAGTATTATCAAACTTGCACCACCTCCCCTAATAGTAAATCATGTGAATCAATAGTAAATCATGTGACTCAATAGTTCTAAACATGTGAAAAAATTAATTATAATATAGTACCTTCATCTATACCTCCATTTTTAATTTAGTCATGCAAGTATTATCAATCTTGCACCAACTACCCTAATAGTAAATCATTTGAATCAATAGTACACACATGTGAACACATAGTTATAAGCATGTGAATTAATAGCAATTAATTGCTCATTTATCCGATGAATACAGGATTTGGTCAATATAACCTCCAGACATCAATTATTATCGAAGTAAATGTCGATTTCCACTAACACTAATAATTCCCACACAATGGAACTATCAATTTCATCTTTAATCAGCATGAACTTATTCATCATTAATATTATAACGCACAATATTTAACAACCAAGTTGTTCCCGGGAAAGAGGGGGCTTTTCGATTAAAATTTCTCTTTATTAGCGCGCAATTAGGTGACCAAACCTCTCTTTGACAGAACTTCTAGACATTGTCAATATTGCAAATAAGAATAACTTTGTCGTCTTAATTATTGATTTAATAATATAACATATTATACAGATGATACTGTAACAATAATTAAATCAATAATATGAGAGATATGATCAACAATTCATTGTAGCAATAATTGAGTATAAGCGAGTGACTTCTTACGTAATCATCGATAATCAATACTGGTGTCTTCTTATGTAACCGTGCAGACATATTCTTGTACTTTACTTCTTAGGGTAGTTTCACGGTTTTAACGGTAAAACTTTCGTAGTTATTTTTATAAAAGATAATTACGTTATTTTTTAACTACGACAATACTTACATTGTGGGGTCCACTGATGATTTTTGTCGTCAAATGCGAATATTCTCTGTTAAAACGAATATTCCCCGACACAACGAATATTTTATAACAACTTGCTTACTTTGCAAAATTTTCAAATATCACCCTTAACTTTAAACTTTTATCAATTTAACTATTTACCAACATAGAAAAATTGAATACTTTTATTTTATAAAATTTGGGATCTCACAGAGAAGGTGTTTAAGGTCGCAGACAGTGGTAGAACTATAACGAGAAGACGAGTTTTGCCACTTTCATGATGAAAGGCAAAGCTACATATTGGTGGAAAGCCAATTGATAGTAAAAGCAGACGAAGGAGTTATTCCTTGGGAGAGATTTAGGAGCTATTCCTCGAGAATTACTTCTCGGAGAATTGACAGGATATGGAGGGAGGCGAAATAAGGTAGTATATGCATCATGAGAGAGTACGGTTAGATTTAACGAAGTTAGGATTCGCTTCACATCAGGTTGTCGCGGATGGGAAGGCGAGGAGGTTCGAATTAGGGACTGAAACCATGGGTGCGAGTAAGGCGTGGTCGTGTTGAAGATCAAGACTTACTACGCTGCTCTTTTGGAAAGGGCTATCATTCTTAGAAAAGAAGCAATGAAGCCATCGCTCGATTCAAACAAGAAAAGAAGGCCAGGCCAGAGAAGAAGGCGAGAAAGGGAAGCGGAGGCAAAGAACCCCACTAAGCATAAATGGACGGAGAGCCAATCCTCTGGAGGCAATAAGTCCGGAGGGGAGGCCAAGAAAAGTATAAAGTGCAACAACTGTGGGAGGAATCACTCGGGGGAGTGCATGAAGGGAAAGAGTGTTTGTTATCGTTGTGGACAACCGGGGCACATGGCTCCTCAGTGTCCAAATAAGCAGAAGGGAGGATGTTTCTCGTGTGGAGCCACAGACCGTCAAATTAAGGATTGCCTGAAGAAAAAGAGCGATGCAGCTAGCGGCAACCGCAATAATAACAACAATGGACTAAACATTGGAGGATCAGCCAGTCAAGCCAACATACCAACGACACGAACGTTCAACATGACCGTACAGGATGCGGTGGAGTCTAAGGACGTGATGTCAGGTATCATTCCAATCAATGATATAGATGCATACGTGTTATTTTATTCGAGTGCTACCTGCTCTTTTATTTTCGAAGAATTTGCTAAACAGTTAGACTTACCCCGTGAGAGATTAGAACACCCTATGAACGTAGAAGTAGCGAACAAGGAAATTATCCCCGTATAATACATTCATAGGAATTGTTATACCGAATTGCGAGGATTTAAGCTCAAAGTGGATTTGATACCGATTCGTTTGGGGGAGTTCGATGTAATCCTTGGAATGGATTGGTTATCGGTTCACAGAGCAGTTATAGACTGTAAGAAGAAGTGTGTACACCTTAAGACTCCGAATAAGTCGAAGGTGGTATTTTATGGTAGTAAATCGCCGAGACAATCTCATTGTCTAACGATGGTGCAAGCTCAGAGATTACTTAGGAAGGGTTGTATAGGTTATTTGGCTCACATGGTTGATACTCGACGAGTCGAGGGTGAACTGAGTCAAATACCTATTGTCAGGGATTTCGTTGATGTCTTCCTAGACGAGATTCTGGGATTGCCACTGGATAAAGAGATTAAGTTTGTCATTGATTTGGCATCAGGGATAGCACCGGTATACAAAGCGTCGTATCGTAAGGCACCGGTAGAGATGAAAGAACTGATAGCTCAATTACTTGAGTTGTTAAATAAGGGATACATTCGACCAAGCGTATCATCGTGGGGAGCACCATTCTTATTCGTAAAGAAGAAAGATGGGTCGCTAAGACTTTGTATCGACTACCGAGAGTTGAATAAGGACACCATTAAGAACAAGTACCCGTTGCCCAGGATAGACGATTTGTTTGATCAGTTGAAGGGGGTAAAGTACTTTTCAAAGATTGACTTAAGGACCGATTATCACCAACTGAAAGTGAGGCCAGAGGATATTCCAAAGATGGCATTCAGAACTCGGTATGGACACTTTGAGTTTCTGGTAATGTTATTTAGTTTGACGAACGCGCCAGCAGCATTTATGGATTTAATGAACAGAGTGTTCAAACAGTATTTGGATAAGTTTGTTGTCATATTCATCGATGACATTCTAGTGTATTCAGAAACAGAGGAAGAACACACCGAACATCTTCGGATAGTGTTGGAGACATTAAGGGGGGAGAAGCTGTATGCAAAATTCTCCAAATGCGAGTTTTGGTTGCAGAGAGTGCAGTTTTTAGGGCACGTTATCGACAAGAATGGTGTTTCAGTGGATCCAGCGAAGGTAGAAGCGGTTATCAATTGGGAGTAGCCGAAGACACCGACAAAAATCAGTAGTTTCTTAGGATTGGCGACAGAAATCACGAGTTTCTTAGGATTGGCGAGATACTATCGAAGATTTATTCGGGATTTTTTGAAATTAGCATCACCATTGACCAATCTTACCAGAAAGACAGTTAAGTTCATTTGGATGAAGAAGTGTGAAGAAAGTTTCCTAGAATTGAAGAAGAGGCTTAGTCAAGCACCTGTGTTGGCTTTACCGGACAACACGGGAGGATTTATAGTGTATAGTGATGTGTCACACAAGGGTCTTGGGCGTGTCTTGATCTGACACTGGCGAGGTCATTACGTACGCCTCACATCAGCTAAAAGATTATGAGAAGGGATATTCGACTCATGATCTGGAGTTAGCAGCGGTAGTTTTTGCCTTTAAGATTTGGAGGCATTATTTGTATGGTGAGAAGTGTGAGATATATACGGACCACAAAAGTCTGAAGTATATCTTCACGCAGAGAGAGTTAAACATGAGGCAGCGTCGATGGCTAGAATTGATCAAAGATTATGATTGTGAGATTCTATACCATCCAGGCAAAGCAAATATAGTAACAGATGCCTTGAGCAAAAAAGGCAGAGAGACGTTATTGAAGTTGACCATTCAAGATGAATTGGTGAATGATTTCAAACGACTAGACTTGGAGATTAAGTATCCGATGGAGATCAACGAACAATTATTTACAGTAACAACGAGTCCGACTCTATTGGATAAGGTTAAAGAAGCACAAGAAAAGGATGAAGATTGCAATAACATCAAGAAGCGATTGCCTGAAGGTGATGAGTTGAAATTTAAGATTTATAGCACTGGACTGCTATGATTTAAAGGATGAATTTGGGTACCGTTAGTACCAGAACTAAGAGAAGAGATTTTGCAAGAAGCGCACAGTACGAGATATTCGATACACCTAGGAAGCACGAAGATGTACTAAGATTTGTGTCACCACTTCTGGTGGCCAAACATGTAGAGAGAGATTGCGGAATGCGTAAGTAGATGCCTGACTTGTCAGAGGGTCAAGGCAGAGAACCAACGACCAAGCGGGTTATTACAACCATTAGAGATTCTAGAATGGAAATGGGAGCACATCACAATGAACTTTGTGGTGGGACTTAAAGCAACGTCTGAAAAGGGCACGACGCCATATGGGTGATTGTAGATCGTCTTACTAAGTCAGCTCACTTTTTGCCGATTAAGATTAAGTATAGTTTGGACCAGTTAACCAAATTATATGTTAAGGAAATTATCTCGAGGCATGGGTTGCCGGTATCTATTGTATCAAATAGAGATCCGCGAATCACGTCAAACTTCTGGAAGAGTCTTCACGAAAGAATGGGGACCTGACTACGAATGAGTACCGCGTATCATCCATGAGGCCAGATGGACAAAGTGTGAGAACGATTGAGACACTTGAAGACATACTCGAGCTTGTGTGATGGACTTGAGGGTAGTTGGGAGGATCACCTTCCATTAGTAGAATTCGCGTATAACAATAGTTATCACGCCGATATTGGAATCTTCGCCCGTATGAAATCTTGTATGGTAGGAAATATAGAAGCGCCCTTATCTTTGGGGACGAAGTTGGAGAATGTCACTATTGGGACCAGAGTTGGTACAACAGACGGTAGAAATCATCAAGGTGATAAGAGCCGCATTAGTAGCGACTCAAGATCGCGAAGAAGTATGAGGATTTACATCATGAAGAGAGATTTTGAAGTAGGAAGCTATGTATTTACGAAAGTATCTCCTGAAAGGAAGATTCATTTTGGGAAGAAGGGCAAGTTGAGCCCTAGGTTAATAGGACCGATTCGAGATTTTCGAGGCGAGTCGGTGAAGTGGCGTATGAGGTAGCATTACCTCACGAACTTGAGCACATTCACAACGTGTTTCATGTATGTCGATATTACGACCGTATAAACGGGATTACAAGCACGTTATATCCACATGAATGAATTCAAGTCGAGAAAGACTTATCGTACGAGGAAGTTCCTGTCCAGATACTAGACAGGAAGGAACAGAAGTTGAGGAATAAGATTATCCATTCCATTAAGATTCTCTGGAGGAATCACACCATAGAAGAAGCTACGTGGGAGCTAGAAGAGAAAATGAGAGCGAATTATCCGTTTTTATTTGAGTAACCTTATTTTTACAATTCCGAGGACGAAATTTTTATAAAGGGGGAAGGATGTAACGTCCACAAATTTTAAACTCCTTATTAATTAAATATGTGATTTAATTTTAATAAGTTAGTTTTGTGAGTCTATTTAAACCTTAAGTGGTTATGTGAATTTATGAAATGATTAAAGGGAGTCACTAATAGTTATTTAAATTAGTGGACTAATCCTAAGAGATTTAATATCAAGAAATTGATAGGATTCTTATTGTTTAAATATTAAATTTATTTGAATATAGTGGCGAGAGTTGTACATATTAATTTATGTCAAGTATGGGTATAGCACTATTGAAGAAGTTAATTATCCCATATGAAACTTATGTGGTGATAGGATTTGGAACTGGCTTAAAGCTAACCTATTTTGGCATTGCCGAGTACCCAAGTACAATTGCGTCATCCCAATGATACAAAAATGGCAGCAATTGCTTGAGTGTCGATCTGAGAGCAGTTAAGTTCTGCTATAGAAAATGAATTGGAACATTAGTGTAATGTGTGACATGCATAAAATCATATAAGAATGATATATTCTAATGATATGGAGTATCAAGTAGTGCAATAAAATCATAAGTGATTGTTAAACAGAAATAAATGAATGTCTGTGTATTCTAGAAATTGGAAAAGAAGTTATGTGTGCACACTGGATATATAATATTAAATAATGTTATTATGTGTTTATGTGTGTAGTAAAATATAATTATGGAGATACCCGGTTAATATACCTAACTGCATTATTTTACTGCGTGTATTTAATGTACATGGGTTATATTATGTGAATACATAAATAATCCCCAGATTTCCTTTGTGTAGTAGTAGTAAGACATTTATATTACATTGTGGAAATTATAGTGTCCAAACCAAGCCTTAGAATAACAAATGCTGAGATTTTACTCTTGTCCCAAAATGAGTGTCACTTTAGTACATGAACAGTGGACATAAGCTAGTTTACGTAACTTTGAAATGGCTAAAACATAGGCAATGATTTCAAGGCCAGTGGCCTATGGGGAGTTGTTGAACAACTTCTTAGCAACCAAATGTGTTCTTCCTTTTGCACCGGTGAGCTTCAACCTTGTGTAATGCGATGTGATTGTTCTAGTCCAAGTTCCTCTATAAATACAAGCTTTAAATTCAGTTTTTGGTTGTTTGTTAAGTCTTAGTTAGAGAGTCCTAAGTTGCCGAGCATTATAGAAGCACACTTAGATTACAGGAGGGCCAATTCAAGCTTGAAGAGGTATAAGTTCTAATTATATTCTTCAAATGGGTCTTGTTTGATTATTGGAATTACTTGAATTCAATTGTTAATTGATATGAATTAAGCATGTTATAAGGTGTGTAGGAGTTTTCTAACATGTATGAGCACTTTAATAATGATTTGGAGCATGTTTAAATTATTGGGAACCAAGTTGGTTAAGGCTCTCGCAAGCGAGTCTTCTTACTTTATCTCGATCGATATGAGCACGCGTTAATTGTGCCCTATTTGTACTAGGGTGCGGTGTGATTCTTACCCATAACCCAAACTCAGTTTTGTTGTTGGCATGGCCTTGTTGCACCCTAATTGTCTTAAGTGCATCGCATTGCTACCACTTGATCTGCACCGGTGAGATGTTTTTTTGTTAAATTTACATTGTCTTAACTTGTTAATATATGGTTAGAGCAAGCATGTGAACTATTTTAGCATACACATATAAGCACATGCATATAGGATGAACAAGTATAACAATGATTGACACAATACTTGTGGTCTTGAAAGGAGATTTGTGATTTCAAAAGTGAACTTTGTCACGAATGGATCATGTGAGCATTTTTACTTTATGAACATGATAATATAGTTTATATTGACATGAAATGTAAGACTAAAGTGATTGAACACACTAGTATACATGATTGAAAGATTTGACTATTTCAAAGATAAGAAACTTAAGACTTTTCAAAGAGAACTTGACGAAGATTTTTATCTAGTAAGTTCTGACTATTTGAGAATGCATATGTGGCTTTAATATATGTTGTAAATGCATGAGAGTTATATGCTAATATGACTTGTATATTCTAAGTTGACTTAGTGTAAAATTCAAGAAAGTTAGAATCAGGAAGCTAATGTCATCAAGTAATGAGTAAAGTATGTTATGACCATGCAAGCATGTGTATTAGGATTCATTATACCTATAGACATATTAACATGAACATCGTTTGGTTAATGAATGGTTTCCACTTATTCACACAGTCATAAAAGGGAAATTTCTAAAATATGAACTATGTGAGTAAAGTATACATATGTTGTATATATATACAAACATGACTACTGAGTATTGAATGATCAAGTTGTAAGGCACAAATGATTACATGACCTTGTTATGTTTTAATGACATATAAATTGTAAGTAAACTTGTGATAGTGAAGTCAAGTAGGGTCATGTGTTATATGTGAAAATCTAGCATGTATGTATGTTAAAATACATGTATAATTAGTGTGTTATTAAGTTAGATTGAAGTCGAGGAAAGAGAAGCTCAACCTTAGTGCAGCGAGGGGGCATTTCGATTCTGTCAGTCCCTAAGCTGAGACCCGGTAGCATTGCTTAATTATCGCTATCTTGATCACAAATAGATTCTGTTCTTGGTTCTAAAATTTAAGGCATGCTTATATGATTTCTTTATCTTATAATATGTGACCAATGTGCTATATAATGAGTTAAGAAGCATGCTATGTGAAGACTTGAGTATTTTAAGTGTAGACTCATAATAGTTTACACATACTAATTGAAAGACCGACTTGTTAATGTTATGTTATTTCAACGCAAATTAATTAAAGCTAGTATTATACTGTAGCTGAGCAAACAGGCAAGTTTCCTAAACTTACTCCAATTATTATTGAGCAAGTGTCTTTGAACTTCACTCTTCGATTGTGTAAGTTCTTTGAATCATACCTTTATTTATCAAGTTCCTTAATTCTTACTAAAATGTATATTGAGCAAGTATCCGAACACTATTTTATTGTGTTGCAAGATTTCTAACTTACATAACTTTAATTGTTGTGTAAGTTTCTTATCCTTCTCATATTGTATTAAGTAGGTTATTGTTGAATTGAAAGTTATTCATTTAAGCTTGAATCTTATTTCCAAGCATGCTATTAAGTGGTTTAATTACTTTATAATTATTCCACATCGATATTATTGATATTCGCACTTAGTGCACTTGAGATCGTACAATCTTGGACTTGTACACCATTTAAAGTTCAAATAATTCTTGAACTGTGTGAGATAGAGTCTGAACCTTTGTTCGATCAGACAAGCGTATGAAGTTTTATAAAAGCTATCGAACTATTGAGGGTAAGATTCTTAGACTAAAAGAACACCCTTTCTATGATAGGGAGTACGAAGTATCTAATATAAGATACGCAGAGCATATTTAAATGTTATACATATACATAGAAATGCACGAAATTTGATCCCCTCTAGTACTTATTTTGTAGCCGATAACGAAAAATTTGATTAGCCTATTGATTCCATTGGAGTGTTATAGTTCAAAATCTACTTGACTAGCAGTTATTCTAAAAGCAATTCATTATCTTTGCTTATGATATTCATATTATTGAATCCTTCAGATATTCATATTGTTCAATCCATTGCCAGATATTTTTCCATTCATCATGATATATCCTTATTTTTGTATTTAAACTTGTTGAGCAAACTTGTTGCTCATCCTTGCTATATCATGAATTCTATTGCAGCTAAGCCCAAGACCTCAGGAAAGGACAAGGGTAAAGGGAAGATGTAGGATAATTGCGAGAAGCAGAATTTATCCTATGCTTAGTTTAAATTACGATTATGTAATGTAAGCCCTAATATTTATTTTAGGGTATGATTGTAAGATGATATTAAGGTTATCATATCTTGGGACTAGTAACACCTTTTGAATGAACAACGTACGTTTATTATATTCCACATTTTAGTTATCGTATGTTGTTTAGAGGTGAAAGTTAGTATTTTATCGTGATGACCGAACCAGGGTCAGAGGACCTAGATTCGGGGGCGTCACAATCCCAGCTCCCTTTGAAATCCATAACATATGCTCTCAGCATGTCCTCTAACATTTGAATAGTTCTCTCGCTCTGCCTATCTGTTTGAGGATGATACGTGGTGCTCAACCTCAGTTGCGTTCCCATGCGTTCTTGAAAACTTTTCCAGAAATTTGTTGTAAACCGCGGATCGCGATCCGACACAATTGATATAGGTACTCCGTGCTTAGAAACGATCTCTTTGATGTAATATTTTTCCAACTGATTTAAGGTATATCTGACCTTGATTGGCAAGAAATGCACCGACTTGGTCAATCGATCAATGATCACCCATACTGCATCGTAACCCTTCTGCGTAGTTGGAAGTCCTACCATGAAGTTCATCATGATATGCTCCCACTTCCATTCTGGAATTTCTAAAGGTTTAAGTAACCCTTTCGGTTTCGATGTTCGCGCTTGACTCATTGGCGTATTAAACACTGGCGATGCACTCTGCGACTTCTCTCTTCATATTGGGCCACCAATAATGTTGGCGAAGATCCTGATACATCTTTGTGCTTCCCGGGTGGATTGAGTAACTTGAGCTATGAGCTTCCTACAAGATTTCTTCCTTTAATTCAGACATCATTGGCACCCAAATTCTCTTCTCAAATCTTAATAGTCCATCACCACCCATACTGAATTTAAGCTCTTCTCCATCTGAAATTCTTTTCTTCACCTTCTCGCATTCCTTATCGCTGCCTTGTGCTTCCTTGATTTTGTCTAATAGAGTTGGATGAGCCTCCATTGCAAATAATTTCCCCTCTGGCTCCCTCAGACTTTTTTATCTCGAGTTCCAATCTAGCCATCTCCTTAATTAACTCCTCTTGAGCTGTTAGCATTGCCAACCTACCACTGCCTTTTCTTCTTAGCGCATCCGCTACCACGTTAGCTTTTCCCAGATGATATAAGATGTCACAATTGTAATCCTTTATAAGCTCCAACCATCTTCTTTGTCTCATATTCAACTCCTTCTGCGTGAAGATATACTTCAGACTTTTATGGTCTGCGTATATTTCACATCTTACACTATATAAATAGTGCCTCCATATCTTTAGGGCAAATACTATCATTTGCCGATTCGGTGTGGGTGGGTAGGATATCCCTCTCGTAATCCTTAAATTGATGCGATGCGTGCGCAATAACTTTACCGTATTGCGTAAGCACACGGCCAAGTCCTTTGTGTGATCATCATTTGAAAATCACGAAGTCACCTGTATCGTCGGGTAAAAACAACAACGATGCTTCACTCGGTCTTTCTTGAGTTCTTAAAACTCTTTTCACACTTCTCCATCCAGACAAATTTTACAAACTTCTTCGTTAAATTAAATCAGCGTTCCATATCTTGAAAAATCTTGAATAAGCCAAATGCGTAATAGCTTTGCCGGTCTAAGAAACTTCTTACTTGATTGGTGACTTTGGTTGTTCCCAAATGCATCGCTTCCACCTTCGTTGGATCCACGAAGATTCCAGTCTTATCGATCACGTGACTAGAAATTGAAGCATCTCGGCCCGGTACTCGTACTTGAGAAGTTTACGTATAACTTATCCTTCCTCAGCGCCCCAACAATAACCTTAAGTGTTGACGTGATCTTCACGAGTCTTGAAATAGATCGGGGGATATGATCTATGAACGCAACTACTAATTATCTAAGTATTGCTTGAATACGATTCATCGTGTCCATTAACTTATTTGTTGGCGCGTTTGTTAACCCGAACGACATCACCGGGGAACTTCATAGTAGTAAGTAACGAGTCTGAGCGTTGTCTTAGGTACATCCTCCTTCCTCACCTTTAGCTGGTGATATCCGAGTCCTCGAGTCGATCTTGGAAAAACATTTCGCTCCATTCAAGTGATCGAGCGGATCATCTATCCTAGTAATGGTACTTGTTCTTAATCGTCACCTTGTTTAACTCTCGATAGTCGATACATAGTCTCATCGATCCATCCTTCTTTTTCACAAATAAAAGCAGAGGTGCTCCCCGAGGAGACACACTCGGTTAAATATACTTCTATCGATAACTCTCTGTTGTACCATCGGCTCCTTTATTTTTTTGTCGGTGCCATTCAGCAGGGGCTTTCAAAATCGATTAATCGTTCACGATACTAAATCTATAATTAACGAATTCGACCTCCGTCCGTGGAAGTCACAGCAATTCCTTGAAATACATCAGAAAATTAGTTCCACTCTTGGTATCTATCTATCTTTATCCTGCTTTACTGCGTATCGACGATATGGGCCAAATATCCTACACATCCCTTTCTTAGTAACTTCTCACTTGCATCATCGATGAACTGACTTGAGTGTCTCGGCGACTATTTCCATAAACGCTACCTTAGGCGATCACGGAGTCCTAAGGTTTATACACTTCTTCCGATAATGTATCATCGATCCATGGTTAAATAACGATCCATTCCTAGAATTACATGAAATTCTCTAATTGAATTGGAATTAAAACCACAGGTAACTTATATCCCCTGATGTCTACAACATAATTCCTATAGACATAGCTAACGAGAATTATTTCCTTATTAGCAACTTCTATGTTCATAGGATATTTTAATTCTTCCTGGGGTAAGTTTAATCGTTGGGAGAATTCATGCGATACGAAGGAACAAGTATCACCCGAATCAAATAATATGTGAGCAGATATATCATTGATCAGAATGATACACGAAACCACGTCCACTGGATGCGACCGCATCTCTGGTAAAATCGTGTTGAAAGTCTAGGCGTGGGTCGATTCTGAGTTGGTGATCCATTAATTGTGAGATTTCCATTGCTTGGTCCCCTTCCTCTATTTCCTCCTGCTGAGTTCTTCTTTGGGCAATTCCTCGCCTGATGATCCAATGCTCCACAGTTGAAACATCCATTTCTCTTTGGTGCAGAGCAATTAGGAGAGATGTGACCCTCTCGCCCGAAGTTGAAACAAACATTCTTCCCTTTTAGACATGCCCCCGAGTGATTCCTCCCACACTCCTTGCATGCCTCAGTTCTCTTCTTTGCTTCCCCTGGTTTCCCCCCGGAGTTTCCCGAATTGAAATTGTTACTGCTACTGTTGCTATTGTTCCACTTCCTCTTATATGCACCACTACTACTACTAGCTTCCCCACGATTCCCTCATTTATTCTTCTTCTTTTTCTCCTTATTAAATTTCATCAGAGCCTCAGTTTCGCCCTCAGCGATTATAGTTTTCTCGAGAGAAATTCGCGAAGCTATTAAATACCATAACAGAGAGTGCGGTATATAGCCGTGGTTTGAGACCCTGCTTTCAAACCTCCTCGTTTTCTCTCCTCGATTGTCGACTGGTGAGGTGCGAACCTCTTGACTCGTTAAATTTTGTGGCGTATATGAAATCTTGTCGTTGTCTCTTGCTTGACTCTAGGAATCGCATATCAATGAGACTTTGCATACTAACCGGAAAATAGTTCTAAAAAAATATTTTCTTAAACCCTTCCCAAGGTATCACACCTTCTCCAGCCCTGGTCTGATTTGCCTCCCACCAGAAGTTGGCTTCACCCTTCAGCATGTAAGTGGCGAATATTGTTTTATGATCATCACCTACTCGAGTGATGCCTTTTTGATTTCCTTGACCTAAGTTTGAGCTTCGATGGGTTCAGTGGTTCCTTTGAACTCAAGGGGTCCCGTGCCCTTGCAGTCCTTAAAGTATGCCACTTGGGCCACTAGAGGGTTATTGGCATTAGGGGTTCAATTCTTAAGTACCCCCACTAACATGTCTACAAACTGCTGCATAGGGTTTAGTGGATCTGAGCATTCTGCTTTGACCAAGTAGTTGTTTTGACGTCTTCCTCTAGCCATCTATCTGTTTAAAATAAACTTAATGTTATTATCTTATAACTTACTCTAAAGAATATATCATTCATAAGAAGAGAACTTAATCATCACATCACATACTTAAATAAAAGCATATTTATTTATAAACATAACACCCAAGGTATTTCATTGTCTTATGGCATTAAGCCATTTACATCACTTAAACCAAAGTACTTGGTAAAAACCAAAACCAAGTTTTATTTCATAGCTAAGCGTTCTAAACGCTAATAGTAAAAGTTCATCACGAAAAAACTAAAGACCACTTTAATGGCGTCTTCGTGTTCTTCATCGCCGTCTCAAAGACCGACCCACGGCTTATGGTATGTCTGAAACGGTGCATTACTCTCACGTGGAAAGTGAAACACCTATCTTTGGAACCTCCCGTATCTTGACTTAAATGCGTACTTCATCATATCCATCCTAACCTTCTTATCTCTCACTTCACCTTCTAACTCACTGTTAGCTCTCTCGGCCCGAAACACGGTCTCTCCTCTCTCGTCTCTCCGAATGTAGTAATAATTTAATTGTCGGTTTGGAGACTACGTATCCTTGACTCTAACCCATTAATGGTATGTCCCAGTGGGTCCTAATAGCTTCTTTCTCATCCTTGACTATCCATAGCTTCGATACGATGCATGACTTATCGGCCGGTTCCCGTTCTAATTACGGGTGATGCACCGATACCTCAAGCAATGCTTCTAGCTTTGTTTCACCCCACGATCTGACTCCTCCAACTCGTGGACTTTGTCGTCAACTCGTAATCCTATCCATCAACTCGTCCAACAAAGTATCCTCGGGTGCTTCTTTGAGTCCTCCTCGGGCTCCTCTCCTCTTCGAGATACTCCTCTGAGTGCAGAGTCATTCGCCACTTGTTATAGGCTCAATCTGGTTGTCACCTGTTGCTCACTCCTGGCGTGGATATCTCTAACCTCCTCTTCTCTTGACATCCTTCAAACAAGACAAAATAACTTTCGGTTAGTAGTTTAAAATAGATGTTTTTGTTTTTAGAAAATAGATTTGACACAACCACTAGATCTCTACGTGAGTTCATCTCTTATTTTCTCCACTAACTTCCCTAAGGTTATAGTCTAAGGTTCCCACCTAAGGATTATAACCTATTGCTTTGATACCAACCTCGACGCCCCCAATCCAGGTGTAACATCGATTCTGAGGACATGGTGCTCCGCAGTCTGACATACATCATCATCTATCTAAGTAAACTCTAACAATAATAATAATAATATTAACTATTACATACTTATTCAAAATAAAGTCCCAAGTCTTTACAACCTTTAGTAAACTGAAACTTAAACTTGGCGTTTATCGCTATATTACATCATAAGTCGAAATAAATAAACTTATTACATAATTAAATCTCAACATTTCATCTCAGACTTTCCCTTGTCCTTGCTCGAGCCCTCAGCCTTTTCATCCTTAACTGAATGGTTTAGCAAGAATGAGCAGAAATTACCCAGCAAGTATATAGAATAGATGGAAAGCATATGTCAGGAGTAAAATCATCTGAATAGCTAAATCTCAACAGTTGAAAGAAATATCAAGTGTTAGGCAGGAATATCAACAAAAAGATTTGAAGAATTCTCAATATCATACTAAAGGGTGTAGAATACCCTGAACATTACTTTGTTTCATCGAAAACCATCAAACGGTTTAATAATCAAATAGATTGTAAACGGTCTCTGCAAGTACTCCAGGTGATCAACCTATCGTACCCTACATTGTGCAAAAGTATTAAGTTTAAATTGCATAAGCACAAATGGGACTATTTGCCCAACATCTGTTTGCCCGTTTATTCGGGTTGTTCATCTTAGTAATCATGCGAGACCGCACCAAAGAAGTTTGGATTGGTAGACATTACATAGCTTCAAAGGATTTGAATTGTTTAAACAATATGCTATGTTTGCATCAATAACATCTAGCTGGAACGAAAGCTAGAAAGCATACTTGAATATAGTTCATTAAGGGAATAAGAACTTTAAAGCATAGCAGTTGCAATAGGAACTGAATAATCATCAATAAAGTTTCGCACCACAATTGAAGTTATAGAACTTTATAATAAAGGAGCTTGCACGAAGGATTAATTAATCACAAGCCCGAACTTACCCTCGTTGCAATCAACTGAATAAGAGTTGAATAAATTCATAATGAAAAATAGGGTAAGAAACTTGCCCTCTTGGTGGAATTTTTCAAATGAGAGGAATATATGAGTGGAGAGTATATATGTATATGATATTAGCATAGGCTTCCCTTGCCTCTTCCATTCCTAAATCATCAGTTATGTATATATTGCTCATAATGCATAGGTTTAGTATGGAGAGGGGAGTTAAGAAAATGAAAAGTTTTGGTTTATTACACAAGTGTAACTCCCTCTCCCTCAATATCTTGCAATACTTATACTTCCTCCTCCCTTGTCCCAATTTGTGAGTCATAGGATCCCACTAGCTGCTAACCAATTAAATAAACACATTATAATATTATTTTAATCCTTTAAATGCCCATTTTGACCATTTTGCCCTCCGTAGCCAAACGTGTTCGATACTTATATTGATTCTATAAAAGTCGCGTTCAGGACGTCATGGGACTATCCGTTTAAATCAAAATCATCACTAAAATTAAGTGGTTAACTTTTTTCCAAAAAGTCAATGGGTTGACTTTGACCAAAAACTTCAACCGTGACATATTTTCGATGGTTCTGGTCTAACTTTGACTTATTTCGACGTTAGGACTCAAATCGCGATCTTCATCTCTAAATTCCATTTGAAAAAAAGTTCGCGTGCTTAATTCCTATCTTGATTGCTTTATGTGTGTGTTTTCGCATGTCGTTCGAGACGGCAATAGAAGCGGGTTATGGTCTCTTTTTTGACTTTTTGCCTAAGTGTTCGCAAGTCTGACAAACAGGTTGATAACTCGACATCCGTATATAGGAATCAAGTCCCGTAAGTTATAACGCATGCCTAATATCTTTGCAGTGTTATGTGTGTGCTTGTGTGTCATTTGGACGACCGTGGCGGGTTTTGGTCACTTTTTCGGGTTTTTGCCTAAGTGTTGGCAAATCTGGCAAACGGGCTGATAACTCGACATCTGTATATCAGAATCAAGTCCTATAAGTTGCAATGCATGCCTAATATCTATGTGGTTCTATGTGTGTGCTTGCGTGTCATTTGGACGACCAAGATGGGTTTTAGTCTCTTTTTCGGCTTTTTGCCTAAGTGTTGGCAAGTCTAGCAAACAGGCTGATAACTCGGCATTCGTATATTGAAATTGAGTCCCGTAAGTTACAACATGTGCCTAATACCTATGCGGTCTATATGTGTGTGTTCTTAGCGTCATTTGAGACAATAGGGTGGGTTTTGGTCTCTTTTTCTGGTTTTGCCTAAGTGTTGCGAAGTCGGTAAGCAAGTGATAACCGCATCCAAGTATATCGAATTGAGTCTCGTAAGTTGCAACGCATGCCTAATACCTATGCGGTGCTATGTTTGTGTTTGCGCGTCATTTGGATGACTGAGGTGGGTTTTGGTCTCTTTTTCGGGGTTTTACTTAAGTGTTGGCAAGTCTGGCAAACGGGCTGATAACTCAGCATCCGTATATCAGAATCGAGTCCTGTAAGTTGCAATGTGTGACTAATATCTATGTGGTGATATGTGTGTGCTTGCCTGTCGTTTGGACGACCGAGGTGGGTTTTGGTCTCTTTTTCAACTTTTTGCCTATGTGTTCGCAAGTCTGGAAAATGGGTTGATAACTCGGCATCCGTATATCGAAATCAAGTCCTATAAGTTACAACGCATGCCTAATACCTATGCAGTGCTATGTGTGTGTTTGCGTGTCATTTGGACGACCCAGGCAGGTTTTGGTCTCTTTTTCGGGTTTTTGCCTAAGTTTTGGCAAGTCTAGCAAACGGGCTGATAACTCGGCATCGGTATATCAGAATCGAGTCCCATAAGTTGCAAAGTGTGTCTAATACCTATGTGGTGCTATGTGTGTGATTGCGTGTCGTTTGGACTGCCGAGTCAGGTTTTGGTCTTTTTTTCGACTTTTTGCCTAAGTGTTGGCAAGTCTGGCAATCGGGTTGATAACTCGTTATCCATATATCGGAATCAAGTCCCATAAGTTGCAATGAGTGCTTAATACCTACGCGGTGCTATGTGTGTGCTTGCGTGTTGTTTGGCCGACCGATGTGGGTTTTTATCTCTTTTGAGGGTTTTTGCCTAATTATTGTCAAGTCTGGCAAATGGGCTGATAACTCTGCATTCGTATATCGGAATCGAGTCACGTAAGTTGCAACACGTGCCTAATACATATGCTGTGCTATGTGTGTGTTTGCGTGTTGTTTGGATGATCGAGACGGGTTTTGGTCTCTTTTTCGGCTTTTTGTCTAAGTATTGACAAGTCTGGCAAACGGGTTGATAACTCGGCATTCGTATATCAGAATTGAGTCTCGTAAGATGCAACGCGTGCCTAATATGTATGCAGTGCTATGTGTGTGCTTGCATATTGTTTGGATGACCAAGGAGGGTTTTGGTCTCTTTTTTAGCTTTTTGCCTAAGTGTTGGCAAGTCTAGCAAATGGGTTGATAACTCGGCATCCATATATCGAAATCGAGTCCAGTAAGTTGCAATGCATGCCTAATACCTACGCGGTGCTATGTGTGTGCTTGCGTGTCGTTTGGACGATCGAGGCGGGTTTTGGTCTCTTTTTTGGCTTTTTGCCTAAGTGATGGCAAGTCTGGCAAACGGGCTGATAAATCGGCAACCGTATATCAAAATCGAGTCCCGTAAGTTGCAAAGTGTGCCTAATACCTATGTGGTTCTATGTGTGTGCTTGCGTGTTATTTGGACGACCAAGGCGGGTTTTGGTCTCTTTTTCGGCTTTTTGCCTAAGTGTTGGCAAGTCTGACAAATGGGCTGATGACTCGGTATCTGTATATCCGAATCGAGTCCCGTAAGTTGGAACACGTGCCTAATACCTATGTAGTACTATGTGTGTGTTTGCGTATTGTTTGGACGACCGAGGCGGGTTCTAGTCTCTTTTTTGGCTTTGTGCCTAAGTGTTGGCAAATCTGGCAAACGGACTAATAACTCGGCATCCGTATATTGGAATCGAGTCCCATAAATTGCAACACGTGCCTAATACCTATGCGGTTCTATGTGTGTGTATGCGTGTTGTTTGGACGACCGAGGTGGGTTTTGGTCTCTTTTTCGGCTTTTTGCTTAAGTGTTGGCAAGTCTGGCAAACTGGTTGATAACTCGGCATCCGTATATCGGAATCGAGTTCTGTAAGTTGTAAAGCGTGCTTAATACCTATGTGGTTCTATGTGTGTGCTTGCGTGTCATTTGGACGAACGAGGCGGGTTTTGGTCTCTTTTTCAGCTTTTTGCTTAAGTGTTGGCAAGTTTGGCAAATGGGCTGATAACTCGGCTTCAGTATATCGGAATCGAGTCCCATAAGTTGCAACACGTGCCTAATACCTATGAAGTGCTATGTGTTGTTGCCTCCTTTTTAGTTCTAACAAAAGAACTCTAACTCATGCAAGCATACATGGGTCAACAAGTAAGACAGAGTAAGTACAGTATCGATCCACGGAGAAAGGTTTTAAAATGTAACTATTATGCATCAATTTGTATCACTATTTATATATGCTTAAGCGAATGCTTATGATTTTGAATTACTCGAAACTCGACTAATGAATAAAAGAAGAATATTAATGTAATAAATCAATGCGGAAATAATGGGATCCTAACTTCATTTAATAATTCATCTAATTACCACCGTCATGCAAGACTATTCACGTATCACATGAAATTAGTGAGAAACCACGAACGTAGACATAACCATTTTCAATGTATTATGACCTACTTACATAACATCCACATCTGATAGACATCATGTAATCTTCGATAAAACCAAGATCACTATATTTTTATGTGAAATTATAGCCATATTGAATTTAAGCACAAGCCCTTATATAACTCACACGGTTAAACAGTATATTTCTATCTGGTTCACGAAATATAAAGCTAAGCAAATCAGCCCCATATACGCATGCTATCATGATTACTACCATACTCACATGTTATTTTTCAACTCCATACAAGCACATAAAATGAATGGTGATTAATCAGTCATGCATTCAAATCAACCATAATAGAAATTCCTGATGATACACAAACAATCCAGCAATCAAGCCATCAATTAGACTACATATCAAAATTCGTTAGAATCCAATAATGGAGTTTAGTTCATGTCTGAACGAAACGTCATTATAGGATTAGAGTAACACATGAAAAATAACTGAAAAAAATTGAAAGATAAGATAGAATTGATCAAACCCAATTGTTGATTATAATCCAAAAGTGTTGTTCAAATCCTCATTAATCTCCAGCAACATAAACGTAGTTCATAAACAATGATTGAATTCCAAAGAAGAAGTATAAAATATTAAGTCTATGCCTCGCTCCACGTTGGAAAACTCTCCAAGCGTAGAACCCTAGTTCTCTATTATGAAAAACTCGTAAAAATAGTAGATAATAGCGTCTGGTACCAACCAGAATAGTTTTAACCAACTAAAACTCATAGAATTTCAAAAATAAAATAAAGTCAAGAAGCTGCGACCCGATGGCGTCTTGTGACGTAGCGCGATCCCTTCGATTAACATGGCGGCGGTAGCGCGTGTCCAAACTTTATTCGATTCTTGTGCGGTAGTGCGGCTCCTGCAATCTGCAATCTTGTGTTCTGCTACTGTTTCATGTTGCTCCACTGCTTGTTACTTGTTCATTCATCACAGTTCAATCCCTTATCTCCACTTGTTCCTCGTGCCATACCTCCATTAGCTTCATTGCCTCCAACCAACGCCGAGCTATGCCATTTTCTGCACTTTCACACCAAAGGAGTTCTCAGTATATACAATGCAAAATAACACAAAATGCAATTAAAAACACACTAAAATGTACTTGAGATTGGCATAATTCTCGTTAATTGATATCCAATAAGTAGGTATAAAACCCACTTATCAAATACCCCCAAACTTGAACTATTGCTTGCCCTCAAGCAATGCATACTACGTAAACACTGAAAATGCAACTACATGCTTGTCTGACTATATCGTGATGCAAACGAGTCTCACATTCTTCAAATTTATATGAAATTTCGATCCAACATGCCTTAGTGAATTATCCGGATTCAAAATTGAAACTTCAAACTAAGCTATAGACATAATATCATACACTCAAGTAATCCATACATGCTATAAAAATGCTATGTGTGTGTGTGTGTTGTGTTCACCAAAACTTGACTAAGGCAAGAATACACATGCTTAACTGCTCAATATAGAAAATTATAGTCCAAATCAATATTCATGTATACTTATGCAACAAAGATTGTTCTAACATATCAAAACAAACTAAGGTTCAACAATGGGTTTAACTGCTTTATTTCTACTCAATAGGGCGATTTTTGCTCTTTCTCGCGGTGTTTATTGCTATTATTTTTTCCTTTTCCTTTTTTTTTCACATGACTGTGCAATGCCTTATTCCATTAGGCTAACAATGCTACCCCTTAACGAGCTTTCAACCAACGACTCCCAAACCATAAAAGACCCTTAGGTATTTAGGTGTTAAGACACCCTACTGGTGTACTTACTCAAGTAACAAAGGCCCCAAAATAAGACTAGCCACGTTATTGCTTTTTTTTTATATATATATAGCATACCCATGTGTTCCCAAAGTTTATTTATCAATGTTTTGTTCAGTCTAAATCCATCTTTCACATAATTCTCTTTTTTAAAAACACATTTTCTATCAAGCAATGCAACACATAATTCTTATTCTTACAAGCAATTGTGAAACGGCGGTCTGTAAACGAAAAGCATCTAAGCGACATCATGGATCATATCATGTAAAACACTTATAGCTAAGCTTAAGCTATCCATTAAATTCAAAAATACTTGAGATTGAACTCATCATTGGCTGGACATAACTTCCACAAAGCTAGAATTTGTGAGACATGCACTAAACAACAAATACAACTAAACATAAATTGACACATAAACAGGCAAAATATAAACTAATCATGCAGACACTATATGCAATATGCAACTACTACCTAGTACCCCCAAACTTAATATATTCATTGTCTCGATGAATGAAGGTAAAGGATAAAGAAAACTCCCCTATCGCTCAATTTGCACCACCTTCTTCGGGTGGTGAATCCGATGGTGGAAATAATACGGCGGGTCGAAATGTGGCCACTCAAGCATCGTCCCTTGATGTGAAAATGCCTTTGCCCGATGATCTTGTCGACCCGTGGGCAAATCTTTGAATGATATTATCATCATAGCATCGACCTTACGCTCAATCGTCGGAATGTCGATCTCTAATGTGCACGATTGCTTGGGTAAGCGTTCGCCGGTTTCTTGTGTGGGTTGTGGTGGAAACCACCGAGAATGTTGGTTCGATGATAAAGCCTTTTCCTCAGAGTGTGGTGTACCTCATTGATCCTCAAATTTGGCGATGGTTGCATGAGTGATATCTTGGCTCGGGGTTACGCATTTGTTCATTATCGATGGCATCCTTGATGGGCACACGGGCTAGCGACAATGGAGACCGTGTGGAATACTCCCGTAGTGCTTCCCGTATAACATAACATATTTTGATGGATGAGGTGGCCCACATCGATGTACTTCACGGTGACTATTCCCGAGAATGATAGCCCTCTCGGTTGTGATTTCGTCTTTGATGAGGCAATGAACAAGCTTTGCACATATAAACAAATTCACGCTTTAGCATCTGGATTCAAAGAAATTTGAGGTGGGAAAGTTCTCGGTGATTCAGTACACCTTACAATTCCATTTCGTGCCTGGAATGCACAAATCAGTAATGACTACATCCAAATCCGTTTCAAAGCGGGCAGCTTCAACCCAATTGTCGTACCCAGTTGGTGGTGTGTTAACTATCCTGAAAATTTCTCTGATTGCTAGTGGTCTGTAATCTATTTGAAATCCTCGAACCACATATAGACCACTCATTGTGTCTTTAGCATTAGCATAGAATTCACGCACGATAATCATTGGAACAGGCATAGGGGTTGTAGTCAGTCCAACCCATCCCCTTTCTCGAATCATATCCCACAGTTGGCCATCTTGCTTCTCAGGTTTGAAGCCGCGCTCCATCACAAATGTCTTTGCCATGATTCTGTAATACTCCATTTGTGCTTCCAGACTTAGAAATTTTGTGTAATCTACAACATCTTCGCCTTGGTTACTGGAAGAAGATGATGATGATGAAGTGATAGAACGTGCTCTCTTCAGACCCATTGCTCTGAATGACTAATAGTAGAAATCTCTTTGGATGGAATTGGAAGAATAATAAGCGGTGAATGGACCACCTTTGACTTGAGTTGCACACAAAACCCTAGTTTTACCGATGAGGGTGTGTGGCGTGGAGTCACTGAGGCGATGCTCACGACGTGGGATGAGATGAACAGATGGAGACGTGGTACTTCAATTTGTAATTGTTGGGAGAATATAAATCATGCGAGGTGTAGAGACCAAAGGAACACTGACTTACATTATTTCAAATGAGGAAGAGATGTATTGATACGTAATTTTAAGTCGTAGCATGGCGCTGGCGCTTGACATTCATTGGTTGGACCCTTTAAGCGGTTAGAGCGAGAATCTACATTGGGCGTGTAGGCGCTGGCGCTTGATTTGGCATAGGTTGGGTGACTTGGCGCTTGGGGCCTAACTTTACTCTTGTTGTTGGTAGCGCGGTAGTGCGACTTATCGATAGGAATTTGGCATGGTAGCGCAGTCGATTTTTTTCTCTTGCGGACATGTGGCGTGGGTGCAGCGGTTTTGTACTACTAACATAAGCGGCGGTCAGCGCGACCACGAATCTACCATTCGATTACATCTTCAATCTGACCTGCTGATGATTACTTAGTTTGATGTACTATATAAACACTAATTAACCATATCGATGCTTGAACTAATGAATATCTGACAATGACCGTCTAATTATCGGACTCATTATACTAATCTTAAACACGGTCTAATGCCCGATTCAATTTTACACACTCACTTATACAAAACACGTTAATCTATCACGATTAAAAATGAAGATGAACTAACAAAAATAACTAAAGCTGAATAAATAAAAA